>CM021110.1:369957649-370557649 GCA_007115665.2 Sequoiadendron giganteum | reverse complement strand
AAAACCAAGGGAACCTGATGGTTGTTGGACATTAATATTTGATGGATCTAAATCTAAGCAGGGTGTTGGAACAGGATTTGAATTAATCAGTCCTAAAGGTAAGAATTATTTTGCTGCTCATAGACTTCAATTCCAGTGCACTAATAATGTTGTTGAATATGAAGCATTGATCCATGGCTTGTTAATGGAATCAAGGAAGAAATTTAGGATGTTACAAGTTTTCAGAGATTTTGAATCAATAATCAAACAAGGAAACAATATTCATGCCATGATAGGAGAATGACCAATTATAGGCATAGGGTGTCGGATATTATTGAGGAGTTTGATGCTTTCAATATACAGTTGATTCCTTGAAACAAGAATCAAGTTGTAGACTATCTAGCACACGCTTCTAGCACCTTGCAACCTTTATCACTCTCAGGGTTGAACAAATTCATAGTTGAGCTCACTCCAGTACCTTCAGTGCCTAACAATGTTACTAATTTCCAGGTATTTGAAGATGATAAGCATATTTTGGATTTTATTACAAGTTGTGATGTGTTCGCTTCCCAAGTCATTGATGAGATAGAGCCTCAAGAAGTAGAAATAGACTTTGGAGGGGTCATTAATCTGAAGGCCAATACCATTCCTAGAGGTATGGTGCAGCTTGAACGAATTTTTGATTTGGATAAGATAAGAGATCAAGAACAATAAGCTAAAAGGGAGTCTCTCAATAGCCAGTGTGAAACATATAATATGGGTACACTAGATGACATGAAGAATGTATTTATCGGTAATGTGTGTACTTGAGAAGAAAGAAAGGGGATTATTGATACTTTACATACATATCATGATGTAATAGCTTGGAGTTATGAAGATTTGAAAACATATGGTACTTCAATCATTACACACACCATCCCTTTCAAGTCAGATGTCAAACCATTTAGGTAGAGACAGAGGCAAATCAAGGCTCTGTTAGAACTATTATTCAAAAGGAGGTGCAGAAATTGCTTTCAGCTGCATTATATTTCCAATAAGACACTCTACTTGGGTTGCGAATTTGGTTCCAGTAAGGAAAAAGAATGCAGAATTCAGACCATGTGTGGATTTTAGGAATTTGAATAGAGCATCAAAAAAGGATAATTATCCAATTCCTTCCCTAGATGAGGTGGTTTAGATCATTAATGGATCTCAAATGATGTCCTTTTTGGATGGGTATTCTGCATACAACCAAGTTATGGTGCAGTATGAGGATAGGCACAAGACTGCCTTCACTACAAAATGGGGAATTTTTTGTTACAGAAGGATGCCATTTGGGTTGATCAATGCTGGAGCTACATTCCAGAGAGCTATGGAAATTGCTTTTAAGGAAATAATTGGTAAGTGCATCATTATTTATATGGATGATTTGATAGTTTTTTCCAAGAAATGAAGCAATCATATAACAGATTTATGCAAAGTGTTCCAAAGATGTAGAGAGTTTGGTATTTCACTTAATCTAAGGAAGTGTATTTTTGGAGTTATGGAAGGAAAGTTGTTGGGACATGTTATCTTAGAATAGGGTATTGCTATTGATCTTGAGCGAATACAGGCTATATTGAAGATTCAGCCTCCTATGAGTAAGAAAGAGATGAAGTCATTTTTTGGTAAAATTAACTTTGTTAGAAAATTTATCACTGGATTTGCAGAGATAGTTAAACCATTAAATGCCATGCTGAAACAAGACGAAAAAATAGAGTGGAATGTAGAAGCTAAGGAAGAATTTGTAGTAATCAAGAAAGCTATTGCCAAGGCTCCAGTATTGGTGAGTCCCAATTATGCTAAACTAATTATGCTGCAATGTTAACTCAAAAGTCTGATCAAGGCGATGAACATCCCATAGCCTTCATGAGTACTCCTTTAAAGGATGCAAATTAAGATATCATAATGTAGAAAAGCAGGCCTATGCTTTGGTCAGAGCAGTGAAAAAGTTAAGGCACTATATTTGGAGGAATAAAGTTTTTTCCATAGTACTGGATCCTGCTGTAAAGCTATTGTTAATGCAGAATGAGTTAGGTGAACGAAGGGCCAAATGGGTGACTATGTTGCATGAATATGATATGGAAATCCAACCCATAAAATTAGTGAGAGAACAGGGACTTACAAAGACAATGGCTGAGACAGGTCCTGATCTCACAGCTCAACATTATCATCTTCAAGAGGTATCACCAGGAGATTGGTATGATGAAATCATTTTTTATTTGTTGAATCAACAATGTCCCAATCACCTTAACAAAGTTCAGAGGTGAGCTTTGCGCTTGAAGAGTGGAATTTTTATGATGAAAGGAGATATCTTGTATAAAAAAAATCATGAGGGTGTATACTTAATATGTTTGGGAAAAGAGGAGGCTGCCAGAGTGATGATTGAATTCCATGAAAAATATGGCACAGGCCATGGTTCTGCATCAGCCACTGCAAACCAAATCTTAAGGGCGGGATATTATTGGCCTACTTTGTTCAAGGATGCACACCAACATGTGAGGACTTGCCACATATGTCAAATGACAACAAGTAAGGAAAAACATGCAGCTCTTCCACTTCAGCCAGTCATAGAGGTAAAACCGTTTGCTCAATGGGGTATGGAATTCATAAGTCCAATTAATCCTCCATCTTCTACAGGTCACGGGTATATCCTTACCATAACTGATTATTTTACTAGATGGACAGAGGCTCTCGCCTGTAAACAATTTACTTTGGATGTGGTAATCAATTTTCTTGAGTCAGGAATTATCAATCGTTTTGGTTGTCCACTATCTCTGGTTTGTGATAATGGTCCTACATTTGCATCACTTAAATTTTCTAATTGGGTGTTTGATCATGGGATTGTTATTAAATTTTCATCCAATTATTACCCTCAGGGTAATGGCCTAGTTGATTCTTCCAATAAGAACCTACTGACAGTTATCTGTAAGTTGTTAGAAACAAATCCTAAGGATTGGCACACCCAGCTTCACTTTGCTCTCTGGGCTGACCGTACTCGACAGAAGGCATCCATAGGAACCTCTCCCTATCACTTGGTGTATGGTTTGGAATCTGTGTTTCCTATCTAATTGAAGATCCCTACCCTACAATTTATCAATGAATACTACAATGAGGAAGATAAGCGTGAAGCCCGTTTGGCTGAGTTGTTGCACCTAGAAGAGAAAAAAGATGAAGCCATAGAAAATTTTGCCAAACATCAGGGTGTAGTGAAAAGATGGTTTGATAGGAGAGCTAAGGTGAAAGCCTTTATAATTTATGACTTAGTTCTCTACTAGGATAAAGCCCATGACCATAAGGGAGAGCATGGTAAATTTGATAAACTTTGGCTTGGTCCTTACCATATTTCGGAAATTCTTGGAGATAATGTTTTCCGCTTGAAAACCCTCACTGGTGAGGATATCCCGCCACCTGTCAATGGGCAGTATTTGAAGCATTATTTTCAACCTTGAGTTGTTTTGTGGCTCATCTTGTACTTAGCTTAGTGTAGGTTTTCTTTTTTATTTGCTTTGCTTGTTTGCTTTGGTTTGTTTTGCTTTCCGTTTTGTTTTTTTTTATTTTGGTTTCTTGCTTTCTTAGGGTTGTTGCATCTGTATAACAGGCTATCTGCTTGGGATTATTCTGAAAATTTATTTTATTAACTCTAATTAGTTTTTTGGAGTTGGTTGGTGAAATTTTGTCTTTGATGTCCCTTGTACCTTGAATTAGAGTCACTTTTTCTGGATACACTTTGGAATATATTTGGGTCTCACATTATTCACACTAAAATTGAAAATTTTGGAGTTGCATAGGGTTCTTGGGTAATTTGGCCTAGTGAAAAATCTTATATTATGGTTCAGTGCCACTATGTTCCTCATCCCTGAGTGTGAGTTTCATTACTTACGAAGGTGAAAGAAAAAAGTTCTATAAAGCACTAAAAAGAAAGAGAAAAGGGAAAGCGTTGAAAATCTAAATAATCTTCACCTTGTCAGGGGTATCCGAGTATCTCTACTGGGGCTATAGACACCTGACTGATAGTAGAGCTATGCTTGGGAGGGTCACAATGATAACCTCATCGAGGCTATGGATGCCTCACTGGCAGTGAGGCTCTATCCAAGTTGCTTTTGGAGATAGAACTTTTATGTAGCATGGTCAAATTTACCTAGGTTCTCATTGTACCTAAGGAATAGAATAAATTCACAATACACATGCTTGGACCTTGGTATAGGAAAAGGTCTTCTTGCTTGTGGTTTCTGAAACTTTGTTCTAAGGTGTCCTAAGGAGAGGATTGAAACCAAAGATTTTGGGTTCTTGATTCTAGTTTGATCTTGAAATGCTCTAAAGCATTTCCCCAGCAGAGTCGCCATTTGTTGTACAGTTTTTGCACACATGCCCCACTGAAAGTAGGGACCCTTGTTCTTTTTTATTTTTGGTGTCTTGGCCCTTCTTTTTAGAATTTTTTTTGCTTGGGAACGTGCTTTGATGTTCATCTTGCTAGTTGGAGTGGCACATTTGTGAATTTTATTGAAAAATCTTAAGATTTGAGTGCATTTAGGACTTTTCACCATTTTCGAGAGAATCCACCTTGACCGGATTTTTTCGGATTTCTTTCGGAGTCCGGAGGTAGTTGGTTTTTGACCCAAATCCAGGGAAATCCGTCGTGTCCGGATTTCTCCAAAGTCCGTTGCCCTGTCGGATTTCAGGATTTCAGTCTTGGTTGTCTTGTCGAGGGCATTAATGGTGATTATGCGGCCTTTGGGACAATGATATATTGAATCTTGGGGAGTGATTGACCATTTGAGTCTATTTATTTGCTTGTCATTTGAGTTTGAGTGCTGGAGCTTGAGACGTGTTACTAGATCATGCATTTTAGAGCTATTTCGAGTATTGCATTTGAATTTCATGAGTGTTGCTCATACCCTACTCATGTTTCTAGGTTGCTTGTTGGCATCATCGGTTCAAGATCTTTTTATCTCATGGTATGTGGATATGCTTCTTTCCTCTATTGTTCTTCAATTACTTTTCTTTGTATGCTTTTGTGTCATTCATTGCTTCATTGTTTTCCTATGTGTGTGCCATGTCAGGGCATTTGGGGTTTTTGTTGTTTTGCCAGTCTACCTGGTTGATCATTGAACATTTGTTTTGGGCTGGTCTTTTGTTGCTATTCTTTTCAGTGCTTGCTTTTATTTATCCCAAATTCCCTATCTCATTCATAGGCAAGTTGTGTTTGGTTTTTTCCATGCTCCCATGGCGGAGATTTTAGGATAGCCAATCCCTCTCAAATTGCTGAGAGGAGGGTTTTCAATTCATATTTGATCCGTTGGGGTCCCTGGTCAAGTTGTTGTCAAGGTGCAGGTCCCACGTCCATGCTCATTTGATCCGTATTGGTAAAGATGAGTGATACATGGGTAAGTTCAGGTTTTCAGCATCTTCGCAGGATTATGCTTCCTCTGAATTTCCCCAGCTTTTCTCATTCCTCTTCTTTCACCACTTAAGCCGGACTTTTGTCTGCCTCATGAAAATTCGCTTCCTTCGGATTTTCCAGGTGTCCGTGGTTAGAACATTCCATTGGATTCATGCTTTGATGGTAATTTATCTTATTCTCTCTAAAATCTGCTTCCACCGGATTTTCTTGGATTTTTTGTGCCTTCTTCATTTTCCTGGATCGATTGGAACTATTGCTATTTTCGGGGATTTCCGTCTCTGACAGATTCTTCCAGGGTATTGTGGAAATGAAGAATATGATGATTGTATGAGGAATTTGTTTATTGATAATGTATTAAAATGATCAAATGAACTTATGCTAAGCTTCTCTATGGTTATTCCTTTATTGAATTGATGCATTGAGTGATATTAAGGGCATTTTTTATGTTTGCCTCACTAGATTCCGCCTAGTCTGGATTTGCCCAGAATTATTCTCCAGTTTGGATTCCGCGAGGGGGGCTAAAAATTAGACTTTGAGATATGGGTTTCTTGAATTTTTTGATACTCTTGGATCTCACTTTGGCTATATTTACTTGTTTTCAAGTAGGATCAGGACAAGCTGTTGCTGTTCGTGGCAAGGGAAAGGAAACAGATCCATGTGCAGAAATTTTTGTTGTCTCTAATGCAGAAAAGGTAAAATTGGACATAAGGAGTAAGATTCCTGAAAACAAGCTCACTTCTATTTGGTCAAGAATCACCGATACCAATGTGGGTATGTGGGATTATGAAGAGTTTAAAGCTGAATTGGCAGCACCAAAACTCTCTCTATTGGCCAAAAGAACTCTAGGGTCCGGATTGGCTCATGTAGTAGGTTTTCCCTACACGGTACAGTGCTATGAGCTGGTCCTAGAGTGTGCCAGGAATTATGATCAGACATAAAGAATAGTTGGTCCTTAAGGGATGATTGTGGCCAATTTCGATCATGTGTCCATTGCCCAGACCTTTGATATACCTGACAAGCCATGTGTGGTAGCCTTTGATATGGACACAACAAGGAAATATTATGAGAAAAATGTGGTCAAGTCCCAACAGGTAATCAACTCTTGGTTGGAGAAGCCCAAGTCTCATTTCTCCAAATTGCCAAAGCAGTTATTCAGACTCAAGTTCAAAAGGGAGTTTTACAATGTTATCACTCTTCTCAGCAGACTAGTGGGATTGAAGAGTGCATGAGTGTTTGAAAGTTGGATGTTTAATGTCATTCCTAGGATGGAACAAGGTGTTAATTACCACTGGCTAAGTGCTATAAGTGCAGTGATCCATGAGCAGTTTTGCAATGTCTTTCAAACCAAGACTTTTACCATGACCTCCTAATTAGTTTATGCATTGGCAAGATTTCACCCATACAAGGGGTTGAGCAATACAGGTACATTCAGGCAAGATGCAATATATGAGGTATATCCACAAATTTACCTAACAGGAGGAAGTTATAGAAGAGAAAATGATGCTTTCACAATGTATATCACTAGATTGCTCCAAGGTGCAGAGCATGTGAGGATTTCTGATAGGGATAAAGAATTGATAAGGAGGTATGTGACATGGTTTATCCAGTTCCCCACTTTCTCTTACATTAGGATTGATGGTTGTCAAAGGGCTCCTTACAGACTCTCGAGGTACCCTACTGATGATATTATATTGTTGGAGTTCACTAGGTAGATTTGTGACTTCGACATAGTTGTAAAGGGAGATAAGCATAAAATAGGATTTGGGAATTATTTTCCCTTGAAGATAGGAATGGGTGAGGTTTGTCCTTCTATCTAGTCTGCTCATGCTTCTGAGGAGGAGATGACTAGTTTTGGTCTCTCTTTCCATTCCAAGAGAGCAAGGTTTGATATCATTGGTGAGGCACAAAAGAAATCTAGTAGGGAGTACAACCATAAGGCCAATATTGAAGATTATTGGGTTAACCTTGGTGATGAATTTGAGGTAAGGAGGAAGAAATTCTCCAAGTTGCCAGTGGACTTCGTAAGTTTATACAATGTGAAGGTCATCCCTGACTAGGTGGAAGAGGATTTAAATTTAATTTAGGGTCATGTCTTTGAGGCCATGAAGGACAAACCAGTTGGAGAGGTTGAATGGTTGGAAGAAGTTAAAACAGAATTGGATCAAATCATGACTCCGGTGATCAAGTACACCAAAATATGGTCGAAACACAAGATGCTAGAATTTGAGAGTGAAGGTATCCAATGTACTTATGATCTGATGGTGGACTTGGAGTCTCATTCTTCTTCTAAGGGATCACACGAACAAGATCCTAAAGGTAAGACAAAAGTTGATTCCCCTTTCAAAATTTAGGTCAAAGATGTTCAAATTGAGAAGGCGGAAGAAGTGGGTAAACAAAGGAAACCTATTTCCAAGAAGAGGACACATGTCTTGAGGAAAGAGGCTGAAAAAGACAAAGAAGAGAAGGAAGAGGTAGATGTTACCCCTCCATTGACAAAGAGAAGAAGGCTTGTGAAACTGTCACAGAAGTTGGAGGAGGCTCCTAGAACTGATAAGGAGGTTGAGTCACCTGTGGTAGAGGTAGAGAGTTTAGGGGAAAGAACACAGGTGTAGATAAGGAGGTCAAGGACTCCTTCCCCAAAGGATGTTGCTATGAAGGAGGATGTTCCTGTGATTGCTCTCATTGTTTAACAGGAAAGTATATGCATTCCTCAGGATACTAGTAGTGTACAAGAAGAGCCAAGGAAGGATGAAGATCCTAAGGACTTGGATGAGGAGGAATTTTTGGAAGGAGACCTCTACAGTACAGAGGCAAAAATTGACAAGGTAATCCAGTCTCCCTTGGTGACATATGCAGATTCACCTGTAGAAGAGAAATTGAGAAAATCTCCTCAACGGGAAGAGATACCAGCTAAGATCCCTTCACTAGCACAACTTTTTTTAGATGAGAAGTTGCAAGACAAGGAGGATCCATTCATGGATATCCCTAATGTGCCAAGTGTTGAGAAGGATGTCCATAATGACCAGCAAGAGTAGGATGGGTAGGAAACAATGTCAACTAAGTCTACTATTCCAAGTTGGTTGAATAAAGAATTGAAAAGTAAACAAGTAATAGTAGAAGATGCTCCTCCTAATTGGGATGACCTAATGGCCAATGTCAAAAAAGGAAAGACTAAGAAGAATGCTAGGGTTGTGTCCTAGATTGAGAGGGATGAGTCAGGCAACAGAGTGGCTCACATTGCTACCCCTGCTCTAGATAAGGATAGAGATAATGTGACTGCAAAGGATTATCATGTGCATACTATTGACCTAGGAAATGCTTCTGTGGAACAAGATATTGAGGAGTATGAAGGCTCCAGTGCTGTAATAGTGGGAAGATTGAAGAGGGTTGTTCAAACCAGGCATGAATTGGAGAGAGAGAATGAGAAACTGAAGAAGTACTTGCAGGAATTGATGAAACCCTTGCAGTCCATCAGCTCTTCCTCCTCTATAGTAGGTTTCTTGCCTCAGGAAACCATCTCTGAGCTTGAGAAGATGAAAGGCACCACACTTTCCACAATTGCTTGGTTGCAGGGTGTTAAAACAAAGGGAGATACTACCATTAAAGATATCTTATCGCTTAGAGGGGCTGCCATGAGGTCGGTGGACTAGTTGAAGGTTGTGCTTGCTCAAGACAAAGAGGATACTAATCTCCTACTATAGAAAACAAAGACAATCATGGAGTTCACCGAAGATAAATTGGTAAAGAGTGGGAGTCTTCCCTTTCCAAGGGTTTCTGAGCCTTGGGAATGGTTCGAAATCTTGCAAATAAGGCAGAAGGCCTTGAAGAAGATTCACAAACAAGGAAGGTAGATTGAGGACACTTTGACTGGTATTCATGAGAAGTGCATTTCCTTCTTTGAAATCATGTCAGGAAGGAAGAAGCTTTCTCCAAATCATCTTAATCTGGAGCAACTTAGGAAATGGTGGAGAGATGTTTATTCTCCAGTCAGCGAAGGTCTAGTCACTGGACATCATCTAGATGATTTTGCAACTTACATTGTAGTTATTGATAGATATTCAACTAATAGGGCTTATTGGGATGGTACAGTAGGGCAGGCAAGGGATGATATTAAGTCTCTTAAGAGAAGAGTTAGGGTTTTACCTATGCCACCTGTGGCTGAGTTGGACAGAGTATTGTTGGTTGTGCATGGTGAAGAAGATCGAGCTAAGGACAAGGATGGGGAGTAGTTATGTAGGCCTACATTAATATTTTTTCTTCCCATTTACTCACATGCATTGGGCCGACCATTTGATACCCAGGCCAACTTAGATAAAATTGGTGTGAATTGCACATTTCATATTATTCGAATATCTTTTGAGGCCAACCTCTTGTAGGTCATGTTTTTATTGTAAATTCTTATTTTCGGTCCGACCTATCTTAGGGATTCTCTATAAAATGGGCATGTTGCCTCATTTGAATAAATAGATAGGTGATACATGATATGCATAGAGAAGTAGAATAGAGATTTGATATTTGAGCGAATTAGGGTTTGTGTTCAAGCAAATATTGTAACAGAAGGCTGGAATTGTTGTCATTTTGGATAACCTAATATAAGAAGGGATATTTTGATTTGGTATCTTTCTTGTGTCAAGTTTTATCTGGCATGGTTCTTGTTGTTCTATCTTTACAATTTATTACGTTCATAGTTAAATAGTTTGGTGATGCTAAGGGTTTCATGTTTGGAATGTTTGCAGCGATCTCTAGTCCATACTTTTTGTAGTTAGCTGACTGTTAGCTGCTTTGCAAAGTTATCTTGGGCTTTAAAATGTGCTTAGTTCAATTATAAATGTTTGTTCATATCTGATAGTATTGTTTTTGAATAAATGTTTATGATTTGAAAAAATTTAAATACCTTAGAAGATTGCACTATTTCTATGAAAATTGTAGATTTATCTTGATTAAACAGAAAGTAGTTTATGAGGGATCGGTCCATTTTGAACATTTTATCTATTGGCATTATCAATCTTAGGGTTAGAAGTAGTCTTAGAATTATCTCTGAAACCTCTATCTTTTGTTATTTATTTTATTATCTGGGTTCAACTGAAGATTTCAAGTATCAATTCATTGTTTAGATCTGATAAATTCAAAGTTCAACATTTGCTTGTAGTAAGGTCCCTTTGTGATTACCAACATTTTCACATTATTTCTGAGTAGTTTTATTTGGATTATCAAGACCTAACATTAGATACCTTGGGATTATCACTTTTCCCATAGAGATTTATCTTTCAAGAGAGACAGCATATCATATTCTGTCTGAGTTGTTGTTGTGCAGAAAACACCATCAATAGTAGTGTCCTTCATTGTCCTAACCATTGCAAACCCTCTCATTTCCTGTACTACATCCAAAATCCTTGGCTTCCTTGTGTTCTTTTGTTTTGTCCATAGGGAAAGGGACTTGGTGGTAGGATTGTATCTTGTACCTAAGATTCCTTCTTCTGAATCAAATTCCGCAACCAAGTTTGGATGATCATGAGCTATGATTTTATCTAACCAAAATTACTTAGAGAGTTCCATTCCAAGTATGATTAACATTTTACTACTTAGCACCAACTCCCTTGCTTCTTTTGGAGTAATATTGATGTTATCAATATCCAACTCTGCCATTGTCTGGGCCTGCACCTCTGCATGCTTTGAATCATCAATCCCAATGAGGTTAATTTTAAGCCTATCATCAAACTGTCTCGTTTTAATTTTTATCCAAAAATATTTGAATTCCCTTGTATGGATGAAATCATCATCCTCCATGAACCACAAAGAAATTATTTTGTCATCATCTTGTATCTCATCAATGACTTCCTTTGATATTCTTATTTTTGGGTCATGAGGCTCTAACACTTTTTGTTGCTCTGCTACTTCTTTCATCTCAGTTAGTGTCGAGACTACTTCTTGTTCTTCATCACTCGACCCATAATCAACTAGTGATTCAACTTTATGTTTCTTAGCAGGTTGCTCACTAATTGGGGATGAAGGAGATGGATGAACTGGTGGAGGAGGTGGTATATGCAATATGGAGGCTATGGATGAGGGTGGCTGGGGTGTAAATGGTTGATCTAACTTCTCTTCTTGAGCCTTTTTATACTTCTCATTAAACTTACCTAGAATCAAGTGCATCCTTTTCAACAAATCCGACTCTTCATCAAAGAACCCCTTGAACTTCTTATCTTTTTCTTTCTTCTGGTCCTCCCATCTCATCATCATTAACCATTTATTCCTTGTTTCAAACACATCTGATTTGTATACTAGGTTTCTTATCACATCCTCCTCTGGATCAAATACATGTGTTATCGCCCTCTTTGTAAGCAGGGTCCTTTTGATATTATTGATGTGACCCTATGGATCAAATACTCTCACCTTTCCTGATTTGAGAGCAAAATTAGTTCTTATGAATCTCTGCACTTCTTCCAACATATCTGACCCAACTGATAATTCCTCAAAAAAAATTAAGTCAGGTAGGAAAGTCCCCTTTCTCTGATTATTCATAAGACTACTCTCCATCCAAATCATTTTCCAAATAAACTCTAAAAACAATAATCTACTAGACACAAATTTTGGTAAAACATGTGGGGAATGATCACAACCATACACCCTAATGAAGGTATATTGTGGCATTAAAAACTAGTCAGCATAGTTGTGTATGAAACCTTGGTCTGGTTTGTATTGCAAAGGTCTCATAACTCACATTAAAGATTATGGTAACCTTGGTGTAGGAAAACCAAGGGCATCAATTAGTCTAAGGGAAAAGTCATCTCTAAACACAATAAAGTCACCTTCAGGGCACTTAATATCCCAAACATAACACCAATTTCTCATTGGAAGCATAACTCCATTTTCATGTGTGCTCAACTTCATCCTTTTAGTCCACTTTGTTTCATTTTGAAATAGAATTAGATGACACAGTAGAGAATACTTTCTGAAAGTGATATGGGCCTTAGCTTCCCTCACCTGTAATAGACCTTCATGAATTTGTTCCTCAATGATAGAAGCAAAATAAAACTCCACATTGGAATCAAGGTGTTGGATAGTCATTTCCATCCTCATCAATCCAACTGACATGTTGACTTCAGCATCAAATCCAATAATTTGGCATAATGCATAATAGGTGTTTTTGAAATAAGTTTAAAAATTGGATACTAGAAAGGGTTCAACTTTTGAAGACAGAATAGGAAGGACTCTATTCTTCTCACCCCTTTTCATGTGTAGGGTAAGTTCATCAATTCTATAAGTCCTCTTTAATCTCTTGTACTCCTACTCTAGCCTCCCCAAATCTATCTCTATGACAACCTACTTATTTAGGTCAAAACACCTAATTATATCCTCCCTAGAGATATCTACCAGACATTGTCAATCTAGGAGCCTAACAACCTTCGACAGGGCATGTATCTACTGGCTAGAGCTCTAATTAGCTCAATATCAACAAACACATTAGGAGCTATCAATTTTCCCATGTCAATAGTCCATGGATTCAATACCAAGACCCCTTCATTCCTATTCTTATAAAAATACCAATGTAGATTCCACCCAGACCATGGAATTATTGGTTCTCTGCACCCCTGAGCTAAATCCTTAAAGACCCCTTTATAACCTTTATCGATTGCAGCAAGTAGCAGTGCAAGTAATGGTGACTATAATGAAGCTTTATTGAATTTTTCTTCTTTTTCAGTCCTTATATTTTCTTAGGTGCCATTGCTTAAAATTCAATGTGTGGTGAATAGAACTTATGTAGAATATTGCTTTTCCTAAAGAATTCTCCTGACTGTCACACCTTGAGCTCCCCTATACTCAACTTTTGTTACCATGAGCGAATGAATTTACAATATGCTTGGTTTAATTCTCATATCATATTGCATTAATTCCATATAAGTTGTACATCATTCAGATCCTTCACACCTAGCTAAATTTCATATTTTGATGCTGATTGATATGACTGGCCTTCATTTAATGCTCCAATGGTTGAATACCATTCTACCGTACGTCACTCCTCACTCCTTCACGATACCACATTACATAATATTTACTTGTTCTTATTATACCACACTACCGTGCACTTCCTTGTCTTCCATAGCGGTACTGCGGTGTTTATTTAGTATTTTATCTTATATACCGCTTTACCGTGGGCTTTATTCCGACCCCTCGCGGTATAGTAGTTCTCCCTTATGTGTATTCTTACTTTACCGCTCTACCGCGGGCCTTACTCTAACCCCCCATAGTATAGCGGTTCCTTCTGCTAGTATTGATGATGACCTCGCTCTACCGTGGGCTAGGTATCAACCCTCCATGGTACGATGGTAATATGAGTTACTTTGTTGGAGGCCACGGTAAGGAGGTAAAAGGCAATGCATATATGGTATACTCAAGTATGGAAGCGGTATGGTTGTAAAAGGCTAATTTGACTTTGTGGATGGTAGAAACATTAATTTTATGAGAATACTAAAAGAGGCCCTTGATTTTACATGACAAAACCAACAAAAGTCTCTATAACCTCCTCTGCTTCTTTTTCTTCTTTGTTCTTAAACACATCTTCCCCCGGTATAGGAACATGGGTGTATCCACTAAGGTTTTTATTTTTCTTACAAGAGTGTATGTACCCTTCAGGGTCATAATTCATTCTTTGTGCATACTCCTTTAATTTGAATTCATCCAACAATGAAAGATAATAAGATCATTGGTTGTGGGATGTTAGGTTTTTAGGTACATCAATTATAAATTAAGGTTGTATACCGTGGTAATTAACTAATTATATGTCGTTTGTGAATTTCAATTTTTTTTGATACAGTTGGTCGAGAGTGGGATGCACTACATTTGTACATCGCAAACAATCTTGATTGGATGACAGTATGGATTGAACGATGTCAACAATCTGGTCACACATTAACATGGGAAGGTGTGGCTTCATTGGTTAAAGAAGCTCATCGTAATGGAGATTCCAATGTTACACCGAGGGAAATTGATTTAGCATATGGTTTAAGAGATAAATAGGTATGTATAAATATATTAATCACCCATATTATTTAATTATTTTCAATTATATTGATGTATATATATGTTGAGTTTTTTTTTCTTTGCATACATTCGACCAAGAATAAATATGTTTATCAACTGATGATGCAATAATTTTTACATGTTTGACATATTGCAGGTGAAACACCACAAGGCTATGTGGTGCAATGGTCATAAATTTTGAATCAAAAATTTGGATGACACAAAGAAAGCTTGTGATTCTGGGATAACTGCAATCTTTCCGGTGACTAATGTTTCATTTAGAAGTGACATACATCCAGAACTCTTAGAAAATTGATACTATGGGATTTTGGATGATATACTTGAGTGTGACTTTAAGTCCTTCAAATTAGTTATGTTTGTCATCCAATGGCACATGCTATGATTGAATGAAAATTATCCCAGGAGAAATTTTATTGAACATGATAATGGATTTACCATGGTTAATACAAGGTCGATCGAGCAAGCTGGAAATGAGCCCTATGTTCTTCCAAGCCAATGTGAGAAGGTATTTTACTCAAAGGTTCTAGGTAAACTGGGTTGGTCATTTTTTGTTGGACATGATCCAAGAGGAAGGCCGGTAAAGTATAATGTGGTGGAAGAAGAAGATAAGGTAGAACTAGAAGATGATGTAGATGATGATCAAGATCAACAGTTAGTTGATGACGTGCCTGACAAAGATGTCAAAGAAGAGTAACTAGATCATGATGATGTAGGATTTAATGTTCATGAAGATGATATATGTGTGGATGATGACATTATCAAAACTGATATCAATGACGATGATGATGATATGACCGATCCTTACAATGTCAAATATGGATTGGATGATACAAACAAAGAGTTGGATGAAGAAGAAGATCAATGGCATTGAAATGTATGAGTTATGCAATTATATTATCTATTTGATATTGATTTCTTGATAGAATTATATTTGACTTATATGGATATATAATTAACTCATGATGTTTTTAATTTTTATGCCATTACATAATTAATTCATGATGTTACAACTATTGTATCTCTCCTAGAAATTTGCATATGATCAAATCCTAATTACTCTATGACTATTTATGATTAGATATTATTTGATCATATATCTTTGGTTATTTCATTTCCAAAAAATTAGTGTTTCCTCATATTGACCACGCATAGTGACATGTGAATGGGGCCAATGTTGAATTTTTTTAAATTTGTGCTTGTATGGAGTGAAACTTGACATGGTTAGCCTAAACACATGCATTGATGATATGGGAGGGTTTCGAGACTCAAACATGAGGTCGTGCTATATAAAGGCATCTCATCCTTCCTAATAATACAAGTTGTCATATTCTTCGTCTCTTTCATATATTGTTCTTAGCATTTCTTTGGTTAATGGTTTCAAAAGATGAGGCTATTTGAGCCTCACCTTGGATCTATTACACATCAGTTTGTGCATTTTCATTAGCAATGAATATTTTGATGATATTTAAAAAGCTCATTGAATATAAAGATGATAATAGGAAGCTAAAAAAATGAGTATATTTTGTTTATGGAACCTAAACCACAAGGTTTCACACTCTAATGCTAAAACCAAGTCAAATTAACCCCTAACATCTATTGGAAAAGTCAAAACAAGCCTTTCTTTCAAATTCACAAGAACATATAAACCTTTTGAAACCACACATGCATGTTATGAAAGTGTATGGTAATCCTACTTATAGCATAAATTCACATGATAAGCTAACCAATGGCACTATATTGGAGGATAAACCCATCTATGGAATTAATTTAAGAGGTAAGGGATGCCTCTTAGTGGAATTTTGAGTCTTGGATTAATCCATAGTGCTAAAATTAGTTCTAGTGTTCTTCCCTTGGTGCTATATTTATCTCTACAATTTCTCATACTTAACCATTTCATCATCCCTTTTCCCAAGCTATTTGTATCATAATATAAATTTAGTCCAATCTCACATTAGCCCCTTAGGTAATTATCCATTTCCTCCAAGTTGAATGGAACCTTTTGAACCAATGCATCTATGTTTTCCTACCCTAATGGATCAAGACTTGAAATCACCTTAACAATATTCTTTATGTCATATAATATCTCTGAAGTGCCTTTGGCATGCTTTAAATGTGTCAATATTAACTATATTGAATATATTAATTTTAAATTCTCTTAACACATTCCATGACAAGAAAATGAATCATTTGGATTAAGGAGTACTTTCCTAAACCATTCCTTCATACTGAACAATCCCTTCTCACATCCACATCATAATTCATATCCATGTTAGTTGTAATGAGTGTTTTAAACCAACAATCAATTAATCATAGGATAGAAGAAAAATCGTTATGCACAAGGATAAGAATCAAAGAGACTGAAAGAATCGATTCACTAGATATGGTCCCCATTATTGTAATAGACCAATGTAAAAAAATAAGTCATAACAAGAATAGGACCAAAGAAAACTAGGAAAAGAAACCTGGTAGGCTACATTAATAAGACAGTGATTGCAAGCATTTCTTCCATGATGTTTAAATGAAAAAATATTAGATAGCTCAAAATTTAATCAATTAGTATTTCAATCACTGATTCTTAGACATCCATCATGATTAAACATCACATATCACAAGCCTCTTTAACAATCACTAGGACTGTATAATCTTAACAAGCCACCATACAAAAATTATATTTTGTAGAAAATAAAATAAACTATATGTTGACATACCATATATATTTTGTATATAAACTATATGTCGACATACCATTTATATAAACTATATATTTTGAATTTTGGCCCCCCATGCGTAGGAGCACGACATAGCATACTGCACCAAGACCCTAACTAGAGAGTTGCACTAAGAACCACTGCATCCAACCCCTGAGTGGAGAGTTACGAGACTTCACTAGACGAGTGCTACAAGGCCATTGAGTTGAGGAGGAAAACTAAGAACCATTTGGCAGGAGGAAAGCCAAAGCGAGAGGTGAGGGCACTCAGAAAGGGAAAATCAACAAAGGGACAATGATTGTAAGTGATTTTTCCCCCACATTTAGAAATATTGTTGCAAGTATAGTTATTTGACTTTTTTTGTTCCCATTGAGGTGTTGCATGCTATATTTTGGTCAATTCAAGATAATGTCCCATTGACAAACCCAAGTACTACCTAGTACTAGTGTCTGGTTAATTTGAACAACCAAGCTTTGAGATGTTCAATCAGTTGGGTGGCCATTTTTGGCCTGTGAACTATAGTTTTTGTATCTGTCTTAGCATATTTTTTCTACTATAATATTGAAAGGAATTACCATCACATAATAGCACACGAAGTTCACTAGGTTTCAAATTTCTAAACTGTGATGAAATAAATTTACATATTAAGGTCCACAAATGATCAAAGGGATTGAAAACAATACATGGTCCTTGAGTGCAATTCAAAATTCCTAGTGCCTGTCCATAAAAGAACATATAGAATTACATGATGCAGAGTTAGAGGAAGGAAAAAAACTCACACAATCTCATTTGACAAGTCACAAACAATCTTGAACTTTCCTTCTTTTGACACACTTATTAAACTATATTTCCCTTCACAAAACTCAACACAAACACTCAACTTTTGCTTTCAAGTTCCAAACCATTACCAGACCTTCAAACACCTTAGTCAACTTCATCTTGATAAAAAAAAACAATTACCCAGTCTACCCTTTCATTTTACCATTAACTCTCTTTATGACTGTCCTAAACTTCACAATTTCAACTCAAAATAAAATAATCTGACCCAAAATAGTTTTAAGGTTAATATAGACCACACAATTTCCATTCCATTTCACTCAAACAAATTTAAACCATCTCCTATCCTTTATTATTGAAAATTTAACAAAATTATATACTATACTTTCATTTTAGTCTCTAAAACAGGGCTATTATTAGACATATCAGTCAAAGCAATGGACTTTTTAACTTCATGCTTACACCAAACCTTATATCAAATGAGATCAAATTATACATTGGTAATTTCTTAACCAAAAAAACCAAGAACTCACACTTAATCATCAAAATCCCTTAAATTTCTTACTATCACTGGTTCCTTCATACCCTGTTTGCAATGCTTGTAGGTCTGCCAACCTATTTGTCAGGGCTTCATTCACAATCTAAGCACTATTGCACAAGTCTATCCACACTTTTCAATGCCCTCCTCGCAAATCTAAAACATATTCATGAACTTTGATGTAATAGGAAGGTGATTTAGATTATTACCATATCCAACCATTCTACCATGCCTTCAATGCCGTACAATTCCATACAATGCCTCGAAATGCAAGATTTCTGAAGAAAAATGATTAAAAAATAGAGATTTTCCTTGAACTTATTCTTTATTCAACCACCCTCGAAGTTCTAAAAGATACAAGAGCCTTTTTAAAGGAAAAACAACTGAATTTTATCCTTCTAACTACCTCTAACCAATCTAACTACCTCTAACCGACCCTAATGACTCTTCATCTCTTAATATTGCCTTTTTGATTAAGTTGACAACTTCTTACATTATTTTCATTTTTGCACTTTTGGACTTAATAAACACCAAATGACCTCAACATGACCTCAAATATATGAAACATGACTCTAATAACATGATTTACAAAGTAGGAACAATAAAATTGAATCAAATTTCAAAACATTGCTTCATAGAGGCCTAATTATGTCAAGGTGCTCTTGCACCAGTACAAGAGATGAAAAAAATACAAGGAGCCATTAAAAAACTTTTGAATATTTTACTGACTCAACCAAACCTATGGATTTTAATCATTAAAGGCAGGGGGTCTATCCATTTAGAAATAGACTAGAAGGATGGTTGTATGAGGGGCTATTTCACATCAAAGGTGGTCCAAAAAAATTCATAGACTAACTAACAAGACACTAGTACTACCTCAGAGGGACTATTGTCTTCAAGGAAGGTGGTCCAAAACATTTCATAGACAGGTACAAAAAGTAATGGAAACCTTCCACCAACTAACCCAATCAACCTCCAAGAAACAAGACAATGACTCCTCTAGATGTTCCCAAAACACAAGGTTGGTGACCCTACAAACCATTCCCATGCTTACCAAGTGATCTCTGATCATCAAACCCTTACAAGGTTTATTGATACATTCACAACTATTGTTAGCTCCACATGCATTTGACTAGTAGTGACAACCTTGGTTTTTAATCCTCCAACCCCATACCTTGGGATCACATCACCATGAAAGAATTTAATCCAACATCCTTATGAGTGCAGGTACCACCAAATAGGTATTTGTTAGATCTGTCTTCCTCGAGCGAGAGGAATTCAGGAAGAGAAGAGGAAAGCGAGACATGTAGTAGGTCTAAAAGAGGGAGATCAACTAGAGGTCAAAAGATTAGAAGAAAATTTTGTAAACACATGGAATTTTTTCTTGTTGAAGGGGGGTCATGTTCTTATGATGATGAGAGCATAATTGAAATCGAGGTGCCCTTGAGGTACAAACATCTATAGAAATAATGGGTACCCAAGGAACTTCCTCCAATAAACATTGATTTTTGTGTCAATGAGAGGATATATCTCATAACACCATCGTCATTACATGGTTTGGGCCTATTTTACATGGATGGCATAAAGGTCTATTAGGAAAAAGTTACTAAATTGATGGAGTATTACAGACCCTATTATAGTTACAAATATTGGATGCAACTGGTTCAATATACACAAAGTATGCATAGGTATTCATTGTCAACAAATTATATACAACTAAAAGATAAGGATCAAAATAAAGGAGTGGCTATGTACATTGACGAAAGGCCAAAAGAATCAGAGAATATTGTAGGGTTTATAAATAGTACATGACCTAGGTCAACAAATAAGCAACCCAATTGCATATTCGAGGTGCACGAGGGAAACCGTGTATTCGTATGTGCGATAAAATCAATAACTATAGGGGAAGAGTTGTTAATCGATTACAATTTGAATCTCATAGATACAAACATAGTTACTATGGGGGTGGTACATACTATATACCATTTTACCCAACCTCCAATTAATGACTCCAATATACCATTTTATTATTATGTTTTTTTTTCGTAAGTCTATTGGTTTCATTTCGGTAATGTTTTTTATATTTAATTTTTGTCACAATGGGACATTGATCATAGGGGGAAGGCTTTGGCCTAGAGCATAGATCACGATGCATCTTCAGACACTTCTACCCAATAGGTTTACCTCATTATAATTGTACAAATTAGATAAGAGCAAAATGTTTTATTATTATGTTTTTTTCATAAGTTTATTGGGTTAATTTCGATAATGTTTTTAATATTCTTGTCGCAGTCGGATGATCAGGGAAAGGCACTGGCAGTAGAGGAGAGCATCCATGGAGAGGTGCAGTCACTATTATGCGATGATGACATTGCATATTCCGCAAACCCCTCTAGATATGATAAGGAAGACCCAAAAAAAATGCAATGAAGAAATCCTTTAGTTGTTATTCATAGTGCCTCAAACAGATGAGATAAGAGAAAGGGTTAAAATATTGACTCAGAGAGCATGGAACTTGCAAGTAAGTTGTCATGAGATCTTTAATTATAACATAAGTTTATTCATGGTTTTATATTTTGTACTATTTTATGTCATGAACTAAAATATGTGTTGTTTTTACAGGATTTTTTGCGTCCTCATGATATTGTTGGCCATGATCAAGGTACTGCAGGTGCTTGCTAGGGAGCAATCCTAATCTTCCTGTGCATACATCACATCATTCGACCCCATCATTTGTGCCTATATTGTCGACTGAAATTTCAGCAACACATAGCATGCAGGCATTGGGTAGTGCACCCTCTGGCAGCGAACACATGCCATAACATGCATCAGGACATGTACCTAGGGATGCAGAGGCCACTAGTACTGGTGATGTTTTAGTAGCATTTTTTGGATCTTCCTGTATTACTAGTACGTGAACATTTCCGGTCACATTTATGGTGATTGAGGATTTCGTTCCCATAAAGATAGAGAAGGTCCTAGGTACTTTAAAATGTTTTAATTATTATTATATATAATCCAATTGAAATTTACTTATTGATTACTCTTTTTAGACTAATGATCCCATGATCATTTTGTAGGAAATTATGTTTTTTATAAACATCTAAATGATATTACACTGGAGTTCTTTAGGCCCACCATACGTACATGGTGGAATGCCCAAAATCAAGATTTAAAAGATGAGCTCTTTAACCGTTTAGTTGTGTTGTTCCATAATAACACATTCAACCAAACAAGGGTCCTTAAGAAAGTTGGTACCTATCTAAAGTATGTGAGGGACCAATATAGGTCACATTTAGAGAAGAACAAAAAGTACGAGTGTCCCCCCATGATTCTAGAGAGGGAGTGGAAGGACTTGGTGTCAGATGGAAAGGAGAAGGCTGAAAATAAAAAAGGAAAGATACCATCGGGCCAAGGAAGGTATGTGATACTATCCAAGATGTAATTATATACTGATTACTCTTTCTTTTTACATAATCTAACATATTTCAAA
Source organism: Sequoiadendron giganteum (assembly GCA_007115665.2). Lineage (NCBI taxonomy): Eukaryota > Viridiplantae > Streptophyta > Pinopsida > Cupressales > Cupressaceae > Sequoiadendron > Sequoiadendron giganteum. The sequence continues at coordinate 370,535,690 of CM021110.1, read as the reverse complement.
CTTTTCATAGGTTGCCCGACACATTAAAGGCAACAAAGACAAGAATAGAAAAAAACAGGCAACACAAACTTGGCTCTGGTGGTTATATGAAATTAGCCACACAAATTGTAAGTATCAATAAATGAAATATTGCATCCAAATAATAAATTGCAAAAAAAATTGGTTTCATCACACCATAGAAGCAAAATTCATGATCTTATGCAAAAATGTAGGGCTCTGAATTCAACAGAGTGCCCACAGAAGAGGACCTGAAGATTTCCTTCCAGCAAGATTATGGAGTCATGGCTGAATGCCTAAGACTCTTGACTAGGCAAAAACAATCTTCCAATACATCTAACACACAGGTAAATAAACTCAATGAAGTTTATTTAAAATTGAATAATTGTGCAATCTATTCAATATTCATTTCCACCATAAAGTAATTATGTGCCTATTTGTTTTAAATAGGTGAGCAATGATAATATTGCAACCTGGTGAGGGTGGAGTACAACCTGTAGATGAATGTCATGGTGTGCATCCTGGTACTGGATGTATTCATGTGCTATACAAAATGCAGTATGGATTAATACAATTAAACATCTTTAATTGCAATTGGTGTACTAATTAATGTAACCTTTCATGTTTCAAATTTAGAACATGTTGAGCTTGATCAGCCTAAAGAAGATCAAGAACATAATGTGGCCCCATCAGGTAAAGAGGACCACTCTAATGTTCTTTTAAAAATATTTAATTGTAATTGGTGTATTAATTAATGTAACCTTTTGTGTTTCAACTCCAGAGAATTTAGAGGGTGTTCAACATGTTGAGCATGAGGCTATAAGAAAAGATCGAGAACATGATGTGGCCCTATCAGGTAAAGAGCACCACTCTAATGTTGTTTTAATTAATGAAATACTTGTAACAATAATAACAAAACATATCAATTTAACATTTCTTTGTTATTGCAGCAGCCTCCACGTCGTGAGTACACAACTAGGCATACATTAAGATCATGAGAACAGGGCAGAACAACTGAAGGGGGGACAAATGATTTAGAAAATGATATTCCACTTCTTTTTTTAGCTACAAAAAAGAAACAAAAAAAAATTGATTGTAATCATATTATGACAACCATATTTCTGATAATATGTTAATGAATGTTAAAAACTGATAATATGTAAAAACTGAAAGAATGAATGTTATATGTTAATGAATGAATGTGAATATTTTAATGAATGAATGTTATATGTTAATGAATGAATGTTATATGTTATTAATGGATGAATGAATGAATATTATATGTTATTAATGGAAGAATGAATGATTAATGTTATATGATCAGGTATGGGGAATTGAGAGTGATGTGAGGCGGCGAAGGGGCCAAATGAGCTTCCACCATCACATGGTTGGCCTTGTTAAGTAGAGAATATTAAAACATTCTTGAAACAAAGAGAAACTCAATAAGGTAATGCACTTTTCAATAATTTTTATTTTTAAAACTACAAGGTTTCATCAAAATTTTGAAGAAAATAGCCCGATGAACCACAAAAATTTGAGATGAGGTTGTTGTACATGCAACGTAGTTTTCATCGTAATGGAAATGATGGTTTGCTACACCTCATCAGAAAATGGACGAACATTTGGTATTTTTTCGATGATTTCAAATGGGCGTTCTACAACATTTTGTGATTTTTTGCGTTGATATATGGATGAAGTTATGTTGATTTTGTGATGGACATCGCCAAAAATTTTGGTGGCACTGACCAATGATGTTGGGTCATGGTTTCGACATATAAAAATTGGTCATTAAAGCAAAAAAAATCCAACAACAAAATTTAAATCAGTGTTACGTCGGTAAGTCGATAATATTTTGTCGATATGTCACCAAACATTCGTCAAAATTTGTAGTCAAATATAGTAGTGCCAAATTATTTTGACATCTTAGAATTTTAGGGTAGAGGTGGGGGCTCCACACATGATAGACCTGTTGCACGACATAATCCATAGTTGGCACCGAGACCCTTGACTAGACCCATGGTGGAGCATGTCACCATTCCTTCCATTGTTAAGGATAGTGTAGAGGTGAACATGTTGGAGTCAATTGAATCACTCACCGAAACCATTTTATAGTGTGCAAGGCCTCTAGTAGAGCCTTGTGTGGAGGAGACATGTAGGCCCCGAGATCCACCCCACCATTGTGGTGCTTGTGGTGATGTTTACATGTATGATTATCATAGTGCTCAGGATGCAGCTACACAACCTACATCAGTTGCAGAGGCAATGGCTTTCACAAATTATTTTTTGAATGATACATTCAGCATTAAAACTCAGGTAAAATTTAGCAAGTTCATTTAATGTTGTTTATTAAATTATATTTTTAAATTTATGAATAACTAAATTAGTAGAATTTTGATATGATTAAATTTAGGGTCGGAGTGTTAATGATATGTGCTCCATTCCTACAAACCCTTATTCATTCTCGATGATGAGTCCACAGGTATGCAACTAGTATTAAATATATTATTATTGCATTTGAGCAGTTGAATGTTATATTTGAATGTTTGTCTCATAAAATGTTTTAGATTTCAAACAATTTCTTGGTGGACCTTTGACCTCCACACCTTGCAATTCATTTCTTCAAACAAGTTACACTCAGGTAGCCTTTATTCATTATTGGTATTGTAAAACAATGTTAGCTAGTTTTCATAGTTTTGCATATACAAATCTAAAAAATTGATGAGAAACACAAACATTACATTTGTATTCCTTGATCATGTCACATTATCTTCTCCTAATTCACTTTTTGTTCCTTTATTCCTTCCTAATCCCATCCCATTAATATTTAATAATTCACCCTACCATTTGCAGATGTTGACATCAAACAGCCCTAGTGATGTTGGTGGCATGATAGACCATGGAATTACTACAACAATAGCCAGTTTTGATCCATTGAAAGAGGTATGCAATGGATAGATTAGTCAATTTGACATTACATTTTCTCTTGTATGGTCTATTATAGAAAATTTTCATGATAATTTTATGTAGTTTGTTTTTTATCTTGATTGTTTCTATAGGTGGTTGTTACTCTAAATCATGGACATGGTAATGTTGTAAATGTGCATGATGACTATATGTATGCGGTAAGTGATTATATTTTTTTATATGTCATTCCACAATTCAATTTCTATGTATTAATATCTTTACTTTTTATTGTATCAGTTGAAGGTCTAAAGTGAAGAGAGAAGGACTAGCGAGTGTGTTTGAAAGACAAGAGAACCAAAAATCACTCCATCCAACCAAATTTTGAAGGCAACATGGGATCTATTTCCTTCCCCTAGAGGGAAATAACTATGTATTAGGGTCATTTTTTGTATGCCTATGTGGCATTTTGGAACACATGTTTGGTACTATCAATATATACGTGACATTTTATGTCCATATGGATCCTTTGTACTAAGCCCGTATGGCTTTTTTAGATATATTATATATAGTTTTATCAATATATATCATTATATAGCCTTATGACTTTTTGATTAAAAAAAATATTATTTTGCTACTATCATTCTTGAATGATTTTCTAATGCGTATTGTGTAAATTGTATGTTTGAATGTTGTAGGCATGGATTTTGTTTACATCTAATGATTAATTAATTACTGTCAATTGCTCAATAAGCCCCATCTAAAGCGTATTGTGTAAATAAGCTCCATTCCTGGTGGTTTGTATCCTTTGGAATGCTTCAATTACTTGTGCCTCACTTATTCACATGTATGCTTCACTTATTCACATGTATACTTCACATATATTGTGTGTATTCATTTGTATGCTTCATGCTTCTAATTCATAGCAGCACAAATCTTTTGGGGAAAAAATCTACAAACACAAAGTATGAGAGTTTTTGAAAAAAAAAAATCATATTAAAAAAAAACATAAAAAATTGTAGAACAAGAGATAAAAACTATTTTAAAAAAAAATTGAAACATATTTCCATAGCATATAGAGATATAGAGACCAAATAAAATAAATATTTTAACTAATAGATTGCTGATTACATTGCATTGCACATCTTTCAAAGTCAAAGCATTACTTCACATTGCATAACTAATAACTAGATGTTGATAGATGATAAAATTTTAATTACAATATAGTTTTTACAAAGTCAACCTAAGTAGTTATGCAATTAATTCACATTGCATAACTAATAACTAGGAGTAGCTGTCAATTGCATTTTCTTAACATGACATTTTATGAGACGAAATTTCTTTGAGGTATTTTTTCAAATAGTTCATTGCCTTGTCTATGTTACCACTTTTTCATACATGTCTACCAAAGCATCTTGTCAAACAGTTCACTACCTTGTTGTTAGGGCTAAAATCCTAAAACAAGTGCTTTTGAACAAGCTATGGATGCTTGGAAAAAATATATCAAAATCATAATAGTAAGCAATAGCATAGACAAGGCAGTGAACTGTTTGAAAAAATGCATCAAATAAATGTGTTGATGGAATGCCATGACAAGCTATAGACAAGGTAGTCAGCTATTCAAAAATATGCCTCAAAGAAATGTGGTCTCATGGTGATGGAATGCCTTGACAATCAAATTTCTTTCGATTGTCATGGCATTCCATCACCATGAGACCTTATTTTTTTGAGGCATTTTCTCAAAGAGTTCACTGCCTTTTCTATGTTACCAGATTTTTCATACATGTCTATCAAAGAATTATATCAAATAGTTAATTGTCTTGTTGCAATGGATAAAACCCTAAAACATGTGCTTTCTAACAAGCTATGGATGCTTGGAAAAAATCTTGCAAATCATAATAGCAAGTAATAGCATAGACAAGGCAATGAATTGCTTGAAAAAAATGCTTCAAAGAAATGTGGTCTCATGGTGATGGAATGCCATGAGAAGAAAATTGCTATGGATTTTCATGGAATTCCATCACCATGAGACCACATTTCTTTGATGCATTTTTTCAAACAATTCATTGTCTTGTCTATGCTACCACATTTTTTGTACATGTTTACCAAAGAATTTTATCAAATAGTTCACTGCCTTGCTGCTATGGCTAAAAGCCTAAAATAGGTGCTTCCAAACAAGCTATGAGTTCTTGGAAAAAATCCATCAAAGCATAATAATAAGCAATAGCATAGAAAAGGAAGTGAAATATTCAAAAAAATGCCTCAAAGAAATGTGGTCTCAATGTGCTTGTCATGGCATTCCATCACCATGGGACCACATTTCTTTGAAGCATTTTTTTTCAAACAATTCACTGCCTTGTCTATGCTACGAAATTTTTCATACATGTCTACCAAATAATTTTATCAATCAATTCACTTCCTTTTTGTTATGGCTAAAATTCCAAAACAGGTTCTTTTTTACAAGCTATGGATGCTTGGAAAAAATCTATGAAAGCATAATAGTAAGCAATAACATAGACAAGGCAGTGAACTATTTGACAAAATTCCTTAAAGAAATGTGGTCTCATGGTGATGGAATGACAAGACAAGCAAGTTCCTTGGATTTTCATGGAGTTTCATCACCATGAGACCACATTTCTTTGAGGCATTTTTTTCAAACAGTTTACTACCTTTTCTGTGCTACCACATTTTTCATACATGTCTACCAAAGAATTTTATCGAACAATTCACTGTCTTGCTACTATGGCTAAGAGCCTACAACAATTTCTCTCAAACAAGTGATGGATGCTTGGAAAAAATCTATCGAAGCATAATAGTAAGCAATAGCATAAACAAGTGAACTAGTTGAAAAAATGCCTCAAAAAATGTGGTCTCATGGTGATGGAATGCCATGACAATCCATAGAAATTCGCTTGTCATGGAATTCCATCACACCATGAGACCACATTTCTTTGAGGATTTTTTCAAAAGCTAACTACCTTGTCTATGCTACCACATTTTTCATACATGTCTACCAAAGCATTTTATCAAATAGTTCATTTCCTTTTTGTTATGGCTAAAATCCAAAAATAGGTGATTTCAAACAAGCTATGGATGCTTGGAAAAAATCTATCAAATCATAATAGTTAGTAATAGCATAGACAAGGTAGTGAGCTGGTTGAAAATTTGCCTCAAAGAAATGCGGTCTCATGGTGATGGAATGTCATGACAATCCATATAAATTTGTTTATCTTGGCATTCATCATGTCATTCCATCACCATGAGAGAATGATGTAGATCAGTGAGGCAATCCTTCCAACAATCACAAAATAAGAAAACTCAATCTATCCTTCTACCCTTACAACCCTATCTCATCAGTTCTTCACAATTTCCTCCAATTTGCCTTGTAGCCACACAACTAGAGAAATTGGTGCATATCTCGCAAAATACTCATCAATATAACAAACCAAATAGCAATATAGACACCCATTAAGGCCTTCAAAAACATATCTCAAAAGATCATTAGGTCACTTTGGACCAACACCTCCAAAACAATGTTGCTATGTTGCCCTCCTTGGCCAATTAGGCCACTTTTACAAAGAATCACCAATCTAAACTTGTTTCCAACCTTAAATAAATATTTCATGATCATTACCAAGCTACAAATAGCCAAAATTAACCACTTTTCTCAAGGGACACGCTCACCAAGTCACCTATTCCCAAAACCCTCACTTTTGACAAGTTTCAAGGGGGTTTATTGAAAATCAATGTTCCCAAACCAATATCACCTTAATAAATTCTCAAACACATTACCACATGCCTTCACATGCTTATAAAATCATCTCCTAACCTCCAGCAATGAAAATTTTCTAAACTCTCATACTTAGCCATCATTTTTCAAGCAAAACTCAAGGAAACTCACCTAGGGAAGCATCAAAAACTCATCTAAACACCCTCCCTTCTTGAAAACACCCAATATACATCTAATAATACCCTAACCCACTAATTCCACCAAGCTACATAGATATCTAATAGTGGAATGGTTGTTCAATCTATTTTTCAATGCCTTCAAACCCTTAAAACAAGGTTCTTAACCTGCCTATAGTAAAAAGCTTGTAAAAACCACAAATCTTAATGAAATCAACCCAAATGAATGCCAAAATAAATTTAACTCTACTTCCCACAAGATTCAATGCATTTGGATTCAAGTAAAATTATTATGGAACCGTACAGAGATCTGGAACAGTAAAATTTGCTGAAAACACATAGAAAAATGAGGTTTCTTATAGCTTTTCTTCATCAAATGTACACCAAATCTTCAACAACTCTCTTCGACCCAAGACATTTTATTTAACCTCTAGAAACCAATAATCAACACAAAAAACCAACTCAAACCAACCTTTAAGTTACTTGACCATTGGTATTCCTCAATCTTGTATTTTTTTGTGTTTTTGACAAATTTTTGACAAAATTTGAAAAATGAACTCCCAACCGACCAAGTGACTCAAGTTACATTATAAATGGTCTATTATGACCTTATTTTCTTGATAAAAGACTTCACACACCAAAATTTATCAAAATAACTTACTAGACCATGTTTGTAAAATATGATGAACTTGGTGTCCCTGCACCAGAGCACATTTCTTTGAGGCATTTTTTCAAATAGTTCACTCCCTTGTCTATGGTCTCACAGTTTTTCTTCATGCAAAAATCAGCATAATATTAAGAATCAAGCTATTGTCTCATGGTTTTCTTCATACAAAAATCAACATAGGACATCAAACCATATGTCATGGATATTGAATATTCGTATCCAATGTTTCACCAGTAGGTTGAGTTTTGCACCTCAACAAAGGTGCACTATTTGGTGAAAAGTGCAATTCAGACTCTTAAGGGATTCAGCCAGTTGAATGTAGCTCAGAGAAATTTAACATGTTTGGGTGTGAAAGAGGACCATTCCTACCGTAAATGTACCCACCTGGATGCGTTGGAACAATTCATTTGGTCACATGAGTTGCACAATGAAAGTTGCACCACTTTGCAACTTTAAACTAGTTGCATTTGACAACATTTTCCCTAAGAGAAAACTTGCCACCACAGGAAAAGGCCTCTAAGATAGTGAAAAATGAGAGAGGTTATTGTAGAGGGTCCCAACACAATCCCATAGGCTTAGAAAATAAGTTTCTAAGCATCATGGTGTCCGAATACAAGCATGTTGAAGTTTGCAACCATTTTGCACTTTAGACTCTTAAGGGATTCTACCAGTTGAATGTAGCTCGAAGTGATTCCATGTGTTTCAATGCATAATAGGATAATTCCTAGTGTAAATGTACCCACCCGAACATGTTGGAATAGTCCATTTGGTCAAACAAGCTGTAGAATAAAAGTTACACCACTTTGCAACTTTCAACTACTTGCATTTGACAACTTTTTCCCCAAGCGAAAATTCACCAACATTAGAAAATTCCTCTGAGATAGCAAAAACTGAGAGAGGTTATTGTAGAGGGGCCCAACACAATCTCATAGGCTCAAATGAGAAGTTTCTAAGAATCACGGTGTCTAAATATGAGCATGCTAAAGTTTGCAATCATCTTGTACTTTGGACTCTTAAGGGATTATGTTGATTGAATGTAGCTCGAAGAGATTTCATGTGTTTCAGTGCAAAAGAGGACCATAACTAGCATAAACATACCCAGATAGATGTGTTGGAATAGTCTGTTTGGTCACACGAGTTGCAAAATAAAATTTGAACCACTTTGCAACTTTCAACTACTTGCATTTGACAACTTTTTCGTCAAACAAAAATTTACCACCACGAAAAAATGCCTTTGAGATAGAAAAAATTGAGAGAGGTTATTATAGAGGGTCCCAATGTAATCCCATAGGCTTAGACAAGAAGTTTCTAATTGTCACGGTGTTTGAATACAAGTATATTGAAGTTTTCAGCCATTTTGCACTTTGGACTCTTGAGGGATTGTGTTGGTTGAATGTAGCTCGGACCGATTCTATGTGTTTCGATGCTTAAGAGGACCATGCATAGTGTGAATGTACCCATACAGACACATCAACATAGTCTGTTTGGTCACACGAGTTGTACCACTTTGTAACTTTCAACTACTTGCATTTGACAACTTTTTCTCCAAGCAAAAATTTTCCACCATGGGAAAAGGACTCTGAGATAGTGAAAACTGAGAGAGGTTATTGTAGAGAGGCCCAACACTATCCCATAGACTTAGATGAGAAGTTTTTAAGTATCACGGTGTCTGAATATGAGCATACTGAAGTTTGTAGCTATTTTGCACTTTGGGCTCTTAAGAGATTATGTCGGTTGAATGTAGCTTGGAGTGATTCCGTGTGTTTTAGTGTGAAAGAGGACCATGCCTAGTGTAAACCTACCCACTCAAATGTGTTAGATAGTCCATTTTGTCACACGAGTTGCCGAACGAAAGTTGCACCACTTTGCAACTTTCAACTACTTGCATTTGACAACTTTTTCCCTAAGACAATTTTCCACCACGAGAAAAGACCTCCAAAATAGAAAAAATCGAGAGAGGTTATTGTAGAGGTTCCCAAAGCTATCCCATAGGCTTAGACAAGAATTTTCTAAGCATCACGATGTCCAAATACTATCATGTTGAATTTTGCAGCCATTTTGCACTTTGCACTCTTAAGGGATTCTATCGGTTGAATGTAGCTCAGAGTGATTCTGTGTGTTTCCGTGTGAAAGAGGACCATGCCTAACATAAACGTACCCAACCGAATGTGTTAGAATAGTCCGTTTGGTCACACGAGTTGCAGAGCAAAAGTTTCACCACTTTGCAACTTTCAACTACTTGCATTTGACATCTTTTTCCCCAAGTGAAAATTTGCCACCACAGGAAAAGGCCTCTGAGATAGAGAAAACTGAGAGATTTTATTGTAGATAGGCCCAACTCAATCCCATAGGCTTAGAAGAGAAGTTTCTAAGCATTGTGGTGTCTGAATACGAGCATGCTAAAGTTTGTAGCCATTTTGCAATTTGGACTCTTAAGGAATTATGCCAATTGAATGTAGGTTTGAGTTATTTCATGTGTTGTGGTGTGTAAGAAGACCATTCCTAGTGTAAACGTACCCACCCAAATGCATCATAATAGTTTTTTTGGTCACACGAGTTGCAGATCAAAAGTTGCACCACTTTGCATATTTCAATTACTTGCATTTGACAACTTTTTCCCCAAGCGAAAATTTGCCACCATGGGAAAAGGCCTTCAAAATAGTGAAAATTGAGAGAGGTTATTGCAGAGGGGACCAATTCAATCCCATAGGCTTAGACAAGAATTTTCTAAGTGTCACAGTGTCTGAATACAAGTATGTTGAAGTTTGCAACCATTTTGCACTTTGGACTCTTAAGGGATTCTGTCGGTTGAATGTAGCTCAGAGTGATTCCATGTTTTTTAGTGTGAAAGAGGACCATGCATAGTATAAATATACCCACTCGAATTCATACAAATATTTTGTTTGGTCACACAAGTTGCAGAATGAAAGTTGCACCACTTTGCAACTTTCAACTACTTGCATTTGACAACTTTTTCCTCAAGTAAAAAATCAGCACCATGGGAAAAGGTCTCTGAGATATAAAAAATTTAAAGAGGTTATTGTAGAAGGCCCAACAAAATCCCATAGGCTCAGATGAGAAATTTCTAAGCATCACGGTGTCTGAATACAAGCATGATGAATTTTGTAGCCATTTTGCACTTTGGACTCTTACAAGATTATGTCGGTTGAATGTAGCTTAAAGTGATTCCACATGTTTTGGTGCATAAGAGGGCCATTCCTATCATAAAATTACCCATCTGGATGCATCTAAACATTCCATTTGGGCACACAAGTTGCAGAACAAAAGTTGCACCACTTTGCAACTTTCAACTATTTGCATTTGACAACTTTTTCCCCAAGCAAAAATTTGCCACCATAGGAAAAAGCCTCCGAGATAGAAAAAAATAAGAGAGTTTATTGTAGAGGGGCCCAACACAATCTCATTGGCTTAGATGAGAATTTTCTAAGTGTCATGGTATCTAAATAAGAGCATGCTGAGGTTTGTAGCCATTTTGCACTTTAGACTCTTAAAGGATTTTGTGTGTTTTGATGCGAAAGAGGACTGTTCTAAATACCCTTTTTGACACTTCAAAACATATCAAAATTATAGGGCTGGTTATTTTCAAACATAACCCTCAATTTTATGCTGCTACACTTCACCATAGGCCTAATTAGGCTTTTTTGATACGTCAACTATTGGTTCTACCAACTCCAATCCTTAATTCTTCATTCCAAACAACCCAACATTTCATATGAGGTCTGCACATGGAAATTATATCAACTAGAATGGTTTCCAAACACCTTTTCTATAAAACCCTACTCCTATGCAATCTTTTATGCCCAAAACAAGAGGATTTTCCACCTAGGGCATCACCTAGTCTTCATCAAACCTCCTCCCCTACTCTTGTAAACATCAAAAACTTAAAATCAATCCTAATTACCTCCATTCCAATGGTGCTCAGTACATTTCACCAGTGGAATGGCTCAAAAATCCATTTTATTCTCTCAAAGCACCAAAACCTAGGGTTTCAAAGCATTATGGAGTAAATTGCTTCTAAAATGCTCAAAATTGAATGAAATTCAATAAAACCAAGTTTTTTGGAAAGTAGATTCAATTCCACACCAACTCCAAAAAATTTGAGACCATTTGTATTTTATACAAGGCCATACAACCTCTTGTAGCAGAAAATTACAATAGGAAAATGCAGAAAACCAGAACTTTATTGATGTTCAACTTACAAAATTTCCTCCACAATATTGGTTTGACCATTACATGGTGTATTTAAGATTTTCCAAGCTCACTAGCTTTCTAATTTAGTAGGCTTGACAAGTTAGGGGTAGCCTATGACAAGCTAGTGAACTCACTAGCTTTCCAAGCTAGATATGTAGTGTGAATTGTTTCTACAATGCAAGATATGGATATGAGATTCATGAAGCTATTGATGATGCTAAGATGGAGATGAGGATATGATCTTACAATGAAGTAGTTGCAACTAAAATGCTATGGATATTGCTATGCTATGCTAGTGATAATTCAATGATAATGATAATGCTAATGCTATGATAATGATGATGCAAAGACAAAGGCACACTTTTGGATAATTGATATGAGATTTATGGTGCATGGGAACCAAGTCCATTTTTTGTGAATAAGGTCATGTAATAGGTTTTGAGGTGCTTGAGTCTTATTTTTTCATCAAATAAGGTCATAATAGACCATTTCTAATGTTTAATTCATCTAGGGGTCGGTTTGAGTTCATATTATCATATTTTGCAATATTGTCAAATTGTGGTCATGTTCAAAAGGGTTTAAAGGCACTTAAAATGAATTAAATGCCCATTCCACCATTATATTTTCTTTAAACTTTGTGGAATGGATTCACTAGGGTAGGTTTAAATGTTAGCATAGGTGTTGAGATCAGGGAAGGTATTTTGGTGGATTTTGATTGCTATCCTATGTGTATTTTCATGAATTTTGGCTTGAAAATGATGGGTAAGAGTTGAAGTTTGGTAAAAACACAATGTTAAAGGTTGGGAGTTGATGGAATAAGCTTGGGCATGCTTAGTTTAATTTTTTTGAGGTGTTTATAGGGTGAAATAGGGTCTAGATAAAAACCCTCATTGTACAAGCTTGAAATGGCCTAGAACAAGGATTTGATGCTTTGGTGAATTTGTGATTGTTTCCCCTGATGAAAATAGTTGATTCTAAGGTTTCGAAACCTATTGAAAGTGTTGGAACAGATTTTTGAAGTCTACGTGAAGGATCCCTTGAAGTTTCTTTGGAAAAGTGGCCTAATTAGCTCAAGGGGCAGCATACCAGTCAAGCTTAAGAGGTGATGGTATGGAACAAGCATATGCACAATTGAGATATGTTAAAGAATGAAATAATGGGTATCTAGAATGATTTTTGGTTTGTGGGTCTTCATTGTATTTTAAAAGATATGGACAAAAAACTCTATTTGTAATGCTACAAGGAGTTTGTGAAGGAATTGTGAAGAGTTGCTAAGTTGGGCTTTTGAGGGAAAAAAGATCGATTGAGTTTGATAAAATTGTTATTGTTGGAAGGTTTTCTTCCCTGCTTTGCATAATTTAAGTAGCATGTAAGTATGATAGCTCTTGTGCATGTTAAAAATGGAGGTGATGAGCTTAATTTTATAGGCTAAGGAACTGTACATGCATGTGGCATAAGATCAATGTTTGGAGAATTGGTCTTGTGACATGTAATAAGTCATGTGGGGTCAGTATTAGATAGAGTTGTCAAGCTTTGTTAAGTTTTGCAAACGTTGTCAAAAGTTGCTTTCAACTTTGTAATTTTGTCATATTTGGAAGTTGAATGATCATGTAGTTCAAAGGTTGGTTGGAATCATTTGTTTGTTGTGGTATAAGTTTAAATAGGCCTCACAAACTTTGAGGAAAGGTTCTGAAGTTGATTTTGAAGTGCAAGCAATAATAATAGCTATATTTTCTGCAAATTTTTGTGTAAATCTTATGTTGCATGCATTGGTATGGTTCTGTAAAATCTCTAAATGATATAAGGTGAATTTAATATGATGGAGGCATGAACTAGATTTTTTTTGGCGTTGGTTTGAGCTATTTTCATAAAGTTTGAAGGTTTTTATAAGCAATTTGTTGGAAGTGGTTTGAAAACCCTAAGTCAAGAGGGTTTGAAAGAAAAATGGCATATTGAACCATTCCACTAGTGGAAATTGCTAAAAATCAATGGAATGGCACTAGATAGGGTTTTTTTCATGTTTAGTAGGATTGTATATGTAGGGGATGGAGTTAGGGCCCTGTCTATGCAATCCCTACCCTAATATTTCAATATAATAGGCTAGTTTTGATAGGTAGAGGTAGGATTTTGTTGTTAGATGAGTTGGTGGGTGTTTCAAGTGAGAAAATATGTTGTTTCAAACCCCATGTAATCTATCCAAGGTCTAGGAATGAAGATTGGTGATCGGGGGAAAGAATATCACACACTTGCTTTGTAAAAGAGGCCTACTTAGGCTTAAGGGGCAACGTAGGAGTCCATTTTAGGAGAGAATGTTCTGAAACAAGCCTATGCACAAATTTGGTATGTTCAAGAAGAGCATAAAGGGTATCCTAAATGGTATTTATTTCACAAGGTGGAGTGAAATGTGGGAGAAGAATCCACTTCTCACAATGCCCACAAAGACCATAAGGACAAAGGTCCTAGAAGGAGTCTTTCCTTATTATGATGTTGGAGGGAATATTGGAGTTATGAGACAAGTGTCTCACAGTGTCCTTTGAATATGATGATATTATTTAATAATCCTAATAGAAATTCAACCATCCACATGAAAAAAATGAAAATAGCATCACAAAACATTGCAATGAATTAAGACACTATCACATATCTATCTAATCATCTATTAAATCCATATCAAAAAATCATCGTGACACCCCATTTCTATGAGGCATGCACTCCCCCTATCTTGTGAACCTACTAAATTGGAAAGCTAGTGATATCACTAGCTTTCCAAGCTCAATGGCTTGTGAATTTGGTAAGGTTGACAAGGTAGGGGCAACGTATGCATGAGGCACATATTAAGGAATATACACATTTGCATGTATTAATTTCTCATAGTTTTTTTATCTCAAAAAATACACTAAGTCAATAAAAAATATTACAATAGTGATGGAATAACATCTTGAAATTATTCCCATTTGTCAATACTTGTAGCAATACATGGAAGGAAATAATCCTCCCATTTGCAGCCCAAATCATGAAATATATTGTACAAGAAGAAACAAAAGGAGTTGTTGCCTAGTTTCTTTTCTTTAATCCACCTCAGGTGGCCCAATTGTTTGCATTCCAAAATGCTTCAAAATATGTACATCCCCTACTCCCTTGGAAACACATGGGTAGTAGCCTCTCTATGGTTGTGTACTATCACTGGAATTTGGTCCACAAAAAACTTGCAAAAGCATATCAATCTCAAACATGGACTCACATAAAAATCATTAAAAGACCAATAACTAAATAATGTCAGATATACACCTGACAAGACCTATTATCACCTTCATGCATGCTATAATTAGGTCGATTGAAGGTCCCACAATGGTGATGTGGCCCATCTTTCACTACTTTCTCATCTCTCGATGATCATACATATAAATTTCAAATAGATCACTGACATAATTAACATAAAACATGCAGCATATACAAATTTGAGAAATCTACGAGATGGAAAATAAAGAGAATATTGAGAACCAAAAAATGCACCAACAACCGATGTTTCTCATACCATTGAACACTTGCACCAACAAGCGATGTAGTTCTTTTCTTAAACTTTGACAAACTTAAGTATTGCCTATAGTCGTAAATGCATATGAAATCAAACACCAATAGGGAATACGAACTTAAAGGTGGTCAATAGAGAGCAACATATAACCATCATTTTGCATATCTACAATAATGAAATTTTGCAAACCCTTCTATAATCAAACTTAAATGCTTGAAAGAAAGAAATGATCAATAACATGATTTTACAAATTCAATGTGCATACTTATAAATCAATCCAGGGAAGCATTTGGTTCTGCTCTACTCTTTATTGTGTCAAGTATTGCCTTGTGGTCAGACTCATGCAATTTCCACAAGTTCTTGTTCGCAGGTTTTCCCTTATATTTGATCAAATGAATATTGGTGGCGATGAAAAGGTTCGAGTAGTGAAGAATCTTATGATGCATGTCAAATTCCTGAAACAACCAAACTACAACATTCTTAACTGGGTATCTTCTAAGCCATGTTCTAGTAATAACCACTAAACTTGTAGGATATTCTATATTTTCTCCATCTATAACTAGGGCCTCCAATTTCTTTTTGGCCTCAATACAATGACATAGGTAATAAGTTGTACCCTCTTCATTATCTTCATCTACAATCACCACACAAATGTGCCTTGCATTGATATGTTCATCTTGTTAGATGTATTTACTAAACATCATAATAAAAATTGTAAGTAAGATATATTACCTGGTTCTAGTAGGTCCGATATATGATCAAAGTGAACGGATGATTGCATATCCATGATTTATAGAGATTTTGGGAGCTGATAAGTGTCAAGTGGGGTTAGACTTCTTACAAACCATTCATCAACCCAATCTATTGACTCGCAATCATTCCATGCTTGAAGTGTACATGTAGAACAAAAGCATGCCATCTTCCACATATGGATAGTCCATATACTTGCATTGAATCTTCTAAAAGGGTGTAGCTCGCTTGATCATGTTAGTTTACAACAATCCTCATATATTTCAATGTTAGGATCATCTATTAAATGAAAAAATCTATGAACTAAAGAATTACCTTAACTACCTGGACCCATTGCATGATTGCACCACTGGATAATTGATCTTGCATTTGTCAAATTTACACTGCCTTTATACTTTAACTGTTCTAGTGCTAGGGATCTTTTGATACATGCACTAGCTCCATCATGCTCCCCATTTCCATCCCCAACCTCTGAGAAGTTCCACATATGTTGTACACCACTAATCCTATGCATCCTACTCAACTAGTAAAACATTCTGGTATTCTTGAATTGTGATGTACACTTATCTGACCATATGATATGTTGACGGAAAGATATGCCCTTGTTAGCCAGATCAACATAGAACATTTGAAAGAAACCTTGCACAAACTTTATAGAATGTGTGTGATCATCACTGATGCAAAAGTGATACTCCCTCATTAATTTCTTGTTTTCCTCTATACTATCATTTGCATGAATGAATGCTATATGCAAAAATATAGCAACCTATGTGGAGTTGTAGTACTGTGATTGCACCTCATTTTGTGGCTCTAGTGTGTATTTCTCCACGAATTCAACAATTGAAATGATGCTAAGTGGAAACATGTGCTTGCATAACTTGAACTGTGAGTCCAACCATTGATCTATGTGTGTATGCCTTGCATACTCATAGACCACCTGATCATGGAAAATGCCCATAAATTGATACATTGTAACCTTATCACTGACCAATTCACACTTCTTTACTTCTTTCCCATCTTTTAGACTATATGCCATTGTCTTGTATTTGCCAAATTCCACGATTTTGTCTCCAATTTTGTGTGTACTAGCCATGTGTTGGTAAATTTTCAAATTTTGTATGTCACCACAATGATCACATGTGACATCCAAACATGACTTGTAAAAAATTTGACCATCCTCTCTTTCACATAAAATGGAAGATAAGAACTCCCTTGAGGATTTAGGTGGAGGCCTTATGTTATATTCCTGGAAAACATTGTCAATATCCATATCTACACATATATGTTGATAAACATCATAATGGTTAGAAAACTCAATATGAACTCTACAACAACAAGTAGTGTATGTCTGATTTATTTTGACATAAAAAGGCTTTAACATTTCAAAATACCTTTGACATATTTTAATTTCAAGAAACTTATGTACAAAATCAACAAAAAAATTGGGTTTGAGTGGCATCCAAATAATGCTTTGTATGTGGCTCATGGATTTTACTACCAATTCTCCTTCTTACAACATCTCTTTGATTAGGAGAGGTCCTTGTGTTATCCTTCCAATAATTCACTATTAAGATCTCAAGCCTTAAGAAATTATTTTATCTTTCCATGGCACTCTCCCTGAGAATGCCCTTAACTCATTGTTATCTGGATCCTCCACTCTTTCACACCTTCCTTTGGCTCTCATTAGAGATGATCTACTTATTTTCAAAGACTTACTTGTCTTTGTAAGGTTCACCTTGTTCCTTGTTTGACTGCTTAATAGTGTTGTTGTCATCACACATCGTGTGGCACAACTATCCTTCATGTGAGGTAGAACCCACACTCTCGTATGCACTCATCAAGTTCTTTACAATGAAATTTTCACTTAAGTCATTTGAAACTCTTAGCCCAAGAGCCTTCATGGTGGGCCTAAATTTGGGTTGCCTCATCATTTCAACAAATAGTTGGCATCTTTCACCCTCACTTAGCTTTGTAAAAAATAAAATCCATATCCTCTATGTGTATCTTTGACATGCACATTTTAGAATTTTATTAGGCATCCATTTCAAAAAATTGGAATCAATATCAATAAAAAATGTAGGTTTTATATGAAAAAATCTAGGAGTTCTCAAATGTAAATTTGTGTCAACATTAAGAAGGTCAACAACATAGGGGATAGATTGTGTACCTTCAATCAAAGGTGCAATTGATGACATACCTTGAGATTGACATGTAAACGATGTTGTACCTCCAACTTGAGATGTTGTTTGTGGAGTGCCTTCAAATAGAGATGTGTTTGTTGATATAATTTTGAAATGCAATGTTGTTGATGGTGTGTCTTAAATTGGAGATGTGATTTCTAATGTACTTGGAAAACCACATGTTCTTGATGGTGTGTCTTCAGCTGGAGACATGCATTGAACTTCACCTATGGTTGATGATGTGCCTCCAAATTTAGTATCCATTTATGTCCTTCCATTAACTTTCCTCATTTGTGCCATTTTTTTTTCTAATTGGACATCTCTCTTAGATTGCACGAGAATTTCTGGTTGTATGGGTTGCAATTGCTTTGCTTCACAAGCTACATTTTGTGATTCTCTTCTCCTTGCAATTTTAATTGCATGTTCTTCTGATGTTAGAGCCTTTGATCATTTCCTTTGCATGATGTTGAATGCTACATGTTCACAAACACACATAGAAAACAAGTAATGCATTTTATGAAACATATTGATATCGCTGATTACATTGCATTAAATATGAAACACACAAAAGAATTTTATGAAAGAAGGCAACGAGCTATTTGGAATTATAAAACATGTCCATGCTAAAACATTTTTCATATATACATCTACCTCCATACCGTAAAAAAAGTGAGTAATGCATAAATTTTCAAACATATCCTTACAATTGATAACATTGCATTTTATGAAACATATTGATATCATTGATCACATTGCATTGCATATCTTTAAAACAAAAAGAATTACTTTACATTGCATAACTAATGTGACTTATCAAACATTGTTTTCCCCAACCTATCATTTATAGCGAGCTTCAAAAAACCCATAACTTTTGATGCATCTGGTTAAAATATGTGAAACTCGGTACTAATTTTGTATATGCCTATATGCATGTGCTAACAAAAGGAGGGTTGCTAAATCATCATTTTGTGTGAGTTTTTGAGGATAGTTTGTTTCTTTTTTCAACTATACTGTATAAAACCTAGTACTTTGAAGGATTTGTACAAAAATTGCTTCATGCAAGCATTGATCAATGTTAAGACTTGGTTTTGAGGGGATTATTTGGAGTGTGGACAAGTTCTTAGGAGCAAACTGGTGCAGGGGAATCTATTTTGAAAATAGGGTCTTAAGTTGGTTTTTAGGAGTTTGAGTCATTTTTTATTCAAATAAGGTCATAGTAGACCATTTATTATGTAACTTGAGTCACTTGGTCAGTTGGGAGTTCATTTTTCAAATTTTATCGAAAGTTGATGCAAGATTGCAAAAATGCAAAAATTACAAGATTGAGGAATTCCAATGATCAAGTAACTTAAAGGTTGGTTTGAGTAGTTTGTTGGTTGATTATTGGTGTCTAGAGGTTAAATACAATGTATTGGGTTGAAGAGAGAGGTTGTTGAAGATTTGATGTAAACTTGGTGAAGAAAAGCAATAAGAAACCCTCATTTTTCTATGTGTTTTCTATAAATTTTATTGTTTCATATCTCTGTATGGTTTTGTATTTATTGTACTTGAGCCCAAATGCATTCAATATTGTGGTAAGTAGAGTTAAATTTATTTTGGTGTTTATTTGGGTTGATTTCATTAAGATTTGTGAATTTTATAACCATTTTACTAAAGGCGGGTCTGAAACCCTATTTTGAAGGTTTATGGTTGTATAAAATGGACTAATGGTCCATTCCACTGATTGTATCTCCTTTAGCTTAGTGTAATGGGTCCAATATGGTAGGGTTAGATGTTAGAGTAGGGATTTTTAGCAAGGAGTAGGATATGATGGAGTTTTGATGTTGTCTCAAGGGTATGTGTGAATTTTGGCTCGAAAATGGCGGTTTAGAATGGGAGTTTGGTTAAATAGTAATGGTAGAGGAAGGGAGTTGATTTTTTTAGCATGGGAAGACATATTTGAGTGTTTTTTAAGAGTTAGCAAAGTGTCTAGAGGCCTGGAACATTGATTTTCAATAAGCCCTCCTTGTTTCAAGCATAGAAAGGCCTAAAGCAAGGGTTTAGTGTTTAGATGCATTAGAGAGGGTTAAAGTGACTAAAATTTGTTGAATCTGAAGTTTTGTAGGCTGGTGAAGGTCTTTCAAAAGAGAATTGAGACTGGAAAAGTGTTTGAAGGTATGATACTTTGTAAAAGTGGCCTAATTGGCCTATTGGGGTAGCGTAGCAACATTGTTTTGGTGATGTTGGTCCAAAGTGACCTAGTGTGTTTTTGAGTTATGTTTTTGAAGGCTTTAATGGGTGTCTAAAAAGGTCAAGAGTTTGTGGGTTTGAGTTGTATTTGAGAAGATATGAACAATTTTCTCTGTTGTGAATGCTACAAGGGAGTGAAGGTGAATTGGTGAGTTGAGCATTGAATTGAGGGTTTTTAGATTGAAGATTGTTTGAAACTGATCTAATTGTGATTTTTGAAGGTTTTTTCTCCCTTCTCTACATCACAAACCTAGGGTATAAGCTGCCACCACCTTTGAAAATTAGAGAATATTGTGTTTATTGTTGTCAAAACCACATTGTGATTGTCAATGAAGCCATGAAGAAGATGAATTCAAAGAAGGGTTTTTGATGCTATATCTTGTAATTATTCACTATTTCTTTGGCAATGAGGTAACTTAGAAAGACAATAAGCATTCTCAATTGCGCAAAAATTTCCCTTTTTTATTTTTTAGAAAGGTAAATGGTATGAATGAATGGAAACTTGCATTAACAACTATGTCAAATCACTTGAATTTATCTAAGCACATGTGATGAAGGTGAATTTTTTATGGAAAAAAAAAATTAATGGAAAACTGCATTAACATTGATGAAAGCTATTAGGTTTTCCATTTTAGTTGAAAATAAAAGTTTTCCCACAACCATCACTAATAATAAATTTGAATCTATTATGTCATGTTTTCAATTTTATATCTTCAAGCTCCTAAAAGTTAAACTTTTACATGCAACATCCATCTAATTTAATGTCGAATTCTATGTGCCACAATGAAGATTAATAAAATCATCAAATGAATGGTCTAAAAATTGTGAAAAGAAAACAAAAAAACCCAATATAAACATCTACCTAAAATTAAATAAAGTGAATTTCACTAGCCAGCCATGTTGGAAATGGACTACTATAAGCAATGCAAATAGAATTCATAAGAAAATTTGTGTTAAGTTGATTTCTTTTATATAAGTTTATACATGAATTCATCTAAATTAAATGTCATGTTTTTTATTTTTATGTTCTTCAAACTCATAAAACTTAAACTTTTTTATGCAACACCCATCTAATTCAATGTTGAATTCTATGTCCAATTGTTATGATTAATAAAATAATTAAAGGAATTTAGTTTATATTGTCAAAAACAAACAAATATACTAAATATAAACATTTCAATATTACCAAAATGAGCATATTACCTGAGATAATGTAAAATGATGTAGAAACTTCAAAATGTCTTCTTCTACGTTGTCTAGTTGCAGACACGAAAAATATACCAACACACTTGATCTTGATTACTAACATCATTTCATCTTGAATCATCTTCTCATCTTGTCATCACCTTTCATCCCTTGATTGAATAAATCATTATTTATCTGATTTAGTCATTTTCTCTTGTTAATCAAACTAGTCAATCTAGTTTAATTAACCATATGTCTCTATTTAATTAAATAATTCATTTTATTTATTTAAATCTCTAAAAATCATCCCATTAAATTGAATAAATTAAACCTTATTTAATTTAATCTAACATCATATCCTTTTAATTAATTAAATAAAAATCTTTATTCAATTAAATCTAAGTCATCTTCTTCTCATTTTTTATTTAAATTAATCCTCAAATCTAGGTCAAAATGGTCAAATCAACTAATCTTCCATTAAATTAATTAAATCTTGATTAATCTAATCCCACTCACTTAATTTCTCTAGATTTTTCCACTTGCACATAAAAATAAATTTAATAGATTTATTAAATCTCTATTTTCTTTCAACATGGCATATTTAGGGGAATATTCCTCCAAGTTTGAAAATCCCTCCAAGTGGATTTGTACATCCATCAAAGCATTCACTCCCTCTTACATATCCTTGTGCATTGAGCCAAGTGGCTTTAAGTCATTTTCTTTCCCTTTAAACAAGTCATTTCATGAATTTCAAATACCACCTAATATCATTTATTGGCTCATTCATCAAAATGTGCACAACCTTCCTCCATTCACATCTTGACAAGTAGAATTTGGCCATTGGATGTTGAATGATCCCACATTGCTCCATTTTGCTCATTCCTCCATCTTGTCTTTCTATAAATAGAATGCTTTTCTCCTCATTTGATCATCCATAATTTGAGAAAGCTTATTAAACACAATTTTATCTTCAAGCATATCCATTTTCATCTATTTTTATCAAGTTCTTAGCTAGGTTATGCAGAAATTCAAGTAAAGTGGATCAAAATCTTCATCAAATCATCACAAAGCTTGCATAGGAGTTGGAAAAGGGCCAATTTATACACATAATTGGCACCAAATCCCTCATGGGATTGAGTGTTTACATCTTTAAATAGGAATTCAATTACTTTTCATGCTTTTTTCTTCATTTCTTCCTATTTTGAGCATTGTAGATGAATTTCATGGGGAATATTAGTTCTAGCTTACATATGAATATAATATTGTGTTTGTCTTCCATTTTTGTGCAGGTCTAGGATTGGGGTTCACACTAGCATGTAGATTGGTGGTAAAAAGGTGATGGACAAAGCATAGATTGGTACAATAGGGAGTCAACTGCATAAAAAAGATGTTTCTGAGTTGGATAAAGCACTAAACTAGAAAAATGCAAAAGCATGTGGGCCTAAATCATGGGGTCAGCCCCAATTTTACCATTTCAAGGTAAAACCCATTTGACACTCATCAAATTTGGAGAGCGCCAAATTTGGTGAGTATCAAGTGTGTTGCTTTGAAATATTCACCTTCCATAGAGACGAAGGGAGTGAGACTTGAGATAGAGAGAGAGGTGATAGGAGTGAGAGAGATTAGTCTAGGTATTGTGGTAGCGACTGAGACCTGAGAGTGATAGAGACTTCAGAGCGATAGAGAGTTATCTAGTTACAGTGGGGGGAAATACTTGAGAATGGGAGAAGGGTTGGGAGGGATGAGACCTGATAGATACAAAAATACCAAATGGGGAGAGAGAGAGGGAGTGTGGGAGAGCGGGTTGGAGTGAAATATATTTGTCTAGATAGGGTGGGAGGTAAGTGAGACTTGATAGGGAGGTAGTGTGAGAGAGGGCATTGGAGTGACATAGATTAGTCTAGGTAGTGTGGGAGGGAGTGAGATCCAAGAGAAAGATAGACTTGAGAGGGGGAGAGAGTTAGTTAGTTAGGGTGGGGGGAAGACCTGAGAGAGGGAGTAGGAGAGAGAGGGAATGGGAGATAGAGGGATGGGAGACCTAAATTTTCAACCCTAAACCCTTAAAACTAAACCCTTTACCCTCTACTCTCTACCCTCAACACAATACCCTCTACCGTCAACCCTCAACCCTTAAACCCTAAACCCTAAACCCTAAACCCTCTACCCTCTACCCTTAACCCTAAAACCCTCTACCATGTACCCTCAACCCTCAACCCTCTCTCTCTCATCCCTACACCCTCTACCCTTACACCATAAACTGTAATCCCTAAACCCTAAACCTTCTACAGTCCCACGACAGTGCTCTTCACACATGCAGGTAACTTAAGCTTGAAACCCTAATTTCTAACTGTGGTGTGGCGATGCTCTTCACACATGTGGTGCACTTAGAGGCTGTACGACACCAATTTTTCATTTGCATCAGTGCTATATAGCATTTCTTGACTCTAATTTGACTTTGACCCTATTTAATGCATGTAAAGCGATAAAATTAAAAGTCAACAAAGGGGTATGTACCATGGGTCCTGCACTGGTTGGCCACTGATCTACTCGTACTCGCTCTGACATGTGCTGAGAAAGCAATCTTTGTGCCATCTCGATCAAGACTCAGAGCTCAAAATGCAAAAATATTTAAAGGCTAAGTGTGAAAATGATTTGAAAGTGACCCCTGGGGGTCTATTTAAGCCTAAAAATTAGGGGTTTTTGACCTAATTTAGCCATCCAACTAGGGTTTTGGACCCCCTAATCCCATTTTTTCCCAATCGAGGGCCGTTTTTTACATTTTAACATGTTTATTGGCATCTTGGAGCCTTTCTGGACCCATTGAGTAGCTTGTCCTCTTTTTTTCGTGAAATAGCCCAAAAATCCAAATTTTCATCTGATTTCTCGAGGGGGCAATATACCAGCATAATCCTTCTCATTGGGGCAGCAGTGGGGCATCCAAAAAAATCATTTTTTTTTTGAATTTTTATCATAGCAATTTATTGTTTGAACCAACACAACAAGTGCATTGCTTCAAAGAGGGGCAAAATGTAGACACAAAAAATATACTGACACACTTGATCTTGATTACTAACATTGTTTCATCCTGAATCATCTTCTTAGATTTTCATCACTTTTCATCCCTTGATTGAATAAATCATTATTTATTTGATTAAGTCATTCTCTCTTGATAATCAAATTAGTCAATCCGGTTTAATTAACCCTATGTCTCTATTTAATTAAATCTCTAAAGGTCAACCCATTAATTGAATAAATTAAACCTTATTTACTTTAATCTAACATCATCTCCTTTTAATTAAATAAATCAAAATATTTATTCAATTAAATCTAAGTCATCTTCTTCTCATTTTTCATTTAAATTAATCCTCAAATCTAAGTCAAAATGGTCAAATCAACTAATCTCCCATTAAATTAATTAAATATTGATTAATTTAATCCCACTCACTTAATTTCTCTAGATTTTTCCACTTGCACATGGAAATACATTTAATAGATTTATTAAATCTCTATTTTCTTTCAACATGGCATATTTAGGGGAATATTCCTCCAAGTTTGAAAATCCCTCCAAGTGGATTTGTACATCCAACAAAGCATTCACTCCCTTTTACATGTCCTTGTACATTGAGCCAAGTGGCATTTAAGTCATTTTCTTTCCCTCTAAACAAGTCATTTCATGAATTTCAAATTCTGTCTAATATCATTTATTGGATCATTCATCAAAATGTGCACAACCTTCCTCCATTCACATCTTAACAAGTGGCATTTGGCCATTGGATGTTGAATGATCCCACATTGCTCCATTTTTCTCATTCCTCCATCTTGTATTTCTATAAATAGAGGGATCTTCTCCTCATTTGATCATCCACAATTTGAGCAAGCTTATTATACACAATTTCATCTTCAAATATATCCATTTTCATCTATTTTTATCAAGTTCTTAGCTAGGTTATGCAGGAATTCAAGCAAAGTGGATCAAAATATTCATCAAATCATCTCAAAGCTTGCATAGGAGTTAGGAAAGGGCCAATTTCTACACATAATTGGCACCAACTCCCCCATGGGATTGAGTGTTTACATGCTTAAATAGGATTTCAAATACTTTTCATGCTTTGTTCTTCATTTCTTCCTATTTTGAGCATTATAGATGAATTTCATAGGGAATCTTAGTTCTAACTTGCATATGAATCTAATATTGTGTTTTTTTTCCATTTTTGTGTAGGTCTAGGATTGGGTTTCACATTTTGGTGCTAGAAGGAGGGATGGATTGAAGAATTTCATCTTGTTTTTTGTGAAAATTTCATGTTTTTTTTTTTTTGAAGCTTCAAGAAAACTCCACTGTTGTCTATCAAGCAACACTATATTGCACTGCTATAATCTCCAAACTCTGTTTTTGGTGTCTTCTTGCCAGAAAAATTCAAATTTCAAACTCAGCTGCGAACTTTCTAAATTTTAAACTCTATTGCTAGTCAAATAGAACTGCAATTGTGGTCTTTATTTCACTGCAGAGTGCCGCTCTCAGTAATTAGCAGTGCTATATTGCATCGTTGATGTTTCTAAACTCCATCGCATCTGCAAACTATGCCACTGGGGTGGAGTAAAAAGTTAAAATTTGATTTATTTTGAAATTTTATTTTTTTTTGGTATTTTGAACTTCTAACCTATTTTTTGTCTCTATATTTCCTGGTTCTAATAAGTTTGTAGGTTGAGGTAAGGAGGGAACAAAAGAAGAGTTTTTTATGAAATCATTGTTTTATTGTATTAAGTGTTTTTAAACACTTTGGGAGAACTTATAATCCCTTTCTAAGGATTTTATTACCTTCATGCTTTTAGGACACACTAAATTTCTTTTGGGCTCTAAAAAGAACACCACAAAAGCTTTCATTTTTGCTACAAAGGGTTAAAAAGAACTTTAGAACAACTTACTAGATTTTGTTTAAAAGGTTAACAATTGAACAAGACAAATTTCATCTTTCCTTTTGGTTCTCTTAAAAGAACCTAATCATTGCTTTGAGGATTTAAAATGAACATGTGTATCTTTGTTTTGTAATCACTTTCCCAAAATAATATCATCTAAAAAGACGTATGCACTTCTCTCGCACCTTACGGAGATATTGAGAATCAAAAGGATTTTTGATGATCTTAACTTGTGAACGTGATTGCATCCACATTTCATTTGGGATTAAAAATTGAACAAATATTGTGAGTGTGAGTAGAACATATCGTGTGTGTTCTCTCTTTGTTTCTAAATGAAGATTGATCAAACTATGGATGTGTTCACTTGATTTTGTTTTATCTTAGAGGGTCTGCCTTGTGGGAAAAAGTAATCAGCCAAGGGAATGAACCAACTAGGAACATTCTAAAGCCAAGCAACTTCCACCTAGGATATAAGTGTGGATACTTGAGGAAAAGCAAGTATCACAAGGATTATTCTAATGAGAAGGGAAACAATGGTTTCTCACTGCATCGATGGTCCCCCATGAATGGAATTCTTGCATTAAAAAATTTGTTTAGAAAGGCCAAAATCCTAAACTATTTGTTGGTGCAAGAACGGTCATTCTGAAGCCACCCCACATTTTTATGAATTTTTGTAGAGATGAGAAGTATGCCATGGGAGATTCATGGGTACTGATGCTTGGTTGACCCGAGAAGCGAGTGCTCTATAAGGGGGAGCCTATGTGGTCAAGCATCTAATCATCCACTAAGAGTAAACGTAGCTAGATTCTTCCAAGTGGGAACCCAAAAAATATCGTCTTTTCATCCTAGGATTGTGCATGTTCTTGAAATAAAAACACCTTGCTTGGATCTCAAAATATTTGAAAACAAATATTCACATGATCATCAAATTTCAAACCCTTTAGAGGAAGAAAATACCTTTGATGAATTTAAGTGCTCTTGCTTTCCCTAGGGATTTAATCCTTAGAGGCATCTAAGTACTTAGGTTTTATCATCATTTTTTTTCACTAAAGTCAACAACAGGAAACTTTTTCCTTAATTTCCTCAATTTTCCACATAATGGACTTTGTGAGATGAGAAGAAGTTAGGACATTAGAAATCTAGTTTGGAAACCTAATCAAGAATTATTTGTGATAAAAATAACTCATTAAGAAAAGCTAAGAGACAATTGAACCCCACACATGTGCTCTTCCAAATGATTTCCTGCAAGATCAAGATCTGAAAACCCAAGTTCAAAAGTCAACCCAAAAGCCTATGAAGAACGTCTTTCAAGGATTCAAGAGGTGAGGGAAATGTTGGTTTATAATTTTCACAAGAAAGCCTCAAAGAATAATCCAAACCTGTATGAATTTTATTGCCAACAACATCCAAATCACTTTCAAAGATTTTATTTTCTGACATAGGAAGTATCAAGCGTGTTCTTCAATACCAAGGTCTTAGAGAAAGGAGTTCTATCTAGGTTGGTATAAGATCAAAATCAATCATTCTCATCCATTCCTCAAACATTAAAATCAAAAATCATCTCACCAACAACTCTTGGAAATCTTGAAAACATCACTCATGCTAGAATTTCTTTTGGCAAATCCTAATCATCTTGTTTGGTTAGATGTGTGTAGATGAATCCTTCTCCACATATTTGATTAAATTATCAATCCTTTTGAATGAGTCTACCTCTTGATAACATCTAACATCTTGAGGTTTACGAGTTTGTTATCATCATCTTGTTTGGATAGGGGTGTATAGATGAATCCTTCTTTGCACACTTAGCCAAATTATCAATCCTTGTGGACAAGTCTACTCTAGGACAACATCCAACCTCTCAGAGTTTATGAGTTCACTATACAAATAAAAATCCAATCAAGCCAAAATCAAATCAAAGCCTCAAGATTCTAACATCTCCTTCAAGATTTCTCAAAAGAGTTCAATCATTTGTATCACCCACCTTCCGTTGATCTCGTTATCACCCTTTGATCCTTAATCATCATAGTTTTTCTCTTTTTTGTACCTAAAGTTAGATCAATCTATAGAATTAGAGGTTCATCTCACACATTCTTGAAAATTGATCCCTCTTTTATGTTGCAAACTAGATCACAACACAAGAAGAACATAGAAAACAACAAAGAAACATCAAATTCGAGTGATCTAAGCCAAAGCACTCCTGAAATGAATCTCGCTGTATCAAGAAATCTCATAACCAATCTTCCTCCATCATCACAAAATCCTCAAGAGGAGGATCAAGTAGAGGACATCACTAACAATGTCTTAGGGATGACAGAAGATGAAATCATTGAAATGGTTCAAAATCTTGAGAATCATAGAATTGTCAACACCATGTTGAAGCTCAATCCCTCTCTATACATACTTGAGTTAGCGAAAGAAGGGGCCAAGCTCCCTTCTGACTATGACATAAGTACTATTGTGGAAAGGCCTCTTGGGATCATGTCCCCAATCTCACCTCCATTTCAAAGCATCACTCAAAGCATCCCACAAATCATATCATCTGTTGCAACAACCCAACCAATTGTTAACAAGGGAAGCTCATTGCTTCATGCACTTTAAACACATCCCCTTTTCAGCAATCGAGGTTCAAATGAAAACACCATATTGGGTCAATCCATCCCAGTAAATCCATTACACCCATACATTTCACTCACATTTCATAATCATACCAATTCATCATCCTTTCATGCAACACTAGTTGGTCCACTTGACATGCAAACCTCTCTTCCTATAACCTCACAAGGAGAAGGTGATTTGTTTGGAGCCAAGGGAGTATTTGATCCCTCATCATCATCTATTCAAGAGAATGCACCACCCATATTTCCACCATTTCCACCTCTAACACTTACATCCATATCACCCCTTGGGTCCGGTCTTCTTTCTTTACTCACCATTAATCAATCAAATCAGAAAAACCCCCTATCATGAATCAAGGCATCATGCCAAATCCTCCTATCATGCCATCAATATCACAACAATAGATGGCAACAATCCAAGTGACCGCAACAATCAACACATCATCTACCATTCCTCAAGCATCTCAAAACATGGTCTTCCAAGGACCAAGCATCTTAATCACACCATCCACCACCCAAACCCCAAACATCAATACAATGGTTCCTCTCATCACAACCATCCACATTATTCCTAATCCACCACCACCACCACCAAAACTCAACATGACCAACTCATTCAGCACCATGGTGCAAGTAGCTCAACAGGCTACCCATCAAAGGAAACTTCAATGAAATCGACAAGTTGCATAGCTAGTTGCTCAGCAAGTGCAAGTGCAAGCGCAATTAGCTTCACAACAGGCACAACAAGTTGCCCAAGCCCAAGCTTTACTCCAACAACAATAGGTCACCCAAGCTATGCAAAAAGCTCAAGCCACCCAAGTTGTACAAGTAACTCAAGACACTCAAGCCGCACAATCTGCTCAAGCTACACAAATAGCCCAACAAGCAAAAGATCAAGCTCAAGCCTAATACTAAGCCCAATAAGTGCAAGAACAATACCAAGCACAACTGCAAGAAATCCAATAACAAGCATATCAACAAGCCCTGCAATATTATTAAGCACAACAACAAGCAACACAACAACAAGCCTAACAACAAGCTTTGTTGGTGCATCAACAACAAGACCAACAACAAGATTTGTTGGTACAACAACAACAGGACCAACAACAAGCGTTATTGGACCAACAATAAATATAGGCATATCAACAGGCGCTAATCATGTAGCAAAGCTTGCAGAAAACCCCCACCAACACCCCACCCATCAGTCAAACACCTCAAATGCCTCAAAACACATTCATTCCACCTCCTCATCTACAAGATGATGTGACAACACAAATCAAATGGCTCTCGCAGTAAGTGCTTCATCTTCAATCAAGAAAACCAACAAGGACACCCAGAAATCTATGTCCCTATCCTTTTGATAGGAGCCTTGCAATGATACCATTCTCAAAGGGATTCAAAATCACCAAATTTGACAAGTATCATGGATTGGGAAACCCTAAAGATCACATCATGGAATTCCAAGTACATTGCATGGAAGTCACATACAATGATACATATCTAATGCGGCTATTTCCCTTAAGCTTGGTTGGTGCTACCATGGAATGGTTCTCTTGTCTACCTACGAGCATCAGGACATTCTAGGAAATCGTAGATGCATTCATCAAAAATTATGCATTTAACATCGACACAGATGTTAGTCTCGAGGAATTATCAGTGCTCAAATAGGGAAAGGGGGAATTATTCACCTCCTTCCTGTAATGATGGTGATCCAAGGCCAATCAAAGCAAATGGACCATGCTAGAGGAGCAACAAGTTTTCACTATCATTGCCAATCTGGATGAAAACTTGGCATTTTATCTAAAGATGTAGTGCATCACTACATATGACCAACTGATCCCTAAGGCACTCAACATCGAAAGGGCCCTTGTTGCATGAGGGGACATACCTACATATCCTGCACATCAAGATAGTCGCCCATCCACTAGCTATAATGAGAAACCTCACACATGGGTGAAAAATAGGAATGTCACCAATGATGGAGTGGTTGATGCCAAGGTCATCATTAGTGCTTTAAAGTAGAATGTCTAAACACATCATCAACCATAGAATAACAACCAAAACAATGCACAAACCAATTTTGTAGCACAACCACCTCCCAACAATCAAATCAACAACCTAAATAATCAAGGGGAACCACCTCCGTGAAATAGATATCCCCCCAAGAGGAAGTTCACAGCCCTTGGGGAGTCAATTGAATCCATCATGAAGAAATTGGTCAATGAGAACCTCATCAAAATCCCCACTTCTAAGAAGTGTGTAGAGCCCATGGTGAAACCACCCTTGTACAATGAATTTTTTTTTGCGATTATCATAAAATCAAGGGGCATACAACCGCCAATTGCATGAAATTGAAAATTTTCATCCAAGATCTCATCGATGACAAAATCATAAATGTTGAGCAACTAGCTAGCAATCAAGATTTAAAAATATACACAAATTCGATTCCTAACCACAATCAGGGAAATGATAAAGGTAAGCAAAAATTTGGCAAAGTGAACCACGTATACGAAGGGGTTGTCACATGCCTTAACAAAATGGTCACTGTTATCAGTATCAAGGGAACCCATGTTGATTGTGGAGTCACCACACGTGGCAACAAGGTCACCATTTTCGGGGAATCAAAACCATCTAGGACCCCCACCTCAAATCAAAAATCCATTCCTAATGGTTACAACATCCTTCACCAGTTAAAAAGATCCCCTGCTCAGATCTCCATCATGGAGTTACTGAAGATTTCAACTACCCACAGAGAAATCCTTGAAGAAGCATTAGCTTCATCTACCATCTCTATCAACCTTGATACAGAGAAATTCCAAGCTATGGTCGGTAACATCACCACTTCAAATCTCTTCATGTTCTCTAATTAGGAATTCCCCGCCCAACCCTCTAATAACCATGCACTCCTCCTTCAAGTCCTAGTTCACAAGAGTAAGGTCAAAAGGGTCTTGGTGGATGGAGGTGCAGGCCTCAACATTTGTTCACTCAAACTTATAAAGAACCTGGGAATATCTGAAAATTCCATTGAGAAAGAAAAATGAATTACAATCAGAGCGTATGATGACCAGGAAAGAGTGTCTCAAGGCACTATCAAACTCCCAATCCAAGTGGGGCCAACTACTATGGAAACCACATGTTAGGTCCTCAACCTTGATTTTCCCTACAATATCCTTCTGGGACGCCCATGGATCCATGCCATGAAGGCGATCGCCTCAACATTCCACCAATGTGTCCAATTTTCATACCAAAATGAAGAGGTCACAATACATGGTGATCCTGAGCCTTTCGCCTACTGCAAGAACCTAGAAGCCAAGTACTATATAGTTCCCCAGGTCCTGAAGAATGATGAAGGCCCCTCCAATCCATATATAGACCTATCCAACATAGCCTCCACTTCTGGGACAAAGAAACCCGCCATCCCTGACATTTCTGACATCAAGCTCATGATCTAAGACAATGGGTTTGGGGAATGCAAAATGAAGAAAAATGATTTTTTCATAAGAGAGTTACCTCAATCTCCTAGGTCACATGAACGACCCCAACCAACTGAAACACCTTCCCAAAATTTTAGGGCAGACCCTTCTCGATTCTTATGTTGGGGGGATCTAAGTCGGGAGATAATGGATGAAAGAGACATTTCAAGCTCATTATATCAAGATGAAAGACCCAAGCCTAATATTTCCATGGATGAAAGAAGTAAAGGACTACAAATGATGCTTGGTATGGGCTATAACAAAATGGAAGCCTTGGAAAACATAGCAATGGCCGATTGGAACCTATCGATCTAGAGAAGCGCATGAAAAACCTTGGTCTCAGTTGTACCCCTTTGAGTATAACCATGCGTGGTAGAAGTCCCCCACTTAACACAATCAGGACTCCCCCTCAGTTAATGATAGAAACCCTATGACTACCAGTGTCCACATGTCTTCCCTTAGATAATTTCACATTTGACATAACCGATGTATGTAGTAGTAGTGCTGATGAGGATACCATAACTAGCTTACCTATGTTTTTTGAAGACTCCTCCCTACTTATGATCAACACCTCATCTTTTGAGTTAGACCAACAAACCCATGAAATAAACCTGGTCTACCCCCAACTCATCGATTATGATGAACGAGGACCACCATTTTTGGACACGTTCAAAAGCAATGAGGCACTCTCAGAGTTCATGGGATTGAGGGATACAGTACCATATGGAGATCATAAGGCTGGATTTGACATCACATTGGACACACATGCATATTACGAGGAGACAATTGAGTCCTTCAGTCACAAAAGCAAAAGATTGAGAATAATCTCAAAGTATTTGAGTGAAAACCATACTATGGCACTCTCTAACCATAAAAGAGTAAAATTAAAGGACACATTCAATGGCGAAAAATCTCTCTAAGGCACCAGAGGATGAAGGATTCAATCTTCCCCTCACAACACTTCATCAAGAAAAATATGTAGTCCTAGTAGAACAGTGTAACCCCATCAATCTGGGAACAGAAGCAACACACCACATCACATTCTATGCCGAGTCACTTCTCACAAAAGAACAAGAGCTCTTAGCGGCATTCCTAAGGGGAAGAAAGGTGAACTTTGCATGGACCTATGCTAACATGCTTGGGCTTGATCTAGAGGTATTAGTTCATCACTTAGTTGTGTATCCAGTGGAAAAAATAGTGAGACAGAAGTTGAGAAAAATGCATCCCCAGATAGCCTTGTTGGTCAAAGTAGAATTGTAGAAGCTCTTGGAAGCGAGATTCATAAGGCCAATTGATTATCCCGAGTGGGTGGAAAATCTTGTACCTATTTCTAAAATGAATGGGGGCATTCGCATATGCACAAACTTTAGAGACTTAAACAAAGTGTGTCCCAAGGATGACTTTCCGCTACCAAACATTGACATGATAGTGGATATGACAGCCATAAATGAGATGCTATCACTAATGAATGGGTTCTCAAGATATAACTAGATCATGATAGAAAAGGAAGACCAACACATCACAACATTCACATGTCCATGGAGAACCTATTGCTAGAATATGATGCCATTTGGGCTAAAGAATGTAGGAGCAACTTATTAGGAGCCATGACACTGATCTTTCATGACATGATCCATAAAACTATGGAAGATTATGTAGATGATATATTGGCTAAATCAAGGAAAAGATGAGACCACATATCAGCTTTGAGCTTCAATTTTGACAAATTGGAAAAGTACAAGGTTTGACTCAACCTAAAGAAGTGCATCTTCAGAGTGTAATCAGGCAAGCTCCTGGGGTATATTGTGTTAATAAGAGGAATCAAGGTAGATCCTACAAAAGTCAAGGTGATCCTTGAAATGGAATCACCTAGGACACTAAAGCAGCTAAGAGGCCTATAAGGAAGGCTCCAGTCTATCCACAAATTCATAGCACAACTGAAAGAAAAATAAATCCCATATTATCATCTACTACACAACGGGGTAGCATACAAATGAGATGAAAAATACAAACCAAGAATTTAGAAAAATCAAGGAATACCTTCTCACACCACCAGTTCTAATGTCGTTGATTCCAAGCAAACCATTGATCCTATACATATCAGCAACAACGGAAGCACTTGGTGCTCTCTTAGCCCAACATGATAAAAATGGAAGGGAAAGAGAAATATACTATATCAATTGGACCATGGTAGGACATGAGCTAAATTACACACCTATTGAGAAATCTTGTCTAGCCATCATATTTACAG
Source organism: Sequoiadendron giganteum (assembly GCA_007115665.2). NCBI lineage: Eukaryota > Viridiplantae > Streptophyta > Pinopsida > Cupressales > Cupressaceae > Sequoiadendron > Sequoiadendron giganteum. Next base: position 370,500,878 of record CM021110.1, on the reverse strand, counting down.
ATCAAAATTTTAGACACTACATGCTGGCTCATCAAATCAAACTAATCGCAAAGATAGATCCACTCAAATACCTACTCTCCAAAGCCACTCTCATAAGACAGATAGCCAATTGGGTTATGATCCTAATAAAGCATGAAATTGAATATATGGAGCGCAAGGCCATCAAAGGACAAGTAATTATGAACCAATTGGCGGAGGCACCTATATATGCAAAAAACCCACCTATTTCAGAATTCCCTGATGAATCAATTTTCAACCTAAGTGTGGCAGACCACTAGAAGATGTATTTTGACAGATCCTACATGCAACATGGGTCAAGAGTAGGAATTTTTTTCATCACTCCCCAAGGAAACTACATACCCAAATCTACAAGTTGTCTTTCCCATGCATGAACAATATTACTGAATATGAGGCTCTCGTTATAAGATTGAGAATTACTGCACAATGGAAGATCATGGCACTAAAGGTATATGGAGACTCTTAGCTCATAATCAATCAAGTAAACAATGAATATCAAACAAAGGATGATAAATTAACTCCATACAAGAAATTGGTGGAGAGCCTCAAAGAGTCATTCATTGATATTACATTTGAACAACTACCTAGAGCAAAGAATACAACAACAAATGCAATGACCATAATTGGATGACTCTTGGAAATTCCACACAACGTCCCAAAATAGGAATTCCTTGCAGAGCATCTTCTCGTACCATCATTCGAGGTACCAGAGTCCAAATTCATGTGTGAAATTGTTGGTCCTAGTGATCCATAGTACCATGACATCTACACTTAAGAATAGGAGTCCTCCCTACTGATATAACCCCAAACCTTAAACAAGCCTTCGTCAAGAGTCAACTTGCTTTGTCATCCTAGGAGAAACCCTCTAGCATAGGAGTATTGAAGGAACCCTGTTACGTTGCCTAAATGTTGAGGAATCCCTAACTGCTCTAACTAAAGTACATAATGGCATTTGTGCTTCACACTCAAGCGGTATGAATTTGGCTAAGGAGTTGTTGAGGACTAGATACTATTGGCCTACAATGGAAACATAAGCACATGAATTTTTTAGAAGATGTTTGTAGTGTCAGCAGCATGGGGACCTCATCCATGCACCAGCTCAAGAGCTTCATCCCATTGTCACACCTTGGCCCTTTTCGCAGTGGGGGCTCGATCTCATCGGTAAAATCACCCCCACCTGATCCAATGGTCATAAATTCATCATCACCACCATGGAGTACTTTAAAAAGTGGGTCAATTCCATTCCCATGACTTACATAATTGGAAAGAAGATATCTAAGTTCATCTTGAACTACCTTATATGTCGATATGGTGTCCCTTAAGAGATTATCTTAGATAATGGGACACCTTTCAAAAATTAGGATGTCTGTGACCTTTGCAAAAAATTTAACATCCAACATCTCTTTTCCACTCTATATTATCCCCAAGGCAATGACCAAGTAGAAGCCACCAATAAAACCATTCTAAAAATCCTTAAGAAAATAGTCAATGATGTTGGTCGTGACTGGCATCTATAGCTAAATCCCACCTTATGGGCCTACCACACTAGCATCTACACACCAACAAGTGCCACCCCCTTCTCTCTAGTCTACGGATCATAAGCCATCCTCCCCATTGAGATCGAGCTCCCATCCCTAAGGATATCACTACAAAATCTCATTACAGATGAGGAATATTGGGTCTCACAACTAAATGAGATAGAACTACTGGAAGAATGACGCATGGATGCCCTAAATCACCTACAAGTCTATCAGAATCACCTGAAACACAGTTACAACAAGAAAATCAAGAGGCAAAGATTCTAAGTCGGCAAGCTAGTACTGAAGGAGAACCAGAAGAACCTACCAAATCTAGAAAGCAAGGAAAAGTTTGAGCCCAACTGGTTGGGACTATTCATCATCATGGTGAGCTATAAATCAGGGGCATATTAGCTATCAACACCTGAAGCGGAACCTATATAGCAGCCCATGAACAACTCCCATCTCAAAAAAAATTACGCCTAATCTTTTAAGGGTAAAACCAAAAATATCAAAAAATCCAAAAAACCAAAAAAAATTAGAAAAAGGATTAAAAATAGTAAAGAAAAAAATTGCCCTCTAGTGAAAACCACTTCGGTGGTGCTTTGGACAAGTACCTTGGTGAAAACCTAGCAAATAGGCGCCAAGTGTAAATAAAACACTCTTCATCCACCAGGATCTTCACACCTTACTTTACACACTCACTTATCCATTACATTTCATTAATCTTCCACCCATCCATCTGTTCACACCCGTACCATAGCTTGATCTTGTGTTCATATCATGTTCCACCCTAGTACTACTTCACATATTCCTAAGGTCAATTTGTCTTGCCTTTATCGAAGTAGTCTATCGCATCACACTGGGGACATGTTCCTGTACCTACATTGGATCGGATTTATTTATATTCTTGTGATCTTCCTTAAAATATAAAAATTAAAAACATCAAAAAATCAAAAAACACCAAAAAATCCAAAATCCAAAAACATCCAAATCATTCAAAAATCCAAAACATGTCAAAATCAAAAAATCAAAAAATAGAGTCATCTTGTCAAACTACTTCATCTATGAGCTTGAATGTAGGCAAGGTTGATCTTTGATCTTCCCCCGAGACACCTTAGGTCAGTCCTTTAGGCATCCGTCGTAATAAAATGGCAATTTGTTTGCCTATCTGTTTCATTAGTAATCAAGGCATTTGTAAGTCAAACTACGTGGTCTCTATGTGCATAACGTAGGCAAGGCTAATCTATTGATCAGCTCTTGAGACCCCTAGGATAGGTCTTTAGGTTAGTCTCTTGGTCATAAATCTTGAAAATCCAAAAACGTTGAGAAATCTCAAGAACCTGAAAATCAAAACAACCTCAAAATATTTCAAAACACCAAAAACATCCAAATATTTGAAAAAACCCAAAATGGTGAATCCATCTCATCTTGCTTTCACCCAAAATAATCATCCTTTGATAATAAATCATCGTTGCTTTCACCCTTTGGTAAACCGGTCAGAAGAAAGTCTAGCAAATTTAAAAGTAAAAGCTTAATCGTCAAAGTCTCAAGTCTAGGTCAGTAAGTCAGCAAGTTAATCAACTCAGAGTATTAATAGCTTATCATTCAATCAATCTCATCATCACTTGATCATAACATGTCCTAGGATGCATCCTTCCTACAATGGACATCAACATCAAGCATCACCATAGTTTAGTCTTGGCTAGCGGTACAAAGAACATTAGCTTGTTTGTTTACTTTATCTTGGTCTTTTTTGACTTATCTTATTTTGCGCTCATTCCAAGGACCTCTCGATGATGCGTAATCAAAAGGTTTAGAGAGAAATGAATGGGGCAATGATCACTATCTTTTTATCTGATGTGCTTGTCAGATATTCTTGTAAAATAAGTTGGTCATACGTGCTTTGTTTGGTTTATAGGGAGGCTGTTTTAGATGTCTTGTTGACCACATAGGAAGGCTTGCTTTTCTATTGTTTGGTCTGAGATATTTAGAATATCTGAACTACATCTTGAATAAGGTTTTGTATGTCAAGTGTGAAAAGGAATAATCCTATCTGATTGTCGAGTCAATTTCCATCGAACTAGGTGCAACGCCATCTTGTTTTTTAATACCTTGATGCATTGTACCTACGTGTGTTATCAAACATAAAGTAATTAACCCTTTTTAAATACCAATTCTTGGTAAGCAAATCATCATCATCATTTAATAATGTAAGCTTGTTGGATCCTCTTTTCATTCTCCTTTATTCTGTCTTCTTTCCATAATAACATGGTACCATGATAGTTACTCAAAAAAAAATTCATCATTGCATCCAACAACCATCCTCATTAATATAAATTCATTTCATCATGTTAGTATCAATTCATTCATTACCATATCAACACATTGTAAATCATCATCATAAAAGATTACATCATAGAAAATTTCATACATATTGCATTCAAATAACCATTGCATAGCATAAGATCACACATCATAAATCATTAAGCATATCATCATGAATCATTCCATACCATCTCATAATCATGTGCAGTGCATTTGAACCATTATTGCATATTACATTATCATTAGGAACCATTGCTTATGATACATAATATAACATTGTGTTCGTTAAGAGAATCATTGCATTTTATTAATACCATTGCATCTCATATATCATAAATACCATGTATTATCCCATCATTCATATCATATCATAAATATTGCATATGATCCATAAAGGCACGAGAAAAAGGAAACAAAAAATATCACACTTACATATCACTGCATACATTTCATAAGCATAGTACATCATGAAAATAATTTTCATACCATGATTACATCCATACATCCTCATCATAAAATGCATAGAAAATATACAAAAAGAAATACATCCATAATTGTGGCATCACATAATCACATCATATAGAAACATACATCATATCATAACACATAGGAAAATAAACTGCATCCGTCCATGATGCATAAATAAAGTAGGACATGTCATAGATCGAACCATCTCATATATATCATCAAAACATACAACTGTCATGGTACAAGGATTGGATCAAGTGTGTATGAATCAAAGTATATATAATACAATCAGAGCCCATGAATAAAAAATAAGTATTGTCTATGATCAAAATGAGGAGCTAGCCCTATTGGCTTAACACCTCACCCTCATCCCTATCTGCTGTGAAAAATTTGGCACCCGGTCTATTGGTGGCACTACCTACCTATAGTGCTGGTGATAGTACTCTGCCTCTCTGACTACCACCCGGTATGCCCATAGGGATACTATCATGCCCTAGGATGAGGAGGCCATACTCTCAAGCTGCCTCCTCTGTTCTATCCCTTGGTCTCTCTCAGACCTAGCCTGATCTCTCTCTGGAGTAACTGCTATAAGCTTCTACCGAGACTGGTTCCTATCAGCTGTCAAGACCTGTACCTTTTCTTGTAGCTGCTGAATCAAAGCGTCTTGGTGATTTGGCTGCACTAGTGGCTACTGCTGTGGGACCTCTCTCTCGTCTCTAGGTGGGGTCTGTTGTGCCTGCTCTCTGGGTGGTGTCTGCACCCGAGGTGGTGTCTGTTGTGCTTGGTCCTAGGGTGGTGTATGTTGTGGCTAGTGTGGAGGAGGTCCTCCTCCTCCTAGCGACCTATCTCCATCCCCATCCCCCTACCTCCCTACCCTCGACCTTGGCCTACTGATTGGCCCCTAGGGCTCCATTGTGTAGACACTGCACCTAGATCTATGAGCCTCAAGGCTGGTCAAAACCAATCTATGTAAGCCTGTGTAACCCTGGCATCACCCTTTCCTTGATCATATGGCCATGGCCTAGCCATCAGATGTCTAAAGGGTCCCACTACATTGTCTGTAGGGATAGGCATGCCCCATGCAGTCTCCCTCATAGTATGGGAAAATATCACCACATATTGGTCATTGGGCCTATCCTGTACATCTTTGAATTATCGAGCCGCTCTATCTAGAAGGTATCTCTCGATCATGGTGTACTCTCTACCTTACATTAGCCTATCCTGGTGAGCAAAGAACAACTACTAAACATCATCAAACCAAGGACTCATCCCAAACCAGGGCCTCTAGGTAAAGATTGTCATCTCATCGATGACTCTCCTCTAGTGTGCAATACCGTCGGCCCCTGTATGTGTGAAAATAATCTATGCACCACCATATCGCTAGATGATTGGATCATCTAGCTCTAGAGAAACTGGTGTAACCTAAGGGCGAAGCACTACTATCCGCTCCTAAGCCCAGACATACAACAATGTAACTTCGGCCTTGATGGCCCTGCTATCTAGATAGGAAAACTCATGTAAATATCTATACAGTGAAGCGAGCTTCATTGGACCCCAAGCAAGGCACTCTCTTTGAAAGAGCATATGCTCCCATGCTAATCCCCAACCCAGATTGAAATATCAGCCCCGCCGATCTAGTGCCACAAGACCTGATATAATGGTTGCAACGATGAGTCTGAATGCAGGCACTATGCCCCTGTATCTCTCTCGATCAATCTGGCCCTTGGAGAAGACAATCTCCTCGAGCTTGATGATCTCATAGCACGCGTCCCTCCCAAAATCCATATCATATATAACCCTCTCTCCATGGATGGGAAATCAGAGGATATGCGATACATCCTCCAATGTGATGGTAGCCTCACCAGTGGGAAAGTGAAACAAAGATGTCTCACTATGCCACCTCTCTATTAGGGCGGTCATCATCCCTAAGTGGGTCCAAACAGGATGTGCATAAGCAATGTACTAGAGATCGATAGCCCCAAGGTGCTCCTAGAGCACATCGTGTAAACCAACTAACCAACTCAGTACTGAAGATATGTGCTCCATAGAATGTAGTATTTTGAGGTCCTCCTGCACAAAAGAGGTCATTGCATCAAGTTTCAAAAAAAAATGGCCCCTTGAACTAACTTCCTGCATTCCAAACAACAATTGTGACGTTGTTTGCAATTGTGGCATTATTTGCAATTGTAGCACTGTTTGCAATTGCAGCACTGTTTGCAATTGTGGCATTGTTTGCAATTGCGACACTCTTTGTAATTGCGGAGTTGTTTGCAAATTCCAAACTATGTCGTGGCGGCATAGTTTGACTATCCATCTAAGTCCTAAATTCCAAATAGGCCCGCGATCGTGCTCTTCCCACATGCAATGCACTTAGAAGCCGCACGACACCAATTTTGCATTTGCAGTAGCGCTATATAGCACCGCTTGACTCTAATTTGACTTTGACCCTATTAAATGTACATAAAGTGATAAAACTAAAAGTTGACAAAGGGGTACGTACCATGGGTCATGCACCAACTAGCTACTGGTGCACTCGTACTCGCTTTGACATGTGTCAGGGAAGCAATCTTTGTGCCATCTCGATCAAGACTCAGAGCACAATTTGCAAAAAAATTTAAAGACTAGGTGTGAAAATGATTTGAAAGTGACCCCTGGGGGTCCATTTAAGCCTAAAAATTAGGGTTTTTTCACCTAATTTAGCCATCCAACTAGGTTTTTGGACCTCCGATCCCATTTTTTCCCAACCAACGGCTGTTTTTCACATTTTAACATGTTTTTTGGCATCCCGGAGCCTTCCCGGATCTGTCGAGTAGCTTGTCCTCTTTTTTTCATGAGATGACCCAAAAATCCAAATTTTCGTCTAATCTCTTGAGGGGAAAATATACTACCATAATCCTTCTTGCTAGGGCAGTAGTGGGGCATTCGAAAAAATCAAAATTTTTTGAATTTTTATCATAGCAGTTTATTCTTTGAACCAACGCAACAAGTGCATTGCTTCAAAGAGGGGAAAAATGTAGACACAAAAAATATACCGACACACTTGATCTTGATTACTAACATCATTTCACCATGAATCATCTTCTCATCTTGTCATCACCTTTCATCCCTTGATTGAATAAATTATTATTTATCTGATTAAGTCATTCCCTCTTGTTAATCAAATTACTCAATCCGGTTTAATTAATCCTATGTCTCTATTTAATAAAATAATTCATTTTATTTAATTAAATCTCTAAAGGTCATCCCATTAAATTGAATAAATTTAACCTTATTTAATTTAATCTAACATCATCTCCTTTTAATTAAATAAATCAAAATATTTATTCAATTAAATCTAAGTCATCTTCTTCTCATTTTTCATTTAAATTAATCCTCAAATCTAAGTCAAAATGGTCAAATCAACAATCTCCCATTAAATTAATTAAATCTTGATTAATCTAATCCCACTCACTTAATTTCTCTAGATCTTTTCACTTTCCCATGGAAATACATTTAATAGATTTATTAAATCTCTATTTTCTTTCGAAATGACATATTTAGGGGAATATTCGTCCAAGTTTGAAAATCCCTCCAAGTGGGTTTGTACATCCAACAAAGCATTCACTCCCTCTTACATGTCCTTGTGCATTGAGCCAAGTGGCATTTAAGTCATTTTCTTTCCCTCTAAACAATTCATTTCATGAATTTCAAATTTTTCCTAATATCATTTATTGGCTCATTCATCAAAATGTGCACAACCTTCCTCCATTCACATCTTGATAAGTGGCATTTGGCCATTGGATGTTGAATGATCCCACATTGCTCCATTTTTCTCATTACTCTATCTTGTATTTCTATAAATAGAAGGCTCTTCTCCTCATTTGATCATCCACAATTTGAGCAAGCTTATTATACACAATTTCATCTTCAAGCATATCCATTTTCATCTATTTTTATCAAGTTCTTAGCTAGGTTATGCAGGAATTCAACCAAAGTGGATCAAAATCTTCATCAAATCATCACAAATCTCGAATAGGAGTTGGGAAAGGGCCAATTTCTACACATAATTGGCACCAACTTCCCCCATGGGATTGAGTGTTTACATGCTTAAATATGATTTCAATTACTTTTCATGCTTTGTTCTTCATTTCTTCCTATTTTCAGCACTGTCAATGAATTTCATGGGGAATCTTAGTTCTAACTTGTATATGAATCTAATATTGGGTTAGTTTTCCATGTTTATGTAGGTCTAGGATTGGGGTCCACACTAGCATGCAGATTGGTGGTAAAAAGGTGATGGATCAAGAATAGATTGGTACAGCAGGGAGTCAACTACATAAAAAAGGCATTTCTGAGTTGGATAAAGCACTGAACCAGACAAATGCAGAAGCATGTGGGCCTAAATCATGGGGTCAACCTCTATTTTACCATTTCAAGGTAAAACACATTTGACACTCACCAAATTTGGTGAGCACCAAATGTGTTTCTTTGAAATATTCACCTTCCATAAAGACGAAGGGAGTGAGACTTGAGATAGAGAGAGAGGTGATAGGAGTCAGAGATATTAGTCTAGGTAGTGTGGCAACGACTAAGACCTGAGATTGATAGAGACTTGAGAGTGATAGAGAGTTATCTAATTATAGTGGGGGGAAATACCTAACAATGGGAGAGGGGTTGGGATGGATGAAACCTAAGAGATACAAAAATACCAAAGGAAGAGAGAGAGATGGAGTGTGGGAGAGGGGGTTGGAGTGAAATATATTTTTCTAGGTAGGTTGGGAGGTATGTGAGACCTGATAGAGAGGGAGTGTGAGAGAGGGCATTGGAGTGACATAGATTAGTCTAGGTAGCATGCGAGGGAGTGAGACCCAAGAGAGAGATAGACTTGAGAATGGGAGAGAGTTATTCAGTTAGGGTGGGGGCGAAGAACTGAGACAGGGAGTAGGAGAGAGAGGGAGTGGGAGATAGAGGGATGGGAGACCTAAATTTTCAACCCTAAACCCTTAAACCCTCTACCCTCCAGCCTCAACACAATACCCTCTACCCTAAACCCTAAACCCTAAACCCTCTACCCTCTTCCCTTAACCCTTAAACCCTAAACCCTAAAACCCTCTACCATGTACCCTCAACCCTCAACCCTCTCTCTCTCATCCCTACACCCTCTACCCTTAAACCGTAAACTGTAATCCCTAAACCCTAAACCCTAAATGCTCTACCCTTAACCCTAAATCCTTAAACCCTTAAACCCTCTACCATATACCCTAAAACCCTCAACCCTCAACACTCTACCCTCTACCCTTAACCCTTAAACCCTAAACCCTTAAACACTCTAAAAACTCTAAACGCTTAAACCCTCTACCCTTAAACCCTGAAACTCTCTACCCTTGAACTATACCCTAAACCCTCTACCCTTAAACTATAAAACCTAAACCCTTAAACCCTCTACCCTTAAATTATAAAACATAAACCCTTAAACTATCTACGATCTACTCTACACCCTCTACCCTTAAATCATAATCACTAAACCCTTAACCCTTAATCCCTAAACCTTCTACCCTCTATCCTCAACCCTCAACCCTCAACCTTCAACCCTTAACCAGGTTAAACCCTAAACCCTTAAACCCTCTACTCTTAAACTATAAACCCTACACCCTACACCCTAAACCGTAAACCCTTTGTAAGGTAGGGGGACCACCCACTACAAGGCCCCAGGTCATGAAAGGAAAAGAGAGGAAAGGCTGCCCTAACTTACCTTAACTTAAAGGAAGGTTAGGATGGAAAGGATGAGAATGATGAGGATTATATGTCCTTCGACCACTCTACGATCTCGGGAGTTGCAAAAAGACTAGGTGAGTCACTTTTCCAAAGTCAACTCTACATCTCAGGAATCTCTCTATTTGAGCAAGGAATCATGGTTCCAGGATGACAGCCTGTCATGCTGACGTCTCTTAGGTGCACTGGTGTATGTACGGCCAGAGAACTAAAAGGATGAGGTTGGAATCCCGAAAAAGGACTAAAAACTCAATCTACTAGTTTTGGGAAGTAAAGAAGAGAGTTAAGAAAAGAGAAAAGTAGATGCGGAAGTGATAAAAGAGGTATATTACTGAGAGGGTGATGAAGACGATCTCGTAGAATGCCCTCTTTGCCAACTTGATTCAATCTCTCTTCACCTACACACAATAAAGGGGAAAATTGTTGGGGCTGTATAGGGGCCTACCTCAGTCAAACCCCTATCTTGGTGTTTCCACCTCCATGGATAGCCATGTATGGAATGATAGAAAATGGAGATCAGGAAAGAACTACAAGCTACATACGCAAGAAACACTAAAAAATAGTAAGTGCTTACCCAACCGAATACAATAGAGGAGATGAGAGGAGCTTTACTGCCTTCATCTAAAGCACTCAAGGCTTGCGGAGGAGTGAATGGGAGGGACTCAAGCCTCTGTTTCCATGGTGTATGTCCAGTGCTCGCACTATCGAAGTGATGGAGTATTGAGTTGCTGCAATGGAGTGAAGAATGCTGCTACAAAGCTTGGAAATGAATGAATGGAAATGGAGAGAATATTCAAGTTGATCTTGCAAAGCCTCTGCTAAGATTCAAAAACTTGGGGATGGATGGAATGGTCAAGAATATGAAGGAGAAGGTGAAAAATGACAATATTCGAGTTGTCCAACCGAAGAGGGATGTTACTCTTTGACTTCCAATCGAAAATGTAACGCATATGTCATCTCCAACTACAGGAACCTGCCAAGGATGTAAGCACACCGTGTGGATGTCTATGTGCCATGCGGGTGTCTCTAACAGAAACGCCCCCACCGACACATAAATAAGGTGCCAAGTGGAATGTGAGCAGCGAACATAAGTGGAATTAAGCCTCTGCTTTTGGTTTTTCTAAAGTGTAAGGGGGTAAAAAGGAATTTGCATTAGGGGTGAAAATTCATGTTTGTACATTTTTCCCCCACTTTAGCAAGCATGAGTATTGATGAGTGCTTCGGTAAAGTAGAGTAGTAAGAAAGTAACAGAGTAAGAAATGTATATCTGAACTGACGAGGAAGTAGATCACAATCTGGCGAACCCAAAAGTGCAGGACAAGAGTTCATAGTTCCGTAGAACTAAAAATTTAAAGTACAAAAGTGCCTCATAGGTTCACGGTCCTACAAGAGTGGTATCCCTCAAGAACTCTCACATGAAGGAAACTAGGAAAATCACCTTACAGCCCTACGAACCTATAAGGAAGGCATCCCCCAAGAACTCTCACATGAGGGAGACTAAGAAAAGCACCCTACAGACCCATAAAATTGCAAGGAAGGTATCCCCCAAGAACTCTCACATGAGGGAGACTGAGTAAAGGTGACTCCATAGAGTCAGAGATGGTGACATGTTCACCCACAGATAGAACACATCAAGAAGTGTCCATGCAGGCTAGTGAATGGACAATCACACAGACCATCACTAAGTTGCAAGACTTTCAAAGGGGTCCCTTGGGAACCCTTCAAAAGGAAGGAGGGTCCACTCAAGGGATGCATTGTTTGAAAGTTACGGTCTATTCGAGCTTCCCCCAAGCTAGAATTAAGGATGTGAAGATGGTCTAGTCAGGCTGCCCCCAGACTAGACATGAAGAAACAAAACCGGCCTAGTCGAGTTGCCCTCAAGCTAGACGCCATAGAACTTGTTATTATTTTTAAAGGGATCCCTTAGGAAACCAACATGAAAGGGAGGGGTCCACTCAAGGAACACACTACTAAAAATATTAATTTCTTCCTTCTCGAATTGATTCGTCACCCAAGAATACTTTTGAAAGATGTTCACTTCATCAAGGAATTTGAAAGGAAGGAGATGTTCTCATGCGAGGGGAAGACTAAGACTATTCTTGGTTTGGAGGAGGATTTTTAAGTCCTTTCTTTACAAACCCATGATGAAGGAAACATGTTCTACTAGGGTTTCAAGCTGAGAATGGAATTCTAACAAGGAAGTGTGTGAGGGGTCTTTTTAGAAAAGATTCACTCGGCAACGAATGTGTTTTCTAAAGACCAAGTAATGTAGAAGAGGCATTCTTGCACATGAAAGGGACAACTCAAGAAAAGACGAGAGAAAGATAAATATAAAAAGTAAAAGAAAATAGATCACACATAGAGAGCATAGGGGGATCTGGTTTTGTTGGGTTAGATCTACCTTTATTTGTATATATGTAGATAACCACAGTAAGAGGTGAAAGATAATCAATCCCCAACCAAACTAGGAAAAATGCATGGAAGACAAAGTAAAATAAAAATTTGGTCTACATGGAAGGAGGCCTAAATGCTCCTGACACTTTGCATCCTCCCCAATTTACCGAAAGTCAATCACAAACATGGAAGAATTAAGACACATATAAAGGAAGGTTCACAACAAAAACACCACACCTATATCCAAGCACCAATAGGGGTGATGAAGGTCATCCAGGCACATGTAGTACAAAGGAACACATTTCATGACACACACATCTAATCTAAACATCAAGAAGGGGGTCTCCTTTCTAACACTAGTCGACCAAGAGGTCATCAACTTTCCACTCTAGATCATCAAAGGAAGGATGACGAGCCTACAATGGTGTAATGTTAAGGGAAGGAGATTTTTATGCTCTTGTGATAATGGCCAAGGTAGAGGGACTGGTAAGGTCTCCATCACTTAGCTCTTATGGGTCTAGGTTCAATGATCTAGCAAAGATTGTTGACAGGGTCGGGACTTTGTCTACTGAGTTAAACATGGAGCTAACAGGGGTTCCATGTTTCACTTTGGCGGATGGAGGAGTTTGCACCTGAGGTTCACCGCTAGGCTCACAGAGCGACTCAAGAGCACTGACAAACATGGGGGAGGTTGAAGCCGATTCTGTCATTGGGATAGAATAAGTCAATTTGGGGCCACCTTTTGGAGAAGGCGGGCTCTTCTTACATCCTCCATTGCTAGAGGGGCCATGCTCTACCTTCTGCTTCATTGAAAGAGGTGGACTCCCCACAAATGAATCAAGGAGGGTTGAGGGAGCAAAGGAAATAATTGCAATGGACACAACCAAAGTGTTCACCATGTCCATGGGCTTTGGGAAAGACAAGACATCCGAGATGGAAGTCAATAGGGGAAGCTCCACCGAAGGAGCTTTGAACACTTGCACCCTTCCAGGCACATGTGCACTCACAATGTGAGCCGAAAGAGATTCAGAGGTGGAAAGAGGGAAAGGGGAGGACACAACAGGAGATGTGTTATTCTCTTCCTCCTTCTATAAAGAGGATTGCTTGGCTAGGAGAGCCTTTCACCAATGTTTATACTCGCGCACAAGGCAGTTTGTACAACTCTTCAAACCAGAAGCTAGAACTTGCAAAGGGACAAAAGGATCATGCTTAGCCACAAGATTGTCCTCCATGACTATCTCTAGTGGAAGGGAAGACTCCTGAGTGAGGGAAGGAGGGATAGGCTTAGAAACGGCAGGAGGAGTTCACTCTAATGCCTTGATTGCAGGCCTCTTCCCGTTTACTATTTTAGGAATAGGAATAGTAAGAGGCTGTGAAGGCCGAGATAGAGAGGACTCTCCATGGGGGGATTTATGTCTTCCTTACTGAATGGGCCTAGGATCTGTGGGTAATATAGGAAGCTCAAATCTGGGATGCTTAGCCTTTCACCAAGGGGGAACCATGGGATTCTCTTGCAAATGTGAGATAGAAGCAAGTGGTACCACAACAGGATGAGAGGAAGCATCAGGTTGAACCATGGAAGAGGAAGGAGGATCTTGAGACCACTTCTCTTCTTCTCTTCTATGTGCCTTGGTAGCATCACCATCAGCCTTTAACCAAGCTCTATGAAAAACAACATAAGGTGAAGGAGGTAATCTCACTTTTGGCCTAGCGTGTCATTTCTTATAGTTTTGATATGTGCAGTGTAGGAGGTCCTTCCTAGATGGGAGAGGCCCAAGAGAGGTAGGCCAAAAATAATCCAAGGTATAGCTACCACGTGCAACCGATGGTCTATAACTAGTGTCATGGACAACGTGTATCGAACCTCCATGAATAAAATTTAGACATTTGTGTATAACCGAGGGAACTATGTTCATAGCTACTAACTAGGGGATACCTAACTTCACTCTGAAGAGTTCAGACCCTAGGATGATGTCAAACTTAAGGCTTGTGGATTTAGTTCCAACAAGGACCGATAGGACAATACTCCCTATAGGAGGTACAAAAATTCTATCATGTGTGTGGAGGGTACTTTCAGGTGCATCATAACCATCCTTATGCAGGATGTTAATCAACATGATCTCCTTAGTTATAATATTCACTTGTGATGTTGGATCAATGAGAAGGCCTACTATAGTGTTCCCATTTATCCTTGCAGGAATGTAAAGAGGATATGGATCTCTATTGAAGCCCAATAGTAGGTCCTATGAAGTGAAGGTTATGCTAGTACCAATATTCATAGTTTTCACAAAGGGAATAGGTTGATTAAGGAAAGATGTCATCACACACACTAGATGGTACTTCTACAGAGCCTCCTAAGGTTTACGAGATAAAGTAGTAACCCAATTAAGGTTTCAGTACACAATACTTTGGAACCTTCCAACCACACCTACTAGGGGTCATAGGTTGGGTTGCGAGGTGAGAGCCTCACAACACTCCTAGGATACAAGGAAAGGAACTTTTAGTATCACAAAATGGAACCAAAATGGTTCATGTCAGGTTCACCAAAATGTAAGGTAGGGGGACCACCCACTATAAGGCCCTAGGTCATGAAAAGCCAAGAGTGGAAAGGTTGCCCTAACTTACCTCAACTTAAAGGAAGGTTAGGATGAAAAGGATGAGAATGATGAGGATTATATTTCCTTTGACCACTCTACGATCCTGGGAGTTGTAGAAAGTCTAGGTGAGTCACTTTTCCAGAGTCAACTTTGCGTCTCAGGCAGTTCTCTATATGAGGATGAAAGCACGGTTTCAGGATGACAGTGCATCGCACTGACATCTCTCAAGTGCATTGGCATCCGTATGGCCAGAGAACAAAATGATGAGGTTGGAATCCCAAAAAAGGACTAAAAGCCGAATCTACTAGTTTCGAGAAGTAAAGAACAAAGTTAAGAAAAGAGAAAAGTACATGCAAAAGTGATAAAAGAGGTATATTACTGAGAGGGTGATGAAGATGATCTCGTAGAATACCCTCTTCGCTAGCTTGCTTTGAGCTCTCTCCACCTGCACACAATAAAGGGGAAAATTATTGGGGTTGTATAGGGGCTTGCCTCAGTTAGACCCTCATCTTGGTGTTTCCACCTCCATGGACAGCCAAGTATGGAATGATAGAAAATGGAGATAAAGAAAGAACTACAAGCTACGTACGCAAGAAACACTATAAAATAGTAAGTGCTTACCCAACCGAATACGATAGAGGAGATGAGAGGAGCTTTATCATATCTATCCAAAGCACTCAAGGCTTGTGGAGGAGTGAACAAGAGGGACTCAAGCCTTTGTTTCCACGGTATATGTCCTACGCTCACACTATCAGAGTGATGGAGTATTGAGTTGCTGCAATGGAGTGAAGAATGCTGCTACAAAGTTTGGAAATGAATGAATGGAAATGGAGAGAATGCTCAAGTTGATCTTGCAAAGCCTCTGCTAAGATTCAAAAACTTGGGATGGATGAAATGGTCAAGAATATGAAGGAGAAGGTGAAAAATGGCCATATTCGGTTCAACCAGTTGAAGAGGGACGTTACTCTTTGACTTCCAATAAAAATGTAACGCCTCTACCATCTCCAGCCATAGGAATCTACTAGGGGTGTAAGCACACCACACAGACATCTGTGCGCTGCATATGAATTCCCAACAAAAATGCCCCCACCAATGCATAAACAAGGTGCCAAGTGGAATGCAAGCAATAGGCTTAAGTGGAATTAAGCCACCGCTTTCAATTTTTCTAAAGTGTAAGGGGTAAAATGGAATTTATTTTCGGGGTGCAAATTCATGTTCGCACACCCTTAAATATTAAACCCTTAAACTATCTACCCTCTACCCTTAAACCCAATACCCTCTACTCTCAACCCTTAAACCCTTTTAAACCCAACTGAACTCTCTACCCTAATCCCTCAACCCTCAACCCTTAATCCCTCAACCCTTAAACCCTAAACTCTCTACCCTCAACCCTCAACCCTCTACCCTCAACCCTCAACCCTTAACCCTTAAACCATAAACCATAAACCCTAAACCATGTACCCTATACCCTTAACACTTAAACCCTCTACCATCTACCCTAAACCCTTAAACCCTCTACCCTTAAACCATAAAACCTAAACCCCAAACCCTTAAACCCTAAACCCTAAACCCTTAAACCCTCTACCCTCTACCCTTAACCCTCTACCCTCTACCCTCAAATCCCCCTCTCTCTCAGCCCTACACCCTCTACCCTTGAACCATAAACCGTAATCCCTAAACCCTAAACCCTCTACCCTTAACCCTTAATCCATAAACCCTAAACCCTAAACCCTCTACCCTTTATCCTCAACCCTCAACCCTTAACCAAGTTAAACCTTAAACCCTTAAATCCTCTACCCTTAAACTATAAACCCTATACCCTATACCCTAAACCCTTATACTCTCTAACCTCTACCCTTAAACCTAATACCCTCTAACCTCTACCCTTAAACCCTTTTGAACCCAACTAAATTCTCTACCCTAATCCCTCAACCCTCAACCCTTAATCCCTCAACCCTTAAACCCTAAGCCCTCTACCCTCAACCCTCAACCCTCTACCCTCAACTCTCAACCCTCAACCCTTAAACCATAAACCCTAAACCCTAAACCATGTACCCTATACCCTTAACCCTTAAACCCTCTACCATCTACCCTAAACCCTTAAACCCTCTACCCTTAAACCATAAACCCTAAACCCCAAACCCTTAAACCCTAAACCCTAAACCCTTAAACCCTCTATCCTCTACCCTTAACCCTCTACCCTCTACCCTCAAACCCCCTCTCTCTCTCCCAACCCTACACCCTCTACCCTTAAATCATAAACTATAAACTATAAACCCTAAACCCTCTGCCCTTAACCCTTAATCCCTAAACCCTCTACCCTCTACCCTTAACCCTTAACCCTTAAACCCTAAAACCTGCAACCCTCGACCCTCAACCCTTAACTAGGTTAAACCCTAAAACCTTAAATCCTCTACCCTTAAACTATAAACCCTAAACCATATACCCTAAACCCTAAACCCTAAACCCTTAAACCCTAAACCCTTAAACTATCTACCCTCTACCCTTAAACAAAATACCCTCTACCCTCAACCCTTAAACCCTTTTAAACCCAACTAAAATCTCTACCCTAATCCCTCAACCCTCAACCATTAATCCCTCAACCCTCTACCATCAACCCTCAACACTCAACCCTCAACCCTTAACCCTCAACCCTTAAACCATAAATCCTAAACCCTAAACCATGTACCATATATCCTTAACCCTTAAACTCTCTACCATCTACCATCTACCCTAAACCCTCAAACCCTCTATCCTTAAACCCTAAACCCTAAACCCTAAACCCTAAACCCTAAACCCTTAAACCCTCTACCCTCTACCCTTAACCCACTACCCTTAAACCGTAAACTGTAATCCCTAAACCCTCTACCCCCTATTCGCAACCCTTAAACCTTAAAATCCTCAACCCTCAACCCTTAACCAAGTTAAACCCTAAACCCTAAACCCTTAAACCCTAAACCCCTAAACCTTCTACCCTCTACCCTTAGTCCTCTATTCTCTACCCTCAACCCCCCTCTCTCTGAACCCTACACCATCTACCCTTAAACCATAAATCATAATCCCTAAACCCTAAACACTCTACCCTTAACCCTTAATCCCTAAACCCTAAACCCTCTACCCTCTATCCTCAACCCTCAACCCTTAAAACCCTCAACCCTCAACCCTCAACTCTCAACCCCCAACCCTTAACCCTTAAAACCTAAACCCTTAAACCTCTACCCTTAAACTATAAGCCCTAAACCCTAAACCAATAAACATTTCCTTCATTTTCTTCATCTATAATCACCGCATAAACATGTCCTACATTGTCTTCATCTGCAAACCCTCTACCATCTACCCTAAACCCTTAAAACCTCTACACTTAAACCATAAACCCTAAATCCTTAAACCCTAAACCCTAAACACTTAAACCGTCTACTCTCTACCCTTAACCCTCTACCTTTAAAACCTAAACCCTAAAGCTTTTACCCTCTATACTCAACCTTGAACCCTGAACCCTTAAACCCTCTACCCTTAAACTATAAACCCTATACCCTATACCCTAAACCATTAAACTGTCTACCCTCAACCCCATTCCCTCAATTATCAACCCTCTAACCTAAACATTGGATTGTCAACCCTCATCTATCTTTTTCCCTCTCTCATCTTCTCTCATTCTCTCTATCTCACTTCTCCCTCCATCCATTCCTCCCTCTCTACTATAATCCCTCAACCCTATACACCCAACCCTTAAACCCTTAAATAATCAACCCTAAACCCTCAACCCTCAACCCTCAACCCTCAACCCTCAATCCTCATCCCTCAAACCCTAAACCCTTGAATCATCTACCCTCTACCATCAACCCAATACCCTCTACCCTCAAACCTAATCCCTCAACCTTTAAACACTCAACACTAAACACTCAACCCTAAGCCCTCAACCCTCTTTCTCTCTCTCACTCCCTCTCAAGTCTCTCCCTCCTACTTGAGAGAGGGGGAGAGAGAGAGATAGAGGGAGAGAGAGGGAGTGGGAGATAGATGGATGAGAGAGAGGTAGAGGGAGTGGGAGATAGAGGTATGAGAGAGAGATATGGGAGTGAGAGAGATATGGAGAGAGAGAGGGAGTGGGAGAGAGATGGAGGGAGTTCGTGTGAAAGAGAAAGAGACATGAGAGAGGGAGAGGTGGTTAGGAGGGAGAGACTTGATATAAAGAGAGAGGGAGGGAGAGGGAGTGGGAGGGAGATACCTGAGAGAGAGGGAGATGGAGAGGGTCGAATGGAGATTCCTAAGAGAGAGGGAGAGAGAGAGAGAGGGAGGGGTGGGAGGGAGAGATATAAAGACAAAGTGAGAGAGAGAGAGAGAGAGGGAGGGAGAGGGGGTGGGAAGGAGAAACCTAAGAGAGAGGGTGGGAGGGATACACCTGAGAGAGAAGGAGAGGGATACAAAGTGGGAGAGAGGGTGTGGGAGGGAGAAACCTAAGAGAGTAGGAGAGAGGGAGTGGGAGATATAGGTATGGGAGAGATACAAGGAGTGAGATACTTGAGAGAGGGAGAGGGGGTGGGAGGGAGAGGAATTGCTTGAGATAGAGGAATGGGAGAGAGATGGAGGGAGTGAGAGAGTAGAGAGAGAGGGTGGGGGAGATACCAAGAGAGAGAGAGAGGGGGTGGGAGGGAGATAAGAGAGAGGAAGAGAGAGAGAGGGTGTGGGAGAGAGATAGAGGGAGTGAGTGAGAGATAGAGAGAGACCTGATAGGGAGAGGGGTAGGAGGGAGAGACTTGAGAGAGAGAGGGAGAGAGAGGGGTGGGAGGGAGAGACTTGAGAGAGAGGGATATGGAGAGAGAGTGGGAGAGAGATAAAGGGCGTGAGAGAGAGAGATGAACCTGAGAGAGAGAGGGAGAGGTGATGGGAGGGAGATACTTGAGAGAGAGGGAGAGGGAAAGGGAGGGGGAGGGGGAGAGAGATAGAGAGAGTGATAGAGGGAGGGAGTGGGAGAGAGATAGAGGGAGTGGCTATGAGAGGGGGAGGGGGTAGGAGGGGGATACTTGACAAAGAGAGAGAGGGAGAGGGGGTAGGATGAAGATACTTGAGAGAGAGAGAGGGAGAGGGGGTGGGAGGGAGAGACCTGAGAGAGAGGGAGAGAGATAGAGTGGGAGAGAGTGAGAGAGAGAGAGGTGGAGGAGAGACCAGAGAGAGGAGAGAGATAAGGGGAGAGAGATAGAGGGAGGAGAGAGAGAGGAGGGAGTGGGAGAGAGAGAGAGGGGGGAGGGGTTGGGAGGGAGAGACTTGAGTGAGAGAGATAGAGAGGGGGAGATGGGGTGGGAGGGAGAGACCTGAGAGAGAGGGAGAGAGAGTGAGAGAGAGAGATAGATGGATTAAGAGCGAGGGAGTGAGAGAGAGGGAATTTGTGTGAGAGAGAGAGAGGGGGGATGGAGATACCTAAGAGAGAGTGAGAGAGAGAGGGAGAGAGATAGAGTGAGTGAGAGAGAGGGAATGGGAGAGAGATAGAGGGGTTGAGTGAGAGACCTAAGAGAGCGAGGGGGTAGGAGGGAGAGACTTGAGAGAGAGAGAGAGATAGAGAGAGAAATATAATGACCTAAGAGAGTGAGATGGAGTGAGAGAGACAAAAAGACCAGAGGGGGAGAGAGAGGGAGAGTGAGAAATGGGGTTGGAGTGATATAGATTTGTTTAGGTATCTAGGTGTGAGGGAACAAGACCTAAGAGAGGGGATTGGAGTGAGAGAGAGTAGTCTAGGTAGCATGGGAGGGAGTGAGACCTGAGAGAGAGAGAATTCAGAGGGATAGAGATTTATCTAATTAGGGTAACAAGATAGAGAGTGTATGAAAGGTAAAACCTCAACTATCCATCTACAATCATAAACTGTGCACTCTAAGCATTATTAAAGTATCAACCAAAGAGAGGTGAAATTAAGGTTTTGTTCCAAGGAGGTCATTTGGTGAGTGCCGAATTTGGTGACCGCCAAATGACACATCACATTTGGCACACACCAAATTTCGTGCTCGCCAAATTTGGAGCTCACCAAATGTGATGTGTCATTTGGCGAGCACCAAATTTTACGCTTACCAATTGACTTGCTTTGGATGTGTTAATTGACATGATTTTCCAAATTTCCTCATATTTTCATTCATTTTTACCGCATCATTTTCACGTCTTTCAATGCAAGTTTATAAAAAATTGTGATGGCATTAACCTCTCTTAACTATCTAAATATATAATTATTTTTTCATTTTGATTCAGCTAAGGTTTTGATCCATAGATTCTATTGTAAATACCTCTATTTTTGGTCAAAAACCAACATGTGCTAGTTTTAGGATAGATTTTTACTCGTTCATCGAAATGTGAAACAAATTATGTTTTTTTAAACTAGACTCCATTCTACACATGAGGAAAATAAATTCAATTTTTGATTAGTTTTCAAAAAAAATAGGGGGGAGCATGCTCAAATTTTAGTTTTTCAGGATGTGTCCACTTTCAAAATTCATAAAATATTATATATTTATTTTTAAAAAATTTCGAAAGAATGAGGATAAACTACATGGTGTTAGCTAATTTCTCACCATTGGGATTTTTGAAATTCTAAAAAAAAATTAATCAAAAAGGGGGAGCCCTTAGGCACTATGCGATTTTTTTGATAAAAATAGGACCTATTTCCCTCCCCCCCTCCCCCCCTTTATTGAGATCCTTAATCTTCATTAATTTAAAAAATAATTAGTAGCTTAGAAACTATAATCGAAGCACTCCAACTTTTTTTCTTGCTGCATCTTGAAATTTTGAGCGTAACTATCTTCATTTTCTCGTGCAAATCAAATTTTGCTGATTTCAAAAGAAGAAAAAAGTGGCATCTTAAGAGCCAAAATTGAGTCACAGATCCATGCACTTTCCCTATTTTAAGAAGATCAAGAGTTGGTCATTCCATTTTTGGAAGATCTTGTATTGAAGGAAAATTAGAAGAATGTACCTAATCTAGAAAGTAAGGGAAAGTTTGAGCCTAATTGGCTAGGACCATTTGTTGTCACATCCAGTTGTAGTTTGGTAGCATATCAATTGTCAAAACTTGAAGGAGAAACCTTGCAAGAACCTATCAATAGCTCACATGTCAAAAAACATTATGCCTAGGCTTGAAGGGTATAAATCCAAAATATCCAAAATATCAAAAAATAACAAAATCCAATAAAAAATAGAAAAATAATTAAAAATAGTAAAGAAACAAATTTTTCTCTAATGAAACCACTTTCGTGGCACTTTGGGCAAGTACCTTGGAGAAAACCTGGAAAACATGCACCTTGCATAAATAAAAATCATCCATCCATCATAGACTTTTCATCTTATCCTACTTAATACACCCATCACATCCATACTTCATCCTATTTTATCTTATTTATTCCATCACCCATCCGCATCCACGTCATATATGGATATCAGGTAAGTATCATGTTCCCCTCTAGTACTACTTGGTGCATTCCTAAGGTCATTTTTTCCTACCTATATTGAGGTAGTCTATCACATCACACTAGGGGAAATTTTTTATACTTGCATCAAATCGAGTTCTTGTATATCTTAAGGTTATTTGTGAAATCTCTCAAAAAATCCAAAATATAAAAAAAATCTAAAAAACCAAAAACATTTGAAAATCGTCAAAATCCAAAAATATTCAAAATCTTGTATAGTCAAAATCTAAAAATATTCAAAAAGTTGTAAAGTC
The DNA here is from genome assembly GCA_007115665.2 of Sequoiadendron giganteum. Taxonomy (NCBI): domain Eukaryota; kingdom Viridiplantae; phylum Streptophyta; class Pinopsida; order Cupressales; family Cupressaceae; genus Sequoiadendron; species Sequoiadendron giganteum. Next base: position 370,478,106 of record CM021110.1, on the reverse strand, counting down.
AAAATCCAAAATATTTAAAACATCTTCAAAATCCCTAAATAGGTCTAAAAGGTCAAAAAGTAAAAAATTGTGGTTGTCAAACTACGTGGTTTCTGTGTGTATAATGTAGGCAAGGTTAATCTTGGATGAGCCCCTGAGGCCCTAGGTTAGTCTCTCTTAGGTCTTGGTCTAAACTTAGAAAACACAAAAATATTCAAAAAATCTTAAATAGACTCAAATAACTGAAGATTTAAACATTCACATACACCACAAAGAACAAAAATAGCTTTATAACATTGCAAAACACCAAAAACATTGAAATATTCCAAACAAATCCAAAACCACCCATCCCATTTCGCTTTCACTCGCAATAAAATTTCATCCAAAATAAATCAATCATCACTCTCAGCCTTTGGTAAAATAAGTAGAAACTGTTGAACAAGAAAACTAAGAGGGGGGTGAATCAGTTGTAACAATGTTAACCTTTAAAACTTTCACTAGAAGTTAGATCAACAACCATTCACAAATCCTTTACTCTACTAATGTGATTAATCATTAAGTATAGAAGCGGAAACTTAAAGAAGTAAAACCAGACACACAATAACACCAGATTTTCATGGAAAATCCAATGAGGGAAAAACCATGGTGAGGATTAGCTCATGTTGTGCATGTTTTGCACACATGCCCCGTTCGAAATGGGGACCTTCTCTTTCATTTTGCCTTATCGGGTCATTTTGTTGCTGCCTCATTTTGCATGCCCCTAGTTTTGGTGTCCTAGTTGGTCAACATGCCCTTCAAAGTATCATATTTGGCTAACCATATTTTGCCCCTAAAATAAAAATATTTGCTAAGTCTTGGTTTTTTCAGGCTTCGCCTCCCCGCTTGCTCGATTCACTTTTTCCTTCATTTTTGACTTTGAGGACAAGTTTCCATTGGATTTGGGATTTTTTTGTGGTGCCTAAGTGAACTGCCAAAATTTCATTAAGTTTTGGGAAATTGCAAAATTTTCATTCCAGAACTTCGTCCCTCCACCGCCGTCTGGGAACTTCGTCCGTCCCTAGCTGTTCTGGAGCCTAACCCCTCCATGGCCATTTCTGGAATGCCACCTACCCTTTTCCCTTTTGGACATCCATCTGCCTTCAACATTCTAGCTTCCGGAGCCCAGCCCCTCTATGGCCATTTTCGGAAGTCTGTCCCTCTGCCGCCGTCTGGGAAGTTCGTCTGTCCCTGGTCATTCGGGAACCTGGCCCCTCTGTGGCCGCTTCTGGAATGTCATCTCCCTTTTTCCATTTTGGAAATCTATTTGCCTTCGGCATTCCGGCTTCTGGAACCCGACCCCTTTGTGGCTATTTCTGAAACTCCATCCCTCTACCGCCGTCTAGGAACTTCGTTCATCCCTGGCCATTCCGAAACCCATCCCCTCCGTGGTCATTTCTAGAATGTTGTCTCCCTTTTTCCATTTTGGACATCTGTCCACCTTCAACATTCCGGCTTTTGGAGCCCGACCCCTTTATGGCCGTTTCCAGAACTCCATCCCTTCGCCTCCGTTTGGGAACTTCGTTCATCCCTGGTTGTTTTGGGACCTTCCTTCCAGAATGTTGTCCCTCTGCCACTGTCCGCTGGCTGTCGTCCTTCCAACCTCCCAGGTCCCAAACCCTGAAACTCCACCACCAGAATTTTGTTTCACCTTGGCTATTCCAAACAACAAACTCCTAACAGCTTTCCCACTTCACAACTCTGGGTACCCCAATGATGACCCAAATGCCTCCTAATCCAAAAATGGAATTTGACCCACATGCTCAAATTGGATGCTCTTCCCCATGAACTTTTCAAATTCCAAATTTGTAGCCGAGAGAAACCATCTGGGTCACCCTGCTTTGTTCGCCCTTTCAAAACAACATTCTGGCCTCTTGGGCCCGGACCGTCCAAACTCCCTCTAGTAAATTGCTAATGGAAATTCACACTAAATATTATGATCTTTTGATGATGCATGGATGGATATAACAAGGATTTTGCAATATTTGACTAATATTTTCCTTGATTTGTGTATGAAAGCACTTACGACACTTCATGTATGCAGGTTTCAAGAAGCCTATCGCAGGTCCGTCAGGAGACCCATTGAGAAAGTTGAGCAAGGAAAAGTACCTAGCTCTTGTCACCATTCATTTTATGCCCATCTCTCCTTGTGGCGTCCATCAATAGGGTTGGCATTGGAAGAAGGCCTATGCCAAGGAAGTCAATGACAAAATGTATAGGGGAGTTATCCTACTTTTCACCAAATGATAATGATCTTCAAAGGGGTTGTCCACCTAAATTAGGGGCAACCAATCTATTGATGCCAGTTGTCGACAGATCCATTTTGATCCAATGGAGAATATTGCAATTCCATCAAGCAAAGGGCTACTTTCAGGCAGTTCAGCTACAGTAAAAGGGAAATCAGCTAGAAGACAAAACTACTATAGTGACTGACACTAAAAGACAAAATAGGGAAAAGGACAATAGATGTATTTTAAATTGCTGAATATTGTGGGGTAGGTGAAGCCCTAATGTAATTGAATGTGGGCCACACAATGTAATTCAATCCTAGCCATTCATCCAGGCTTTGGAAAACTATAAATAGGTGTCTCCCCCTCATTTGTAAAGGTTGGAGAGTTGTTGTAAAAACATTCTACAGCAATAGAAAGCAACATTGCATGATATATGGGTGTTACTTTTTGAGTTTTCTCATTATGTGTGCATGGTTCTACCTTCCAAGTTAGTTTTAGTTGTTAGTTTCTTGAATGGAAGTGATGATGGTGATTGTTGTTACAGTATTTGATGAGCTTTTAGCCCATACTTTTGGCACTTGTTGATGACAAGCTACTATGCAAAGTTAGTCTAGGCTTCTTTATTTGATTGTTACAACTTAGTTCACTTGCATGTTTATTATGTGTATGCAAACTGAAAATCTGTAGTCCTTAGAAGATTGCACTAGTTTTGTGTAACTATAGGATCCTCTTGGCCAAGGAAAACCCAGTATAGGGAGTTTTTCTACTGTAGCAGCCTCCATAATCATTGTTCATTTGTAGTTTCAGATCCAAGAACCTTCTCTCTTACCTACCCTTTTTTCCTTTTTTTTTGATAAGTAACCTTGGGCAAGGTTCATTTCACATTATAAAGCTAAATTCAATGTTGAAATGGAGTTCTAGACTGCTGTTTGAACCTGCAGCAAATGCTCAGCAACTCTCCCATCTTAAGAACCCCATTTGGAGATCCAACTTACCCACTTTGTGACTCATCCGTAAGACCGCCTTGTGATTCTAGCAAATCACATGAAACAACTAAGATATTCCAAGCACTGTCAAGACCTAACATCCGAGAGACCTTGGGATAGTTTTTTGCAATCTGACTGTGGAAGATTGTCTTTCAAGAGAGGTGATGCACCTATGCATTACCTGTGTTGAGAAGTGCATAAAAAACACATCAACAACTCACAATATAGAGAATTCAAAAATTGAATACAAAGGATCACTACCAAGACATGACTTGTCCAAAACAAGAATTTCTATCCAACAAGAGTTAACCACCTAAAGGGCTGACTACCACAAAAGTACAAATAAGATAGAAGAAGATTGTTATAGAGAGAAAACTATCTCAATGCAACTAATATTTCCACCATAATTTTCTCACACACTTGCAAACATGCTTGAATAATAGAGTACACCTTCAATTCACTACCATCAGAAACTTGCCACTTAAATTTCACACTAATCTACTCAAGCTCGCATAACACACACTTTTTGGTATCTATCTCACATCTATCTTGATTGCATTCATCTTTCACAAACATCTCAACTTATATTTATACCGCCTTCAACCTCGAAACTCATCCAAGGTCGATCATACAACATTTGTATTTACAAATTCAAATTAGGTTGATGCCAAAAAATTCTACTGTGGGATTAGAATGAGGGTGACCCAAACACATACTTAATGAGGATCTAAATAAGTACCAAAATTCTTCAACATGCTTCCATAAACTTCGTGAGTAGTGTTTAACACAAGGTTGGCCAACACTAGTGTAAAAAAAATAAAAAATTAAGCACACACAACCTTAACTCGATCAAATCTTCCAAATAACAAATTTCACTTGAACATGACCTTATCAGCTTACTCTTAGAATTGCAAGCCCTAAAACCAGAATACAAAGAAGTCTTGAGCAACTACGTTTCTCCCAAACCTCAACTAGACACACTAAATTGCATAGCCACATACTGGTGAAGATATCTCACACTGAACAATGATCCAGAGACCCAAATTCTAGATACAACAACTAACAATGATGATGAATAACACCTCAAAACCATACCAGTATAGGAACACATCACAGAGCAAAACTCGAAGCATACACAAAATACCTGAAAACTTTCTTCCTTACAATTTTCTCAATATCCTCAACATATATAGCCAATAACCAACTTCCATGACACCAATGAAAACAACAATGAATTGACAACTGGTTAACTAGTTGACATCAATGACAACACCTTCACATTTGCAACATAAACAAGAGTGGCAAATTTTTGATGTGAAAACATGAATGTAAAATCTAAAATTTGGATTGAGATTAATCAAGTCGGTAACATTTATATCAAAAACATATCAAACAAATTATTATTAGTCATAACATCTAACCAACATGTCCTAGGATGCATCATTCCTACAATGGACATCAACATCAGAAATCGTCTTAGTTAGGTTATCTTTGGCAAGAGATATGGATAACATTGATTTTTTGTTCATTTTGATCTCTTCTTCTGATTTATCTTATTGACCCATTGCAAGGACATTTTAATGATTTCAAATCAAAATAATTTAGAGAGAAATGAATGGGGCATTGACCATTATATTTCATCTTCTATGTTTGTGGTATGTTCTTGTAATATAACCTTGGAAAATACTTGATTTTTTGTGTTTAGGGAGTCCATTTTGAATAAATTGTTTACTATTGCATGGTAGGTTACCCATAGCTCTCTATTTTTTGGGTCAAAATGTTTTAAACTTATAAACTACATTCCAACAAGGTTTTTGTATGTTAGGTGTGAACAAGGATTATCCTATATGTTTGTGGACTTAAAATCCATTGCATTAGATACAAAGCCATCCTGGTTATTAGTACCTTGATGCATCATCTCTATGTGTTATATTAAAAGTAAGGAATGAATTGATGAAGTTTCCCAATCCCTGAAACAAGAAAATCATCTCTTTTGTCACCATATCTAATAAAGTCTCGAGTAATCATAGGCTTGTTGGACTTCTGAATCAATCTCAAAATCAATGGTCAATCCATTCATTCTATTCTTCTATCTTCTTTCCACATTAACATGGTATCATGATAGTAAAAAAAAACAATAATGCATCCATCCTACATCCACAAAACCATCATCATACATATATCTTTCATAATCATAATCATACCATGATCATAACATCATCGCATAGAAAATACACAAAAAGAAATACATCAATCTCATAGCATGAACATGCTGCATCATCATGACATATCATATAGAAAAGGATACTGAAAAAGAAAGTAAACTATCCATTGAATTACATTCATAATCATAAACCATACATTTCATATATCCATATAGCATCATAAATCATAAATCACATTGCATCATACATCATAAACATCATATCATATGCATAATATGTTGAACAAGACAACTAAGAGGAGGGTGAATCAATTGTCATGGATTTAAACTTCAATTCATTCACCAGAACTATTGCTTAACAGATTAAACAATGAACACTAGTGCAAAAATGAAAAAACAATCACATAAACACAATTACACCAAATTTATGTGGAAAACCCAATAAGGGAAAAATCATGGTGAGAATTAAGTCACACTATAGAGAATATCAAAATTGATTATAAGAGGCTGACTACTTGAGAAACAAGGCTCACTATCAAAACAAGGACTCATTGTTTGGAACAAGGACTCACTATCCAATGGAGTTAACAACCTGGAGGGATCACTGCCACAGAGACACAAAGAAGATAAAGGAGACTTGTTACATAGAGAACACAATTTGAATGCAATAAAAGGATTCCACCACAATTCGCTCAATCCACTTGCAGACATGCACAAATGATAGAGTGAACTGTCAGTTCACTGCTTCTGAAAACTCAACATTTAGGCTTCACATTGATCTACCATGCTCACATCACACACACCTACACACACTAATTCACACTTATCTCTAATATTTTTTTTCTCTTGTCTATATATCTTTTTTCTCTCTTCTCTGCTTCTTCTTCCTTGACTCATTCTGCATTTATATCATCTTCAACTTTGAAACATATCCAAAATCGGCTATCCAAATTCAAATTTAAATTAGGTCAGCACCAAGGCATCCTATGGTGGAATTAGAATGAGGGTGACCCAAACACACACTTCATAGGGACCCAAATAGATCCAACACGCTTCATCAACTTCGAAAGTGGTGTTCAACAAAATTTCGGCCAAACCAGTGTAAAACACATAGAACCATTAAGCATGAACCTTCCAGATACTAAAATTATCCTCAAAAAAATCAAGGAAATGCAACTCTAGAACCGAAAATCATAAGACTTCATCAAAGAGAAATATGGACCAACAATATTTCTCTCCGACCTCAACCAGAAACATAAAAAACCGTAGTTCATAATTGGTGAACATAACTTGCATTGTACAATGAATCAACAGCTAAAAATTTGGATATGACATGTTCTAAGCACCATGATCAACATATCTAAACTGAACAAACATAGGAGAAAATTCGGAGTAGAATCCAAAGCAACTACTAAACACTTGCAACATATATTCATTACAATTTTCTCAATGTCCTTGACATATACAACCAACAACATGTATCCATGAAACTAATAACAATAATAATCAGTTGATAATCAATTGACCAGTTGACATCAATGAAAACACATTCAATCTTTATATTCTTGCAACAATCTCCTCCTTTTCCATTGATGGCAACACATGATGTGAAATACCATCAAAGACACCATGCAACTTTGAATACACTTCTCAAGAATTTTATTTATGTATCTCCCCCTTAGTAGATAGTCTCATGTATTCTTCCTCTTTTTCTTCACATGCTTCCTCTCCTTTTTAACATGCTTCCTCTCCCCCTTTGACATAAATGGCAGAGGAAAAAGATATTTTACATTGATTTTTCCTTTGACATGAAAAAAAAGAATACTCACAATGACAACACCTAACACTACCTACTCTCCTTGAGAGGTAGCCACCAAAACATTAGTGCAAAAGAAATATAGATCCATAGATCCACCAGATTGATGCATCTCCATATGCATCTATTTCAAGAAAGGAGGGGGAATGACCCCTAACTTCTCTCGAAGATACTCAGAAGTATATTTAGGAAGATCCTTCATGAAAATATCAGCCACTTGATCCTTCTTCGAAACATATTCAAGATTTACCTCATTCTCCATGACCTTCTCTCTCAAGAAATGATATCTGATAGATATATGTTTCATCCTTGAGAGCATCAAAATGTTCTTCGAAATGTTCATTGCACTTGTGTTATCACAAAAGATAGAAATAGGATCAGCATATACTATTGTGATATCTTTTAATGCTTGTTTCATCCATAGAACTTGTGTATAGCAAGATGCAACAAAAATATATATTTAGCTTCATCGGTAGAAAAAGAGATTGGATCTTTCTTTTTACTCAATCATGCCACTAATTTGCAACCAATAAAGAATGCACCACCACTTGTAATCTTTCTGTCATCTACACATCCATCCCAATCTACATCTGTATAAGCACTAAGTATAATGTCAATATCTTTAGGATACCACAACCCATAATCCAGAGTGCCATTCAAATATCTGAATTTTCTTTTAATAGTAGCAACATGTGTTTCCTTAGGATCTTCTTGAAATCTAGCAACAAGATAGACAACATGCATAATATCTGGTGTAGTAGTAGTTAAATACAATATTCCACCAACCATAGATCATTACTTGCTTTGATCAACCTTAGGTAAATCATCATCTTTACCTAATTTGTAACCAGTCACCATAGGAGTACATATTGGTTTGGAACCATCCATCCCAAAATTCTTCAACATCTCTTTCACATACTTAGATTGTGAAATAAATATTCATTTCTTTGTTTGATTTATATGTTTCCCAAGAAATAAATTCATCTCTCCAAACAAAAATTTTAAATTCTTTTTGCATCTCTTCCACAAACATCTTGCACATATTTACATTTCCTTCAAACATAATATCATCAACACACACAACTACAATCAAGACTTTATCATTTTCAATCTTAAAATATAGATTATTAGCCATTATACCTTTGTTGAAACCTTGATGAATCAAATACATGTCCAACCTTACATACCAAGCTTTGGGAGCTTGCTTAAATCTATATAAATCTTTCTTCAATCTACACACCATATCCAGTTTCTCTAACAACTGAAATCCTTCTAGTTGTTCCATGTATACTTCTTCTTCTAGTTCACCATTTAAATATTTTGACTTGTCATCCATCTGATAGACTTTGAAATCTTTGTAAGCAGAAAATGCTAAGAACATCCTTATAGCTTCCATTCTTTCTCCCAGAGAAAAGGTTTCATAAAAATCTATGTGTTCCAATTTTGAGTAACCTTTATACACAAGCCTTGCTTTGTTTCTAACCACTTCTCCATTCTCATTCAACTTATTTTTGAATACCCATTTTGATCCAATAATGTTTTTGTCTAACGGTCTTGGGACCGATTCCCAAGTTTGATTCTTCTCAATCTACATAAGTTCTTCTTTCATGGATTCCATCTAATGTTCACCTTTACATGCTTCACTTACAATATTTGGTTCAATCTCATAAACAAAACACAGATTAACTTTAGCAACAACTCTACTTCTAGTTAATACTCCTTTAGTCTTATCTCCAATAATTTGACTTTCTAAATGATTATTTTATACATATCTAAGTGTCCTAGCTGACATCACTATAGCATCTTCTTCTCTTTCATTATGTTCATTCTTCTCTTCTTTATCATCATTTTCCAATTCTTCCACAATCTCTTCAATTCTTATGTGATTAGATTCATCAGATTCATATCCATCAACATCAATTGAATTCTTTACTATCTCATCAACCTCGACATTTGCACTCTCTACAATATTTTTGAGTGTTTTATTGAAACATTTGTATGCCTTAATTTTAGTAGAATATCCAAGAAAAATGCCTTCATCACTTCTTACATCAAAATTTCCTAAAGTTTCTTCATCTCTTATGATATAACATTTGCTTTTGAATACCTTGAAATACTTAACAGTAGGAATTCTTCCAAACCATAGCTCATAGGGAGTCTTTGTACTATTTTATTTTGCTTGAACTTGATTGAATACATAAACAACAGTATGAATAGCTTATTTCTATAAAATTTTAGTAAACCAGCTTCAGTGATCATTGATCTAGTAGCCTCTTAAACCAGTCTATTTTTCCTTTCAACAACTCCATTCTACTGAGGAGTTCTTAGGGCAGATAATTGTCTCTTTATTCCATGCACTTCACAAAACATATTAAACTCATGGGAGGTGAATTATCCACCTCTATCAAACCTTACACATTTTATCTTCAAGTTTATTTATTTTTCAACCATAGCTTTGAATGTCTTGAATCTATCTAAAGCATCTAATTTCTCTCTAAGAAATGTAACCCATGTATATCTAGAATAATCATCAATTAAAACCATAAAGTACCTTTCACCTTGCAGACTTCTCACTCTTGTAGGACCATAGAGATATGTATTAATTAAATCCAGTAGACCAGTAGTATATTGTTCCTTTGATTTGCAGTGACTTCTTGCTTGCTTTACAAACTAACAATTCTTGCAAATAGCATTAACAAGATTTGTAATTCTTGGTAAATCTCTCACAACCTAAATTTCACTAATCCTAGTCAAGTTATCAAAATTCATGTGACACATCCTTCTATTCCATAACCAATTTTCATTAATCTAAGTCATAAAGCATCATCCATCAACACCCTTAAGTTGATAGATATTTCCTTCATATTTCATTCTTGTAGCAATCAATGTTCTGGATCCTTTCTAGATCTCACACCTCATCCTTAAACATAAGATCATATCCTTTACTGCACATCTAACCAACACTCAAAATATTATGCCTTAAACCCTTAACATAGTAGACATCATGAGTATTATTAATGCCATCAAAGCTTACTGAACCTATCCCATAAATTTTTGCACCAGTATCATCTCCAAACATAACCAAGCCTCCATCATATTTTTCAAGCTTAACAAAATTACTTTTATCACTAGTCATGTGCTGTGAACAACCACTATCAACAACCCAATAATTCTTTTCTTGTTTAGAATGTAGGGAAGAGATAACCATACCTTCATTTTTCTCCTTCTCTAGAGGGCTTTCCTTCACCTATTTTTCAGAATTAGCAGAAGTAGGCTCATCCTTAATCGCCAAGAACAAGCATTCATTGTCATGATGATCCTCATACTCAAAATATTCATTAGATATACTAGCATTCTCATTGACATAATATGATTTGTTAATCTTCTTTTTTTTCTCATATCTTTGTTTATTCCTCTTAACTCTTTCCAGACACTTTGTAGCATAATGACCTATTTCTCCATAACTAAAACACTTAAAAGGTAACTTATCTTCATACTTACTAGAGCCTTTCCTCATCCTTCTCACAAATTTAGCTTCTATTTCATCAAAGTTTTCTTCATTCAAATCTTCAATTTTTGTCACCTTAAAAGCAGTTTTTGATTTACATCCATTCCTCAAACTCAACATCCTCATCTCATAAGATGTCAAAAATCCCACCAATAGATCTTTAGTGTAGTTTTTATAATCTATACTTTGTTTAATATCACACACCTTCATGCTATAAGCATAAAGGAGAGTCCTAAGAATTTTCTTCACAATTCTAGTTTCATCTACAGTAGCACCAAGTCCTTGCATTTCGGCCACTATTTCATCCAATCTCTGTACATAATCTTTAACATTCCCATCTTCAGATATATGTAGAAGCTCAAACTGTGTCTCCAAATTCTATATTTTTTCCTCTTTGAATCTTTCATTACCTTATGTGCTCTTTCCAAAGCATCCAATACTTCCTTAGTAGTCTTCAAATTCTAAACCTTAATCAACTCAGAATGTACTAGACTATTCTTCAAAATGTACTTCATCTTGTTGTTCACTTCATGTGCTTTGATCTCATCAGGTGTACTCAGACCATTTATAGGAGGAGTATAAGGATTTGTATAGGATTTATCCACATCATATTTGCAATACTCTAGATATTCTTCCATCAGTATTTTCTAGATAACAAATTAGTTCCATCGAACCTCAGATAATCATAAGTAATCTTGCCAGCCATCACAAACCTTCCTCAAGCGGTTAAGATCTTCACCAAGGAACCAAGCTTTGATACCAATTGTTGAACAAGACAACTGAGAGGGGGGGTGAATCAGTTTTCATATATTTAAAATTCAATTAATTCACTGGAACTAGTACTTAACAAATTAAAGAATGAATACTAGTGTAAAAACATAAAACCATCACATAAACACAATAACACTAGATTTAGGTGGAAAATCCAATAAGGAAAAAACCACGGTGAGGATTAATTCACACTATAAAGAATATCAATACTGATTACAAGAGGCTCACCACCCTAGAAACAAGGCTCACTACCAAAACAAGGACTTACTATCCAAAAAAAGGACTCACTATCCAACAAGGCTAACAACCCAGAGGGATCATTGCCATAAAGATACAAATAAAATCAATAAGACTTATTATAGAGAGAAGACAATCTCAATGCAACAAAAGGATTCCACCACAATTTTCTCAATCCACTTGTAGACATGCACGAATGATAGAGTGCACCTTGAGCTCACTACTTCTAGAAACTCAAAATTTAGGCTTCACATTAATCTTCCATACTCACATCATACACACACACACACTGATTCACACTTATCTCTAATCTATTTTCGCTCTTTTCTCTATATCTTTTTTCTCTCTTCTATGCTTCTTCTTAACTCATTTTACATTTATATCATCTTCAAATTTGAAACATATCCAAAGTAATCTATCCAAATTCAAATTCAAATTAGGTTAGCGCCAAGGTATCCTAGGGTGGAATTAGAATGAGGGCAACCCAAACTCATGCTTCATAGGGACCCAAATAGATCCAACACGCTTCATGACCTTTGAAAGTAGTGTTTAACACAAGGTTGGCCAAACCAATGTAAAACACATAGAACCATTAAGAAAAAACCTTCTATATGCCAAAATTATCTTTGAAAAAATCAAGGCAACTCAGCTCTAGAACTGCAAGTCATAAGACTTCATCAAAGAGAAATCCAGACCGACAACATTTCTCCCGAACCTCAACCAAAAACACAAAAAACCATAGTTCACAACTAGGGAACATAACTTGCACTGTACAATGAATCAACATCTAAAAATATGGATATAGCATCTTCTAACAACCATGATCAACATATCTAAACTGCACAAACATAGGACCAAATCTAGAGCAGAACCTGGAGCAACTACTGAACACTTGCAACACATCTTCATTAAAATTTTCTCAATATCCTTGACATATACATCCAACAACATGTATCCATGACACTAATCACAACAACAATCATTTGATAACCAATTGACTAGTTGATATCAATGACAACACCTTCAATCTTTCCATTCTTGCAACATAATAAAGGTACATATACATAACAATAACATCTGCATCCATACATGATCATAAAGCATTGCATGAAATACAACATCATATCATAAATTCCACATTGAAATATCTCATAAATATATCATCATCAAAATGTGATTGTCATGATTCAAAATTTGAATCAGTGTGTAAATGTCACCAAAAAATGGATATACAAGAGGCTATCAAAATCAGCCAATGAATGTATATTAATATCAATATTAGGGCTATACATAAAAAATGTGTCTACATGCAAGGCTAGCCTCGAATCTACCTATCATCATGTCAAGACTGTTCATAGTGTCTCATTGACGGTTGTCTGTGTCCACTACTAGAGGGATGATGAACTGAAGGAGCACCTCCTGAAGCATTGGGTGCCACCCTACTCCGATGAGAAAAATATAGTTGCCATTGGTGCAGAGGAACATCTCTGTAATACAACATCCTATAATAAGTAGTCTCCATCATGGTCTGCACGTAAAAATGAGAAAAACACAACCTATATCTATGCCTATTTACCTTGAGAAGTTGTGACCTCTAACCGTTGTCACCAACCCATCTCTTGGGCTAATTGGATGGTGAGTTGTTGGAGTTGTTGGAGTTGTTGTCAGTCTTTGTCTTTCTCCCTTGTAACCTGAACTACCTACTAGTGAGTTGCATCTCGCTCACTTGTCAACTATTGGACCTACTGAAGTAGTTGGTCCCTCTATGCCATCAGAGCTAAGATTTGAGTGTCCTATGGGTCGAAACCCTATAGCTATTGTTGGTGTTGATCGCATGGTGGTGGGGTGCTTGTCTCAATGGATGCACCAAAGGAACTTTTCTAGGCACTTGCACCACACCCTAATTTCGTTGTTGTTGTTGGTGGCCATCTCTTCACACTTTTTTTTCATGCCCATCTTGACCATCCTAGGGATGTTGCTGATGAGGCTACTACTATCATTTTCCCTATCCCCTACCTTTTCCTCTGATCTATCTAACACCTCTCCCCTCTTGGGAACCTATCCTCTAGTGGGATCTATGAGCCACACTAGGGAAAATTGGAGAAACCTAGCATCGTAAGTAGCAATGGTCCCTTCATCATAGGGACCACCAACGTAATCCCTTGGTTGTGGTACAAGTTATCGAAAGTCATCAATAGTGACCTATGGTGGAGCCTGCTATCCCCAAAATGTCTCTCAAGCAATCCATGCAAAAATATCCCTATATGTAGGCTATACTACATCCTATGCCTCGCCAAGCTAATGAGCCACTCAGTTGGGGATATACCTCTCCACCATAGTATGCTCGTGGCCCAAAATATACCTCTGTTGATGTACTTAGAAGAGCTACTCTTGGTTGGCATCCTAGGGATGGACCTAGATCCATAGCCTCCACCAGGAAACTATCATATCATCAATAACCCATCTCTACTATAGTATCCCTATAGTATCGGTGTCCCTCAGCATGGTCATACCTCCATAATTATATACATCATGAGTATTTGGATGGATATCGATAAGTGTAATAATAGGATGGAGCATGACAATGTGCTCCTAGGCCCAAATGTGTAGCAATGTGATGTTGGCTCCTATGGCCTACCCCCACAGGTAAACCACTTGATGCATGTCATCATATAATGTAGCAAGTACCACTACACCCCAAGCATAAATTTTCATACTCAAGACCATCCCTACCTAGGCAAGTCCCCAACTGAAGCTATATCCTCAAATGCATTTATCAAGAACTAGTACTCCCAAAATTAGTGCTCTAATGACCAAGGTCAAGTCAAGCACCTACCCTCTATAGTCCCATAGGTCTATCTGGTGGCTATCAACCTAGATGGTGTCGACCTTGAGAACATTGAATATTGCATCAGTGCATGTGTATGTGTTATAGATCACTCTCTCCCCATGGATGGAGATCCAAAAAATGTGCAACACATCCTCTAATGTAATTGTGGCCTCTCTAGTAGGAAGATGAAATGAGGAGGTTTCACTATGCCAGCACTCAACCAATGTTGTCATCATTGCCAAATGAGTTCGGATCTTAGGCATACGAGCTATGAACCCAACTCTAATAGCTCCAAGGAAGAAATCCTCATCATCCCCAAAATGGAAAAAATGAGAAAGAATACTAGGTCGGTACTCCCAGGACATGATCAATCAAATGGTCTCCTACACGCATGCAATAAATAGTGTCAAATTTTCTTAAAAATGACAAAATTTGGAGCCTGCAACCCTAAAATTGCACTTTCGTGCAAATTTTTCAATTGTGTTGTTCTAGTAAAAAAGAAATTATGTCCCAATTTTTCAATTGCAATGCTATATAAAATTGTACAACATTTTTGTGCGATGTTGAACCAAAATTAGATAGTGTGACACTTTATTGCAATTGTGTGTCATCATTTCAATAGTGACACTAGACTAAAATTTCTCATCGCATCACTATTTTGCAATAGCGATGCTATCTGGAAAAAGTGCCTCTATAACTAAATCTAACACTATGATGCTTTATGAAAAAAGCATCATTATAGCACAATTATGCCACCAACCATGACAAAGGCATTGCAATATAGTGATACAATTATTTTGTTAACTTTGACGCATAATAAATGCACAAAAATGTAAAAAATGATATTTTTTGGAATGTGTATTGGGGTTCCTACGCTGGTTGGTTGCTAGTACTCTCATACCCTATTTGTGAGGTGCTCGAGAAATGTTGGACCACCCATATTGTTAGAAGGTAAGATAAAAATAAGAAAGGTTTCTCTAAAGGCAAGTATGCAAATGACTTGAAAGTGACCCGTTAACCTCTATTTAAGCCTAAAAAATTAGGTTTTTTTGCCCTAATAAGGTGGGAAAATGGGATTTGTAATTTTTTTAATCAAATGTTGAGCTATGAATCCTATTTTGAGGTTTTTTAGGTTTTTGAGCCTATTTTCGCATCTTGAAGCATATTTTCTACACCTAAACCTATGTTAAATCTTTTTTATGATCTCAACCTAAAAAAATAAAACTTATGCTTGATCTCTCAACGGGGTAGTATACCAGCTTAATTCCTTCCATTAGGGCAATAATGGGGCATCCAAAAAATCAAGAATTTTTAAATTTTTGATCTAAACAGTAGTGTTAATCCTAAAAAGCATCATTCTTTGAACCAATGTAACAAGTACCTCTCTTCAAAGAGGGGGAAAATGTAGACACTTAAAATCCTCTTGATGAATATTGCACATCTAAATTAGATTACTAACACCATTTCATCCCAAATCACCTCTTTCCGACCATTTAATTAAATAATATTTATTGTTTAGTTAAATTTATAATGTTCTTCTATTAATCAAATGATCAATGTTATTTGGCTAATTCATCCCCATTCATGCTAATTTTCATCTTATTTAATTATGTAATATGAATTATTTAATTAAATTTCTTCTTTCTTCTCAGTTGATTAAATAATTTTAATTATTTAATGAAATGTCATAAATCCCTCTTTTTTATTAAATAATTTAATTATTTAATAAAATCCCTAATTTCCTCCATCTTGCACAATTAAGTAATTTCTTAAATTATTTAATTATCTAAGTAGCTAATTTCTCTCACCCTCCCATTTTCAAGGGAATATTCCCTTGGAATATTCCTCCATTTGTACTCCTTCAAAATGGTAAATATAATCTAACAACCTCCTAATTTTTAGGAAGTGTGCTTGTTGAAATCAATTAGGACCACTGATTGAAATCATTGATCCTTGTCAACTTGTGTTCTCCTCCCTTAATAAGCGTCCTTGATCCATGCCATCTCCTCTCATGGATTATCATCCATTGATTGATCAATTCAATCTTGACCATTGATTCTGTGAATGCCTAATCTACAATTAGCTAACAAGAGACAAACAAACAATGATTAGTCATGTTAGAAACACAAAGAATTCCTTATGAGATTCTTGGTTAAACAATGATAAAAACATGAAATGAAAGCATGAAAGAAAGCAAATGATAGCATGTAATCAACTAAATCAACCAAACTTCCATCTCATGGGGGGGTTGGTGTTACTTTGATGTGGAAAGTGTCCCTTTCCTAATCCCTTTGATAAGCTCCAATGATGTATATGATTCCAAGTGTGAGATTGATGCTAAGTGATGATGAAAACAAGCTAAAAAGGATATGAAAAGAGTGATTTCTATGAATGAAAATGTCTATATTAAGAATGCTTCAAATTGTGGATCCATTTCAAGTAGAAGAGGATTCTACTTATAGAAGTGAAGGGTTGAAGAAAGAGTGAAACTGGTGAATGTGGGATTAAAATTGAAGCCAATAAGAATGTGACACTTGTCACAATGCTAATGGATGGAGGTGGAGCACATTTTGGAGAATGTGTAGAGTTATGAGGATGTAAGAGGATTTAATGCATATGGTTGGGGGTGTAAGGGAATGTTGTTGAGAATGTAAGAGATATTAATGACCTTATAAGATACAAGATGTCATGTAAGAGGGAGTAAATGTCTTTGTAAGAGGTATTTATGGGTGTGTAAGAGCCTTTTGGAGGGAAATTGAATGAAGGGGTGGTTGCGAAGAATATTCCTAAGAATATGACATTGTGAGGATAAATAAGGTAATTAGATAATTAAAAGAAATAAATTTCATGTGCAACTTGGTTAGTTGACCATGGGTTGATTTAACTTTAGGGGAGCTAGACACTAGAGAAATGGGTAATGAGGATTAGAAAGTGATTTAGAGTTAATTAATTGTAGAATTAATCAACTTGAGTGGGTTAGGGGATTTATGACATTTGATTTTAAATAATTAAAATTATTTATCAAATGAGAGGACTTAGGGGGATTTAATTAAATGATTTTATTTAATCAAATAGGATGAACATTAGTGAGAATAAGGTAAATTAATCTAATAAAGTTAATTATTTTATAAATAGCAAAAATTGATGAATTTAACTAAATAATAAATATTATTTAATTAATTGGTTAGTGTAGAAATGATTTAGGAAGAAATGGTGTTAGTTAATCAAAATAGGATACATAGTATCAATCAAGAATTTTTAAGTGTCTACATTTTTCCCCTCTTTGAAGCAATGTACCCACTGCGTTATTTCAAAGAATAACACGGTTGAGATCAAAATTCAAAAAAATCTTTTTTTTTGGATGCCCCACTTTTTCCCCAATAGAAGGAATTGCATTGTTACACTACCCCCTCGAGAAGTCGGGCGAAAATTTTAACTTTTAGGTCAAGCTCATGAAAAGAGGTTCAAGATGTTGAAATGAGAAGGTTAGACTAACAAATC
Organism: Sequoiadendron giganteum; assembly: GCA_007115665.2. Lineage (NCBI taxonomy): Eukaryota > Viridiplantae > Streptophyta > Pinopsida > Cupressales > Cupressaceae > Sequoiadendron > Sequoiadendron giganteum. Next base: position 370,460,047 of record CM021110.1, on the reverse strand, counting down.
TATATTATGATGATGATGCAAATGAGATGGTTTTAAGATGCTTAGAATAACATATCTATATTATGCTAAACACTTAAATGATGATGTAGTGTATGGATGATGATGAGATGCCATGGTTACGTAGGATGCTGATAGTTTGTGGATGTAGGATGGATGTATTGTTATTTTGATGAATGTCATGATACCATGTTAGTGTGAAAGAGGATAGAAGAATGACAGGGATCAACCCTTGATTCAGAGAAGATGTAGAAGTCCAACAAGTCCATGAGTCATCGATACTTTATTAGATATGATTATGAGTGATGATGATTTGATTATCAAGGGATTGGGACAAAAAATGGCACAACTTTCCTTGTGTTTGATAAAAAACGTAGATACGATGCATCAAGGTATGGATAACTAGGATGATGTGGTATCTAGTGTGATGGATTTTGACTTAGAAAATAGATAGGAGTACCCTTGTTCACAACCGACATATGGAAACCTTACTAGTATGTACTTTATATGTGTTGAAAATCTCAGACCAAAACATAGAAAGGAAAAACCTTCCCATGTAATAGTCAACAAACTGTTCAAAATATCCTCCATACATACCTAACAAAGCAATTATTTTCCAATGTTATATTACAAGAACATACAACAAGCATAGAAAACAGAATATAATGATCAATGCCCCATTCCTTTATCTCTAAATCTTTTTGATAGACATCATCAAGAGGTTATTGGAGTGAGTATAATAAGATAAATCATAAGAAAAGATCAAACAAATAAACAAGCCAATATTCTTCATACCTCTAACCAAGACTAAACTATGGTGATGACTAATGTTGATGTCCATTGTAGAAAGGACGTATCCTAGGAGATGATGTTAATAGATGATTGTGAGACTAACGAGATGATGGGCTATTGATACCAAGAGTTGAGCAACCTGTTTACTTATTGACCTAGACTTAAGACCTTGACGTTTGAGTTTATACTTTTTAATTTTTCATATGTGTTTCCACTTGTTTTGCCAAAGTTTTGAAGTTGATGATCGATTTATTGTGAGTGGATGTTTATTGTGGGTAAGCATGAAATGGGATGGATGATTTTGGTTTTTTTGAATGTTTTTGGTATTTTGAAATGTTTTGAGGTTGTTTTGGGATTTTTGAGATGTTTTACAAAGGTTTTGATTTTCAAAATTTCCAATGTTTTTGTGTTTTCTAATATTTTGACCAAGAACCTAACCTAAGGACCTATCCTAGGGGCCTCAGGGGTTGATCAAAGATTAGCCTTGCCTATGTTATACATGTAGAGACCACATAGTTTAACTAACATAGACTCGTTTATTGATGAGATATGAACAGTTGTATTGTCAATTTATTATGGTGGACACCTAAAGGACCTGTCCTAGGGGCCTCAGGGGTTCATCAAAGATTAGCCTTGCCTACATTATACATGCAAAAGCCTCATAGTTTGACATGACAACTATGTTTTTGACTTTTTTTTGTTTTCAACCTTTTTTTTTTAGATTTTTGATATGTTTTGGATTTTTTTGGATTTTTTTAGTTTTATGAATGTTTTGGATTTTTCGATTTCATAAAGGATTTCAAGGATATACACAAATCCGACCCAATGTAGGTATAAGGAAATTCCCCTAACGTGATGTGATAGACTACCTTGATATAGGCAGGACAAACTGACCTTAGAAGTATGCCAAGTAGTACTAAGATGGAACATGATACCAACATAGGATCAAGCTATGATGCAAATGTAGATTGGGTGATGGAAGGAATGCAATGGAAATTAATGTTGAACAAGCCAAATAATCAATGGTGGATGGAAAGTGCTTGATTGTTAGGTGTTCACCAAGGTACTTTCCCAAAGTGCCACTGAAGTGTTTTTAACTAGAGGATGATTTTTTTCTTTAGTATTTTCAATCCTTTTTATGATTTTTTTTGGATTTTTCATATTTGTTGATTTTTTTGTATTTTTGGATTTATACCTTGTGAGATTAGGCATAGTAACTCCAACTCATTCAACTGTGATACCCAATGCTCCTCATCAGTAATAAGATTCTGCAATGATATCCTCAAGGATGGGAGATCAACCTCAATGGGCAGAATGGCTTTTGATCTGTAAACCAAGGAGAAAGGGGTTGCATATGTAGTTGTGTGGATACTTGTTTGGTAGGCCCATAGGGTGGGGTTTAATTGTAGGTGCCAATCAATACCAACTTCATTGACTGTTTTCTTTAGGATTTTCATAATGGTCTTGTTGAAAGCCTAAACTTGGTCATTACCCTAGGAGTAATATGGGGTGGAAAAGCAATGTTGGATATTAAATATTTGGCATAGCTCACAAACATCCTAGTTTTTGAAGGGTGTTTCATTATCAAAGAAAGGGATTGTGGAACACCATAACAGAAAATGAGGTAATTTAGGATGAATTTAGAGATCTACTTCCCTGTGATATAGGTAATCAAGATGTCCTCTACCCACTTTGTGAAGTATTTCATGGCAGTGATATTGAACTTGTGTCCATTAGATGAGGTAGGTGTGATTTTCCCAATGAGGTTGAGTCCCCATTTTTAGAACAACCAAGGTGTGGTGATTGGTTGGAGCTTCTAAGCTAGTGCATGAATGAGGTCCCCATGTTGTTGGCATTGCATATATTTCCAGACATAGTCATGAGCTTCTTTCTCCATAGTAGGCTAGTAGTACCCAGTCCTTAGAAGTTTCTTGGCCAAGGTCATACCACTCAAGTGTGAACCAAAAATTCCTTTTTGTACCTCTATTAAGGTAGTCAAAGCTTCCTCGGGATTAACACATCAAAATAAGGTTCCTTCAATACTCCTACGATAGAGGGTGTCACTTAAGATGACAAAGTGAGATAACTTTTTATTGAAGCTTTTCTTGAGATTTAGGGTGATGTTGATGGGGAGGACTCCTATTTTTAATTAGTTGAATATATCATGGTACTATGGGTCATCGAGACCAATGATTTTGCATACAAACTTAGATTTTGGTACCTCGAAAGCTAGTATGAGAAGTTTCTCTACAAGGAATTCATGTTTATGAAAATTCCTTAGAATATATAGTAATGATCCAATCATAACCATAGCATTAGCTGCTCTTTTTTTTTCCCTCGGTATTTTCTCAAATTTTATATCGATGAATAACTCCTTGAGATCCTCTAGCATCTTTTTGTACGGGGTAATTTTTTCATCCTTAGATTGATATTCATCATTGACTTAGTTGATAAGTTTTTGATTCAGAGTCCAATGACAAGAGCTTTGTACTCCACAATGTTGTTGGTGCAAGGGAAAGATGTCCTATATGATTTTGGGATACAATCCCCTTGTGGTGTGATGAAGAGGATTCCTACTCTTGACCCATGTTGTGTGTACGATCCATGAAAGTATAATTTCCAATGATCTGTGAAAATTAGGTTGAAGATTGACTCATTTGGAAACTCTAATACTAGTGGATTTTTTGCATATATAGGAGCGTTGGCCAATTGATCTAGAATTACTTTTCCTTTGATAGCTTTTTGTTACACATACTCAATGTCATACTTTGTCAATATCATCACCCTCTTAGCCATTTGTCTTGTTAGAGTTGATTTGAATAATAGATACTTGAGGGGATCAATCTTGGTGATGAGATAGCATGTAGTGCCTAAATTTTTGTGAGGAAAACACTACAACAAGACAAGCCTTCTCAATGAATGTATATTTTAGCTCATACCCCACCAAGGTCCTACTAATATAGTAGATAGCTCTCTCTTTCCCTATTTCATCATGTTGAGCTAGAAGAGCACCAAGAGTTGTTGTCATAGTTTAAATGTAAAGGATCAATGGTTTGTTCTAGATTGGTGGCATGAGGACTGGTAGTGTTAGCAAGTATTCCTTGATTTGATTAAATTTCTGATCACATTTCTCATCCCACTTATAGGTTACCCCCTTGTGGAGTAAATGGGAATAGGGGGCAGTTTTATCGGCCAACTATGCTATGAATCTTCTAATTGATTGAAGCCTTCCCTATAGACCTCTTAGTTGTTTCAGTCTCTATGGAGCCTCCATGTCTAAGATTTCCTTGAATTTTGCTGGATCTATTTTGATTCCTCTCATTGACATAATATATCCCAAGATTTTACCTGAAGTTACACCAAAGACACATTTCTTGGGATTGAGTCGTACGTTATATTCTTCCAGTTTGTCTAAGATTGGACCTAGTGTCGATATATGGTCTTAATGTTTACTTGATTTGGTTAGTATGTCATCCATAGTCTTCTATAGATTTTTGGATCATGTTGTAGATGGAGGAAACAAAATAGATTCAAAATCTTATGGATTAAGATTCAAATCATTCCAACATCCAAATAATAGAGAACATGTAAGAAGATTTTCCAAACATGCAAATGAAAATGCAAAACTCTAATCTAATTGCAAGGAAATAAACTAATTATCTCTATTACACTCCTCAAATCAAGATCTTGTGTAAACATAATGGCTCTCAGAAGCACACACACAAGAGGCTATGATTTATTGGAGATTCTAATGCAAGATGTAGAGACTATTGTAAATCTAAGAAATTGAAACTATAACTTGAAAATAAACTAGCATGCAAGATGAAAATGATAGCTAGATTGCGAGTGATACTAACAAAGATTTGATGCATATATTAGATGATCCCCAAAATGAGGTAGAGAGGTTGTTTAAATAGATACCTCCAAGAGAAAGTCAAGCATCATGGTAAATATGGGATAATGGGAGATTAGTGATATAGGAGGAATAAGTTGTAAATTGCAAGTGGTAGGAGGGAATACTAGAGGTATTTTATATAATAAATAGAGAAAATGGATATAAGGTGCATGTGTTAAGGATAGATTAATATTTATTGGATTAATTCAATGGAAGATATGAAAAGAATAATGGAATGAGATGAATAATAGATAAAAATAAAATGATAGGACATATTAAGGTTATAGCCAATGCCTGAAGAAAATTAAAGTTACATGAGGATAAATTTAATAGATAATTTTATGTGTCTACATTTTTCCCCTTTTTGAGACAATGCAGCTTGTCATGTTGTTTCAAAGAAAATTTGATCAACTGATATATATGCCCCAAAGATATCCTGGTAAAGATGATGACGAATATGGTATGCCCCCTCGAGAGATTAATCAAAAGGAGTGCAAGAAGATTGATCTCTCGATTGATTATAGGAACATAATTAAATGATTGACATTATGCAAGTGATTAAGTGGTGTTTTACATTTAATGGAAATGCATAGTTGATGGGCGTAACTAAACAATGGATAGAGATGATCAGTATAGCCAGGTTGACAAGTTGATTAAGCTAATTGAGCTTATTAAGCTGATTGAGATTGATGCTTACACAAGACAAATTGATACAATGATTGATTGATTAATTAAGGGGACATGAGATTTTGAGGAGCAAGTTGATTTATTTGAGATTTAATTCAAGTGACATATATTAGTTAGATAAAGCAATTGATTGATTTCTCTATAACAAGAAAGATGAAGAAAATGAAATGCAAGATGGACGAAAGTGAAGATGATGAAGCCTCTTGTTCCTTTTAAGTGATTTTATCATCATCGATCGTATTATGTTGAAAATTAGTATAAGCATCTAGATAACATGAACATCTAGACGACTTGGATACTATTTTCATTTTTATTTAGCAGGAAAGTATAAGAATCTAGGTATAAGGACCTTAGATGACTTGAATACTTATTGCATAGAAAACACTATCAGACAAGGAATTCTCTCATCCACACTAGACTCATAGGTTCTCAATGGTTTTAGATAACTATTGATGGTGAAAATGACACAAACAACATTAAACAAAATATCTCTACTCTATTTCTCCTAAAAAAGAAAGACAACATATAGTAGCTTAACTCCCAAGGTCCTGGTAGTTGGTTCTCAACTGTCTGGTGTCACTCAATTGGTCCATGCAACTGTAATATTCAAGGGGCCTTTGTGGGTAATAAGGAATGCAAGTAATGACGGATTCATCAATCTATATTTAACGAAAAGGGGTTTTTAAATAAAAGAAAAAGATAGATCAAGGCATACATCAGTAAACATGAATAAAATTATCTAATATCTAGACATATATTTTCAACAATGAATATTCCTCCAATAGATCAAGAAAACCATAACATGATGCAATTTACAGAACAATCCATACTATTGCATGCATTTATGGTGCTTCTTTTAACCATCACAATCAAACATCATAAATACTTTAAATATTCCAAAAGAACAAACTCTCATTCGTTGCTAAAATCATAGATCAATAGACTTTCAATAATTCAATCCATAGATATTTTAATGAAATAATCTTTAAATATGGTTCCTTCTAATGATTTTCATCACATAATAAACACTTATGCTTCAGCACAATCACTAGAATACAGATAGAGTATGATTCATTAACCTTATCCAGTAAACTCAATTCCAACACCATATTGCATAAAAACCTATATTTTGTATTCAACTGTAACTAAAAAATAACAAAGTATCTTTGTAACAACTATGAAAAATCCTATTTACTACTATCAGGTGGCTAATCATATTCTCATCAGCCGACCCTTACAATATGGTATCCTACAGGTATATATAGATGTACAAAATATTAAGTCCTCTCTATCTAAAGTCGAGATCCACCTTTTTAGGAAATTAAATTTTCTTGGAAACTCATATCAATTGATCTCTAGTTCCTGTATTGATCATCTAGTAAACTAGAGAGAAAAAGAGATATGAGAAAATAAAGCCATCCTCCCATAAGACTGTCAATCATGCATGCGGAGTTTGGTCTGAAGTGTACTCATCATAACTAGAGAAGACTTGTCGAAGCATATCCAAATCTGGTCCATCAATCCAACTATCTTCAAACTTGATCCTCTTCAATTCAACAGCAAAAAACTCTCTCATGTCTCTCAACTTTTTCAACTCCCTTCTAGTAGCCCTTACCTCTTCTCTAATATCCATCAATCAATCCAATAGCAGATCTTCTCCATCATCTTCCTTTTGCATAACCTCTTGAAATCTTCTATCCCATTTCTCTTTTAACTGACTTAGAGGCATACCCTCCTTAACCGACATATCAACCTTAACTAGAATAGCTACAATAGCTTCTAGTTCATCAAGTTGTTCATTTAAATCTTTACTAGCATCTTGGACTTCATTCCTATGCTTCTATATAAAATCAGATCCGAGTCGGATTATACTAGAGGCCTTCTCTAAGAAATCCACATTGTCTTCCTCAAGGATTAACTGCTCAAGAAGAGTGGACCTTGGCAATTCATTGATATCTTTAATCTTCTCAACATATCCTTTATATTCTTCCTCCTATTTTTCCAATGCTTCAGTGTAGTTCTTCATTTCCTCTATTAACTCTAATGCTGCCTTATGAACCTCAAAACTGCTCCCTAGCATCTCATCTATCTCCTGGTTAAGCCTGTCGGTCCATCTATCCATCATCCCAACCTTACTTCTTATCTGCACCAAATCATCCACCTCTCTTTTGTTGAGAAAAAATGGTGTCTCTATGGTGGTAATTTGTTGTGACCTTGGAGCAGAAAAATTCTTCAAGAAGGTGTGTAATTGATCCAATTGAGCCTTAAGCTCATCCTTTCTCTATTTATCCTTTATCATCCTTGATTTGGTGGATGATGCTACCACATCAATTAAGTTCATTTGTTGATTCCTATTAGGCCTTCGCAGATTGACAGTGCCCAACTGGTAATCAGTGACCTACATATCTCCCACATCCTTATCCACCACTAGTATTGCACATTCGGCAATAATTTATCCTACATCAGTTAGCCTAGTGGAATGAAGAATCTGAGCCTTCTTCTTGGGTCTCTCCTTTTCAATTTCTTTCATCATGTCATCCCAATTAAGAGGTTGTGAGGGTGTTATTGGTCTCTTTTGAAGATCAAGCTTCAACCAGGTAGGAGCACTTGGAGTAGTGGCCATTACAGTAGAAGAGGAGGTAGCAGTTGTAGAGGATAATGGTTGTAGAATATTAACCCTAGGTTGAGAATCAACCTCTTGTACATTCTATTGTTCTTTCTCCACACTTTCTTGTGCCAACTTTTCATCTTCTTCCCTATCCTTCTACTCTTGCACTCTTTTATCTTCTTGTTCCTTCTTCAACTGTTCTTCTTCCAATGCTTTGAGTTTTTCTGAAACTTCCTTTTCCTTTTGTAACTACTTGGCCAACTCCTCAGCATCTTTCTCTTTTTGCATTTGTTCTACTTCCTCCTTCTTTTTATAATCATCTTCCATTATTTTAATTTTAGCCAAAAGGGCTTCTCTCCCTCTCCATTGTTTAGCTTTCTCTTCCTCTAACTCATGAATCTTTTGTATCATTTCTAATTTTTCATTATCTTCTTTAGTTTTGAGCTCCTTCTCCTTTTGTTGTTGTTGTCTCAGCTGTTCATCAGCTCTTCTCTTGGCTTCCACTTGTTGTTGTTGCAGTAAGGCATCAGCTTGTGCCTTAGCATCTATTTCATTTTTATTTTCTATAGCATCTGCATGTGCCTTCGCATCTGAAGCCCTCTTTACTTCTTCAAATAATGCCCACTAGTCCTCCTCTGTCAATACATGCTCAGTTTTCTCTGGAGGTACCTCCTCTTGTGCATATTTTTCTAATAAAGTCTCATTAGAATTTGTTTCAATGTCATGAATCTCTAGTTTTGCCTCCTTTCCTTTCAAGGTTTCTGCCTCCTTTCCCTTCAAGGTCTCAGTTGTATCATGAAGAGTGCCTCTAGGCACCTCTTCATCTTGTTGTTCTATATGTGGGACTTGGGCAAATGACTCTCCTGCAAGTGATGTTGGAGCCATCAATCATGTTGGAACATCTTCCTCTAATGTCTCGGGTACATATTGAGCTGAAGCCTCAAGCTCAATTTCTTCTATGTCCAGAGGGAAGAACTCCAATAGTTCCTTCAGAGGAATCCTCTTCTTGGTTCTTTTATATCCCTTTCCCTTCTTGGGAACTGTACCTCCAAGAGCCTTGGATCTGAGAACAACCCACTAGATACTCCTATCCATCATAGGCCTTGCTATATGTTTGATATCTATGGTCTCTTCAACCTCCCAATCCACTAGATCTAAACTTTTTGTTCCTATGCTTTGTGCCTCATAGGATGGATCCAATACTACACCATCATCAGATAGTGCATCAGGAACATCTGATGTTACTCCAAATTCTACCATAAGAGGAACAGGTAATCTCTCATAGTTTCTCTTTCTCAGGTCATACTCATCTTGGAGATCACTCCAAAAGTCTTCCAGCAAGTTGAAGTGTTTGTCGAAGACTGAAGCCAATAATGCATTCATCTTCTTCTTTGGATCAAAATATTTTTGGGCAGTGTATAAGCCCAACTTCAAATGTACTAGTTCACTGTAAATCACTTTAGCTCCCACAAGGTGTGGGCAACTATATTCACCCAATTGCATTGGGAACTTATGACAACCTGGCTTGTGTTTTATTGCTAATTTGGCATTGACCCCCGGAGCTTGGTAGACAAACTCCATCAAAATTACCCTATTGTTGCAACATATTGGAAGTAGGTGGGGATGACCCTCAAATCTTGCCAACCTTAAATAAGTGAATCTTGGGTATTGGATATACCAACATCCCCATTCTGTGATAAAGGCCATGGCCTCTTGACTCAACCTATACCCTGCATCTCCTGAAAGTTGATTAATGATAACATATAAGAATGCATCATTAACCCTCCTAAACTGTGACTCTGAGACATGTAGGGATATTTGATCATAATGATCCCATACCTTCTTCTGTCCATCAGCTTCCCCTAATATTCCTACCCTATTCAATCCTAGGAAGATTCCTCCTCTAGCTACTGCATAGACCACATAGGAAGTTATGAAGAAACTTTTAGTTTCTCTTATATTGACCAATTGATTGTGTATGCTATCAAATACAATCATTGGCTAGTCAAATTTTTGTTTCCCATCCAAGATTTTCTGAATGAAGGGAAACATCCATTCCTTGAAATGAAAAGCATCCTGCTTTCCAAAGACCCTTGATAACATCATTATTATATCCGCCACTTCTTTTTAGAAATCTGCCCTCTCTGGCTCATTTGCAAGTTTTGTCAAAGATTTATTTTTTGTCCTTAACCACTTTTTGTTCAAGTGAGCCTTGTTGGTTTCCTTGTGATTGTTGTACATCTCAAAATCCTTTGCTTCATTCAGTTGTGCCAGGTTCTTCAGGTTAGGAACATTAAACATATAGTGGAACATTTGAGGTGTCAAATCTATGATGATATTATCCTGTGAATCCACACACTACCTAGTGGCAGGATTATAAGCCCCAGCTATTGTCATGATCAATTATGGGCATTGGATGGAAAGTGGAAATACAACAGTGTGTGCTAGGCCAAACTCCACTATTCTTTGTGTTCTTCCTATAACCTCCTCTGCAAAAGTCTCTAAATATAGCTCCTCATAATTGAATGGACCCAAGTTGGTATCAGTTATATTAGCCCATTCGGATTCCACTTTACTAGTTGTGACCACAGGACCCTTATGTTTATACCTCAAAGTATAAGGCAGTTGCTCCAATTTGATCTTCTTGGTCTTAGTTGATGCCTTTGAAGTTTCTATAGGCTACTTCCTCTGAGAAGCTTCTCCTGATACTCCTGACATCCTTTAACTTCCTACAATCAAAACCTTAAATTAGATCCTTGAATAGATACAACAAAATATGCCTTAAAATCTTACCCTTCACATATATACTGGAGGCGGAACCAGGCAGAAAACACTCTAAATAGTCTCTTTTAAAAACCCTGTTAGGATCATAGTCAAAATAGTTATTGAGATTATAGTAATAACAAGGTGGGACCGGAGTTGGAGTTGGAACAGTTACCGAAATTGAAATTGGAACGAAAACTAATTTGGTTCCATGAAGATTTTCTAATTTTATACTCAATTTTAGTTCCACTTTTTCCTGGGTTACCATCATTCGAAAGCTCCTTCCTACTGTGGGTGGAGCCGAAGATGGGATGGAAATGGAATCAATACTTACTACAAAAACTTTATTCAAAGTCTAAATTGATTCTGATCCTGCTTCCACTCAAAATAACCATGACGTCATAAATTATTTCGATAGGATAATAGATAATTCCATGATCTAAGAACTAGGTCATATGAAAATGAGAAGGGCTGGAAAATAATCCTTAAGAGAATTACCCATATGACCGAAAGACCATCATACCAATTAGGGTCATCATATAAATAAAAAATGTGCCAAAACCCTAACTTTCAAAACCTCAACCTCTAACAACCTAGGGCATGAATTTAATCAGATTCTAATTAACCAAACAATGCATAATAGAAATATTAAGCTAAACGTAATTTACCAAACCATAAAAATGAAAGAACTGCAACTAATCTAGGTCATTTAAAACCTAGGACATCACAGCACGGTCACGTTTAAACGTGAAAAAGACTGAGGAAAATCAAAAATAAAAACTAACACCCTAAACAAAGCCAAAACAAAAACAAACAAACTTTAAACAAAAGAATATAAAGAACACAAACCACAGGAACTCAAAGAAGATTGATCAATCACGAGTTCACGCCAACCCAAATGAAACGATATGCAAAAGAACAAAATAAAATAAAAAGAAACCCTACCTCAACCGCAAATAAATAGGTTAGTCCCCTGAAGCAATCCCACATGTGATTATCTCTCTTCCAATTGAATCACAAGCAAAAATACTCCACTGCAACTCTGGTTCACTCTTGATCTTTTAAACAATGAGGATAACTTTGAGTTAATCCCTAATTAAAGTAAAAACTCGCAGTTTCATACGTGCAGAGCTCTTGTAATTAACGCCATAAATTAGGCAGTGTAGAGTCAAAAATACAGAGAGAACTAACACATTACTGTAGTACGACTTCAGTAAAGTCAAACATCAAAAATAGCGGGAGCGGAATCAGATTCAGAAATGATTTAGAAACTTTGTCCAAGTTTCGCATTTGGTTACCATTCTGGCTCCGATTGCGCCAACAAAGAAGAAAGCGAAAAAAATGACAAAAACAAAAACACAAAGAGCCAAACGAGAAAACATAACACATCACCTAATTCCAAACAAACAAAACAAAAGGTAGAGGTGGAAATAGAATCAAATTTTAAACTTGTACTAAGTTCAGGCTTAACTTCTACTCCGGATCCGGCTCCGACAAAGACAAAACCAAAAGACCACAAAAAAGAAAAGACCGTCGGGACGGGGATCAAAATCAATTTTTTAAACAAGTTTCAAACCCAATTTAGTTCTGGTTCCGTTTCTGACAAAACAAACCAAAGAAAAATAAAGTACTGGGGAAGAATAACTCCAAACTTTGTTTGGAAAAAAAACAAGGATGAAAACAAAAAAGGGGGACCCATTTTGACCAAGGCAAAAGATGGGGTGGTTATGCAAGGCATAACAATAACCATGTCTTAAGATGAGTCATCTTGTGAATGGGAAACAATCCACATACAAAAAACAAGTGAACATGCCCCATTATCACCTCTCTAGTCCCAAACATCCTGGAGAAGCTAAAAGACATGCCACCAAAGATAAAATCATAAAACAATCAAAGATAAACAAACAAATATTCATCATGCTTCAATGTACAATGGATTTGTGTTACACTTTGTGCATTTGGCTAGATTTGTAAGATGGGTTGATATGTATGTTCCAATATTTTATTGATTGTTAATCATGGTGCAATTTGATTTCATTGAAGTTCAAAGCTATGTTGTGATCTGAAAGTGTCACTGTTTAGGGATTTTTGAAGTTATTTGATTTTTTGGGATTTTTTTAGGAAATTTTATGATTTTTATGGATTTTTTTAGATATTTTACGATGGAAAGAGTGTTGGAAACACAAGGGAAGACAACTGAGAGGGGGGTGAATCAGTTGTCACAAAATTTCAAACTTATTAAACTTATTAACCTTTATTCTTAGATCTGATTAATAACAGTGAAAGCATGAATCAACAACACATCAGAAACACACATAACACCAACATTTTTTTGTGGAAACCCTATTAGGGGAAAATCCGTGGTGGAGTTCAATCCACAAGTTATACCCTATTAAAATTATAAGAAGATAAAATGAGGAATGCACATGCATTTAGGCACACTACCTAGAGCTCACTGCTCAAAGGAAGACTCACTGAATTACATAAAATATTTAGATTAAATCAATCTAAAGAATTTGAACTGAGAAAGTAGCATTTGCTAATGCTTGAGTATGGTTCTAGTTAATCACATGAACACTTCTTCACTCTTCTTCACACTCTGCTCTGCTTTCGAATGATATGAACCTTATTCGCACATAGCACTTGCACTCTTTGCATTAAAAATTCACACACACTTCTCAAATGAAGAAACAATCACTTATATATATCCACAACAAGAAATTACATTGCTTCATGTCGGCTTCAACAAAATAATAGAATGAATGTAAACTGTCAGCTCAAAACAATAAAGATTATCAATGCGTATCAACCAAGGTCGGCCACAACATAGTCGAAACCCAAAACAATATCCTTAAACACAAAGCACCTTCAAAGATTCTTCCTCGAAGATCGACAACACTCTATAATCACCATGTTGGTCATGAACATGAAAAACATGAACACACAAGAGAAAATCTTGGATCGTGAGCACAATGATCAATGTGGATGTGTAACAAAGATAGAACATGAGCTAGAAACATCCAAAAACACTTCAGAAACATACACAACAACTCAAATTACCAGAATCATATTATCTTCTTTCATGAACACTAATTATAGTAGCAGAACAACTGTCAAAACATAGAACCTTATAACTTGCTCAATTCTTCATGCACACCTTTAAAACTTACGGAGTAGAAACTAGATAGTTTTGAAAACAAACCCTTTAATCCATAACTTCTCACCAAAAACATACTAAACTTTTCAACACACTGATCTTCAATGCTTCACAAACAACCTATAACATATTTTATTACAATTTTCTCAATATCCTCGACATATGTAGTCTTAAGGACATTAATGTTAATAGTGTTGACATCAATGACAACCACATATCAGTAATACAACCACAACATCCAACAATCTCCCCCTTTGGCATTGATGGCAACACATGATGTGAAAAAAAGGCACCATCAACGCAACCAACAATCTCCCCTTTATATATTTCTCTTCTCTCCCTTAGTTCTTTTCAAGGTTTTTCACATCATTCTTCTCCCCCTATGGTTTTTCACATTACTCTTCTCACCCTTTGACATCAATGAAAAAGTCACACAAGCTCTGAACCACATATTTGAATCATCTGACTACTCCCCCTAAGTAGAGCCACCACAACATCAATCTGGATCAAGATATGACTATGAAGTGCACATACTGATGTAGAGACTATGCATCTTAGTTCTGATTAGGAGGGGTAATCACCCCTAACTTCCCTCCGAGATACTCAAAATTATACTTAGGCAAAGGATTAGTAAAGATGTCTACAATCTATTCCTTAGTAGACACATACTCCAGTCTAAATTCCTTATCACTCACTTTGGCTCTCAAAAAGTGGTACTTGATAGATATATGCTTGGTCTTTAAATGTAGCACCATATTCTTAGAAATTTGTATAGCACTTGAATTATCACAAAATATGGAAATAGGTTCATCATACAAAAATCTGATATCTTTCAGCATCTGCTTCATCCATAATACTTGAGTACAATTGTTAGCAGTAGCAATATCTTTCAACATCTACTTCATCCAAGAAAAATGTGCCACCAATAGTACTTTTCCTATCATTCACATCTCCTGCCCAATCAGCATCAGTAAAGGCACTTAAAGTAATATCACCATCTTTAGGATACCATAGGCCAAAATCAACTATTCCCTTCAAGTATCTAAAAATTCTCTTCACAATAGTCACATGAGATTCCTTAGGATCAACTTGAAATCTAGCAACAATGCATACAACATTCATGATGTTATGTCTAGTTTGAGTCAAATAAAGAAATCCACCAATCATTGATCTATATCTAGTCTTATTTTCCTTTAGAGAATCATCATCTAGTGTCAACTTACATCCAGTCACCATGGGTGTACTAACTGGCTTTGAATCTTCCATACCAAATTTCTTTAGTAGTTCTCTCAGATACTTGGATTGAGATATAAAGATTCCTTTATCTAACTGAGTAATTTGTAATCCCAGAAAGAATTTCAGCTCTCCAATCATTGACATCTCAAACTCATTTTGCATCTCATTAGCAAACTTCATGCACAAACCATCATCTCCTCCAAAAATGATATCATCAACAAAGACTTCCACAAACAAATTTTTATCATCATCAATTTTGAAATATAGATTACTATTAGTAGTACCTTTGTTAAATCCAAGCTTTAGCAAATACTTGTCCAATCTAGCACACCAAGCTCTAGGGGCTTGTTTGATTCCATACAATGATTTATCTAACCAAAATACCATATCTCCCTAATCAGTCAATTGAAATCCATTAGGTTGCTCAATATACACCTCTTCTTCTAATTCACCATTTAGAAATGCTAACTTGACATTCATCTGATAAACTTTGTAGTTTTTGTAAGCAGTATAAGCAAGAAATAGTCTCACAACTTCAATTTTAGCAACAAGAGAAAAAGTTTCTTCAAAGTCAATTCCTTTCATCTGAGAGTATCCTTTGCATACCAGTTTTGCTTTGTTTTTGATAACTTCACCTTGTTCGTTCAGTTTGTTTCTAAAGACCCATTTGGTTCCAATTACATTTTTTTCTTTAGGTCTAGGAACAAGAATCCATGTATTATTCTTCTCAATTTATTTTAGTTCTTCTTTCATTGCTTCAATCCAATGTTCATCTTTACATGCTTCATTGACATTACTTGGCTCAGTCTTTGAAATCAAACAGTATTATTTTGTAATTCTTCTCCTATTTTGGACACCTTTGTTCTTATCTCCTATAATCTAATTTTTTGAATGATTTAATCTCACATACCTTGGAGTCTTAGAGTGCTCTTGAATTTTAGGCTCTTGTGATCTCTCTTCTGTGCTTTCACTAGTCTATCCTTCTTCTTGATCTTCTTGATTCATCAGAACGATCTGAACTTGATTTGAAGTTTGAATTTTGTTAGTAATGTCATTCTAATCATCAGAATCATATCCATAGGTTCTGGAGGGTCTAGTAATGTCTTCATCAACCTTAACATTTTCACTTTCAACCATTTTCTTCAATCTCTTGTTGTAGCACCAGTAGGTCTTACTCTTAGTAGGATAACCAAGAAAGATTCTTTAATCACTTCTAGCATCAAACTTTCCTATATCTTCATCTCTTTTGATATAGCATTTACTCTCAAAGATTTTGAAATATTTAATAGTAGGCTTGTGACCAAACCATAGTTCAAAAGGAGTCTTACTAGTATTACCTTTGATTTGAACTGGTTGAGGATATAAACAACAGTACTCACAGATTTTGTCCAATAGATGTGAGGGACATTTCCTTCCAGCATCATAGTCCTAGTAGCATCTAGAAATATATTCTTTCTTTCCACAACTCCATTTTGTTGAGGGGTCTGCAGTGTAGATAGTTGTCTCTCTATCCCATGTTCTTCACAAAAAGAATCAAACTCATTGGAAATGAATTCACCACCTCTATATGATCTCAGACACTTAATCTTCAAACCTATCTTTGTCTCAACCATAACCTTAAATATCTTGAAATTCTCTAGAGCTTCAAATTTCTCCCTTAATAAAGTAACCCTCATCATCCTAGATTAATCATCAATAAGCAATATGAAATACCTATAACCTTGTAGACTTCTTATTCTAGTAGGACCACACAAGTCAGTATGCACAAGCTCCAACAATTCATTTGAACAATATTTTTTTCTACGAAATGAAATTCTAGTTTGTTTTCCTAACTGACATTCCTTGCATATGAAATTAGTAGGCTTTACCAACTTAGGAAGATCTCTCATAGCCTATGAGGAACTTATCTTGATAATATTTTCGAAGTTTACATGATACATTCTTCTATGCCACAACCAAATTTCATCAACTTGAGCAATCATACAACTTTTACTAGCAACATTCAGATGAAAGATGTTACCTTTTATTTTAGTACCTGAAGCAATCACATTTCTAGAACTTCCCAATATGCTACATTTTCCATCTTTGAATTAAAGATTGTATCCCTTATCAACCATTTGTCCAACACTCAAAATATTATGCTTCAAACCTTCAACATAAAGAACATCATTAGTATTATGCTTACCATCAAAAGAAATACATCCTCTACCATGGATTATACCACCATTGTTATCACCAAATATTACAACACCACCATCATACTTTTCCAGGCTTAAAAATTTGCTTTTATCAGCTGTCATGTGATGTGAACATCCACTATCAATTACCCATTCATCTTTTTCTTCAACTCAAGCAGCTAGAGGTTTCTCCACTTTTGTACAACTAGAAGATTCAATAGACACGGGATTATTTTCCTTGATAGCAATAAAAAAAAACTCATCTTCACTTGCATTCCCTTTGTCAGATTCATCTGTTACACCTTCATCAACAACATAATAAGACTTCTTTTGAAATTTAGGCTTGTAAGCTCTTGTCTTAGGAACTCTTTCTGGACACCTTGATGCAAAATGACCTATCTTATTGCAAGAAAAACATTTTATAGGAAACTTTACTTTATAGTTACCTTCTCCTCTGGCTTCCCTTTTGACAATAAGTGCTTCAAGCTCATTCAGTTCTCTTTGTTCTTCTTCAATATGTCTCATTTCTTCTTCATACCCGAGTACCTTTCTAGAAGAACTTTCATCGAGATCATATCGTTGCTTGTCTCTCCCAGAAGTAGTAGCTTTGAATGAATATTTTGTCTTAAGGGCATCACCAAATTCACTCAACTCAAAAGTAGTAAGTTTACCAACCAACATATCTCTGGTTGCATTTGTCATAGTCCGGAGCTCATCAATAGTTGTAGCTTTAACTTTGTATGCAAGAGGTAAGGATCTAATCACTTTAGCAATAATCTCTGATTCATCTAACTGTCCACCATCACATATGATGCCACACATAAGTTCATTCACTCTTTGCATGAAAGAAACAATATTTTCATCATCACCCATTTTCAACATTTCATATTTCCCTTTCAGAATTTGTAGCTTAGCAATCTTTACGTTTGCATCACCTTCATACAAGGTTTCCATTTTTTTCCAAATCTCATAAGCAGTCCTCAACTCCATAAAAATTTTCATCTTAGAATTAGTCAGAGCACTCAACAATTCTTCTTTAGCTCTGATATTATATTTAGCATCCCTAATCTCAGTAGTAGTAGTAGGACCATTCTAAGGAAAAACATACATATTACTTGTAATGTTCTAGTAGGATTCACCAATGCATCTCAGATGACACTCCATTCGAGTCTTCCACAAAGAATAATTTGTTCCATCAAATCTCAGACTATCCTTCTTGTATGTTGCCATCCCAGATCACCTCAAGATGTTAAACTTCTTCAAAGGAACTTGCTCTGATACCAATTGTTGGTAACACAAGGGCAGACAACTGAGAGGGGCGTGAATCAGTTGTCACTGAATTTCAAACTTATTAAACTTATTAACCTTTATTCTCATATCCGATTAATAATAGTGAAAGCATGAATCAACAACACATTAGAAACACACATAACACCAAGATTTTTGTGTGGAAATCTTGTTACAGGAAAAACCATGGTGGAGGTTAATCCACAAGTTATACCCTATTAAAAGTATAAGAAGATAAAATGAGGAATTCACATGCATTCAGGAACACTGCCTACAACTCACTGCTCAAAGGAAGACTCACTATCTTACATAAAATATTCATATTAAATCCATCTAAAGAATTTGAATTGAGAAAGTAGCATCTGATAATGCTTGAGTACAGTTTCGGTTAAGCACATGAACACTTCTTCACACTTCTTCACTCTTCTTCACACTCTTCTCTGCTTTTGAATGATCTAAACCTTATTCACACATAGAACTCACACTCTTCACATTACACACTCACACACACTTCTCAAATGAAGAAACAATCACTTATATATATCCACAATAAGAAATTACATTGCTTCATGTCGGCTTCAACAAAATAATAGAATGAATGCAAACTGTCAGCTCAAAAGAATAAATATTATCAATGTGTATCAACCAAGGTTGACCACAACATAGTAGAGACCCAAAACAATATCCTTGAACACAAATCACCTTCAAATATTCTTCCTCAAAGATCCACAACATGCTACAATCACCCTATCAGCCATGAACATGAGAAACATGAGCACGCAAGAGAAAACCTTAGATCACGAGCACAATGATCAATGCAGACATGCAACATAGATAGAACATGATCTAGAAACATCCAAAAACACTTCAGGAACATATGTAACAACTCAGATTACCAGAATCATACTATATTCTATCATGAACACCAATTATAGTAGCAAAACAATTGTCAAAACACATAACCTAATCGCTTGCTCAATTCTTCATGCACACCTCTAAAACTTACAGAGTAGAAACTAGATAGTTTTACAAACAAACCCTTTAATCCACATCTTCTCACCAACAACATACTGAACTTTTCAACACATTGATCTTCACTCCTTCACAAACAGCCTGTAACATATTTTATTACAACTTTCTCAATATCATCGACATATGTAGTCTAAAATACATCAATTACAACCACATATTAACAATACAACAACAACATCCAATAAAGAGATGGATCTCAAGCAAGCAGATAGACACAGAGGGTTGTTTCTTTGACCGCGAGATGCTCAATATCCTAACCCATGACTAAGGTTGAGGAAATGCCCCAATGAGGAATAGGACCAACCTAGTATGCATGGCAAAGTGAGAAAGCAAGGGAATTTTCGAACAATTCATAGGCCATGGTGAGTATGAAAAGGCCAGTTTTGAAGTAGAGAGTGAATAAAAATGGGATGAAAAGATCAAGTAGAGCTCCAAAGGAAAGTGGAGCAAAGCCTCTACACATGGTGTCAATTTCTCAGTTTTCACCATGGTACTTGCTCAAGGTGCCATCGAAGTGGTTTTCACCATTTAACGAATTGATTTCTCTTTACTTTTTCATTTTCTCATCATTTTTTGCTTTTTTGTTTTTTTTGTTTTGTTTTTTTTTTTTTTTTAGGTCTTTTTCTTATTTTTTTGTATTTTTTAGGACTTTAAAAGAGTGTACCCTCTAAAGTACTCAGGTATAAAACTTGTGAATGTGCATATTGTTGATGGGATCACTAAGTAATTCACCTTCTGGAGTAGATAACTGGTATGCCCCAGATCCATACACAACAATGATAACGTATGGACCCAGTCAGTTAGGCTCAAATTTACCCTTCTTTTCTCTATCTTGTTGATTTTGAGGATTTTCACGAAGGACAAGATCTCCAACCTCAAATGTGTGTGGTTTCACTTTCTGCTTATAAATTTGACTCATTCGTTGCTAATATTCTCTAAGATGATTAAAATCATTTTGTCTTCATTCATCTAATTGCTCCAATTCCTGCAAACGGGAAACTCGGTATTATTCATCACTAAAGTGATTATGTAAGGAGACATGCAAAGAGGGAAACTTGACCTCGATGGGAAAGATAGCTTCAAATCCATAGACAAGGGCATATGGGGTAGCACCTTTAGGAGTGCAGATACTCGTGTGGTAAGCCCACAAGGCAGGATTCAGTTGAATATGCCAATCTTGACCAACTTTATTGATCATATTTTTAAGAATTTTGAGAATGGTTTTGTTAGAGGCCTTAGCCTGGCCATTACCTTGAGGATAGTAAAGTATGGAGAAATGAGGTTGTATATAGAATTTCTCATAGAGCTCACATACATCCTAATTTTTGAAGGGATGACCATTATTTGTCATGATGGATAGAGGAACGCCATAGCGATAGATGATATAGTTTAGTATGAAAGTGGCTATTTTTTTCCAGTGATATGAGTGAGGGGAAAATCTTCAATCCATTTCATGAAATAGTATGTGGAAACAAGAATGAACTAATGACCATTGGATGAAGGTGGATGGATCTTTCCTAGGAGATCGATTCCCCACTGATAAAAGGGCCATGGTGTAGAAAGAGACTCCAATTCTTGTGTAGGAGCATGTATCAAGTCTGCATGTTTTTTACACTGCTTACATTTTTTAACAAATTGATAAGCATCCATTTCTATTGTGGGCCAATAATAACCTATTGACGCAGAATTATGCATGTAGCAGCAGTCTTATGGGAAACTTAGCTATTGGGGGACATGGTGTGCTAGCTAAGTGACCTCCGGGATTTTATCGAAGATGGCTCTTCGCTTAGTGGGTGGAGGTAAAAGGTGAGGACAATAGCACGAATGTAAATTTTACACTACAGGTGATGTGCCAAAGTCTTAGACTAATTTCAACAAAGCATAGTGCAAGAATGCAAAGGCCCGAACCACTAAATGTTGTTAATTAAGTCTATTTTAACCCACAAGCATTTATCATGCAAAAATACCCTCTAATTTGTATAATGTAATCAAGCATAACTTTATCTCAACACAGAAGAGTCGACGGAACATGATCTATATTTATTTCAGCTATGAAAGGTTACAGAAATTGAAGAACAGGCATTCATACAAAATAAAGATAATAGCACAGATCAATAGTTCTAACAAAAGCTTGAAAACAGAAAGGCCGAATTTATTTGGCACAGTCCGAAGTCTTTTAATTGAAAGCAACTATTATCAGAGGCTTACTTCCCAGTGCTTGGGAGTTTTTGCAAAACTTAGTCAACATTAATAAAAGAAAACAAGGCCCTATTTATTGGCCAATCCACCGCCTGAAGATGCATCAGAAAAAGGACAAACCACGCGCAGTGATCAACGACCCAGATCATCTCGAGCCGCCACAACAATCATCGACCGGCTAGTAGTACGCCATCGAGGCCATGACATATAACAGAAAACCATGTAGCAACAAGAGAGGACACGTAGTAGTAAGGAAGAGACGCGGCAGGAAGGAAGTACAAAAGATCCAACGGTAGTCCCAAGGTAACCGGTGTAGAAACAAAATCACCACGTGTCGCCCAGATGGAGCCCGGTAGAAAATAGCAAAGGCACCCAACAGAAAGCCGCGAGAGAGATCCACGTGTAGCACTCTGAGCAACATAAAGTATGAGGTAGGCCCAACTTGGAAGAAAGCCAAAGTAAGCCACGCGGCACGCAGATGGAGACTGCAGAAAAGCGAAGTGGAGGAAAGCTAAGAAGCTTCGCAAGGAAGCCACATGGAGTGCTCTGAGGGCAGTGAGCATTTGGAAAAATAAGGCACAGTCGCAAAGGTAAATATAAAACTGCAAAGACCTTCGACAGTTTTTGTTTGACCAGTTTGGTGACTCATAGGGGCTTTTCAGTTGCGGAAAGGAGAACCCCAGAAACCTTTGGCTCAGCAGCAAAAATGCTCACAACCTCGATAAGGCGGTCTGCAGATTGGTCCATACTTCATTTGTCAGTGCAGAGAGAGCTCGCAAATGCTTGTGAGCCAGTCTGAGATCAATAATTGTTTTGAAAGGCAATCCACCTGATACTTTGGTTTCCAATTCCAATTGGAAGAAAAGCTGCACCAGTTAATGCATGATTCCCTCAATCTCTTCAGCAGTCGGAGATTGATCAAAAGTCTGGAAGACAGAAAGATCCTGCTTCTTCTCTTCGATCATTTCAACAATATGCTCCACACCTGCTACTGCTTGGTCTACAATGAAAGGTAAAGGGAGACCTCTCTAAGTCAAAAAGGGAAAACTTTGCCCGCATGTCGATAGTAACTTGGTTTAACTGAGCTCTGCAATCTACTACCTATTGAACGGCCTCGTGCATGGAGATGAAGCTACTTGCACCCAAAGCTACCATCATTCGATTGTTGATGCCCATGCTACTCAATGCTTCATCTGAAGCGATATACAATTTACCCAATAAAATTCTAGCCTCTAGAACCTTGTCAGAAGTTAACTCCTAGACTTGTTGTATCGATTCACTCACTGTCCCGCAGAGGCTAGCCGCTTACACCATAAAATTTAAGGTGGGATGCAGAGTAAGGCACAAAGCCTTCACCTTGTCCCAGTATGATGCATGCAACTCTTTGGCAATTTCCAATGAGCTCATCCGGGGGGCAAGAGGTTGGGTCTTTAGGGCAGCCAATTCTGCCTCTTTGCTACCTAAGCTTGCCTTTAGCTCTGACAAGCTTCTATTTAATGTAGACATTTGATCCTTTAGGGCAAGAACCTCCTTTTCCTTTTCCACTAGGGCTGATTTGACCTGCTTAGTCCTTTGAACTTCCAACTCCAGGTTGGCATTCACTTCAGTAATTTCGGCAGTTGTGTTCTGCAAGAGCTCTTTCATTCCTTCAATTAGCAGGTCAAACTTAGCGCGGAGCTCCTTCTCATTTGCTCGGAGTCTCTCCTCACTTGCTCGGAGTAGCTCTTCATTTGCTCATAGTAGCTCAACCCCCTGCTGGAGAGTCAGAATGACCTCCTCGCCCAAATTCTGTAACTCTCTGATTTTACTTTCAAAGGTACTCTTCTCCTTCTCCAACCGACTTATTTCATTCTCCTGGGCTTTAAACTTATTTACCCAAATGTCAACCCTATTTTTTAGCTCCTTGATTTTATCATCCTTCTTCTTCTCCTGCCGGGTGAGCCTGAGGAAATTAGTAGTCACTATTTTTGGGGTCTCCTCCATCAGCTCAACTTTATCTCATGGGCGAGCCTATTGCAAATCTAACTCGACGACATTCATAGAATAATCACTGGGCTGCATCTCGCCTACTGCCTTAATCACATTAGGAGTGATCTTCGCAAACATCAAAGAGTTCTGACTTTCATTGAATATGGTTTGCAAGTGGGGCTTTGCCTATCTAGTTGCATCCTCCTTTCTTCTTTTGTTGATCTGATTGGCGCGGGCGCTTTTATTTGCTTCAAGCTACGAGAAATATTCCTGGGTTGGGATACCCAGTCCGCCAGCAAAAGGATACTCCTGAGGGACGGCCAAGGGGAAAGATAATGTATCCGACGTATTGGAAGTCTTGTTGGGTCACGTTATAATCATCGGGGAGAATGGCGGGATGAATTGGCCACTCGGAGGGGATGGATATGAGGTGATAGTGTAAGGGAAGGTTGGAGATGCACCAACTGCAGGGCTGGGCCTTGGAGATAAAAAATTTTGGCCCACGAGCCCAGAACTTACACCAAACTGTGTTCCGGGTAAGGTATGGAAATTGGAGGTTGAAGGCGGGAAACCAAGAGGGGTGAGACTGGAATGCCCGACAAATCCAGTGGCAGAGAAAAATGGCACGGATGAATTCACAGGGGTAGAGGAAAAAGCAGGGGCAGAGGAAGGCGAGACCAGAGACATAGATGAGAGAGAAGAGGGAGGAAAATTTACCTGATTCTCATGTGGAGCTATAGCCATCTCGATCACTCCCTCCATTGACTGTTCCTGCTCTACACCGGCCTCTTCAGCTCATTGTCGCTTCTCTTTCAGAAACTCCTCAAGGTCAAGAATGACCCGTTTCTTACCACTGGTAGTCCTTGTCTGCTTCTATTTTGATTTAGAGGGGGTGGCTGGCTCCGATGCTTGTTGGTGCAGCTCTTCCTCCTGCACAGGCGGTTTACCTACACTCTTCTTGGGTATTGGACTCTTGGCAATGGCGGGGGAATTTTGAGTTACCTCCTCCTCAGATTCTTCAGTAGCCTCCTCTCTTCTATTTTGATGCACGGATGTTGAGCGGTTCAGAGAATTTTCAACATCCGGATGTTCATTTTCCCAAATTTCATCGAATTTCTCATCGAGGGCTACTTCATTATGCAGCTTGCCAACTGCCAGAATCTCCTGTCGGTAAGCCCAAAAAGCTTGCATCTTCTTGGGTGACCAGGGAGGGGTCGATCATCAGCTTTGGGTTGACCCTCTCCACGATGTGATAAAAATTTAGCCATGGTGGTCGATCGTCCACAGTAGGAAAATACTCAAGGCCTACATACCTACTCAAATTTCCCTTCTCGGAATTTCTCCAGAGGTCCTAGAATGGCTGAGGCGAATGCGGGGTCTTGATGCCGATTCCTAGTAAATTATTGCTGGGGTTGTAATCCTATGGATCATCTATTAGTACCAACCCGAAGTGACCCAACTTGGACAGTAGGATTACTGAGGTTTCAATCTTCGTGGTCCTCTTCTTTACCAGTGACATAAAACGTAACATGATCGGCAGCAACAAGTAGGAGGTTAAGTGTTTTCCTCCTCAGTAATCATCGTCAAGGGTACATAGTTGCCTCATTGCCTCCAATGCTAACACCCTATCAGAGAGAAAATAGGGAAGTCGAAATGGCTCCCAGACGAAACCTGGCAAGCGCAACTCGGTGAAATCCACACCAAAGAACTAGTTGCAGGGTGGAGTTAACTTCCCCAACCAGGACTTCTATCGAGGTGATATGCATTCGGACATATTTAGGCTAGCCTTTTCCAAAGCCCTTATAGTAGGGGCTATGAATGAATCTGAGAATGCATAATAATCATAGTTTTTTTACATGACAGGGATCCATGTTGAAGCCAACTTCCGTAAACCACTCTCATCAAAAATAGACAAGGACATGAACCTTGAAAATTAATTCGGGTTTTGGTGCAAAATTAAGTAAGCCAGGAAAGAGGAATACTTGAACTTAGACCCGACCCCAAATTCCTGTAGCTGCAGCCAAATGCCATTGCTAACAACTCTTGCAAACTCAAAAAGTGGGTCTTCGTGATTTTTTTTCAGCATAAAGTTGAGGCTCATTTGAAATTGAGAAATGCTCTTGTCCGAGTCCAAGCCACAAACCAGCACCATCATAGAAGCGATAGAGGAAGACCCACCTTTTAGAGCCTTCAAACTAAAAGGGAATTTGGGTGGGGTTGAATTATCTGTTGGCTAGTTGATTTCGGAGCGATAATATTGTGGCCCCAACTAGAGCTCTCTCCACTTTTGTTGCATTTTGTCCACATCAAAATTGTCAACCTCCTTACCCAAGGGAAATGAGACGTACAACATATCTTGAATAGCCACGGGGCTAATGACTACCCAAAAATTCTTGCTGCTGATTATTCTTGTGCTCGGGTCGAAACGTGCCGCGCATGCTGCCACAATCTCTAGCCAAGGGTGCACCAAAGGGACCATGTACTGTGCGAGCCCACAATACCACAACCATTTATAAAATGAGTCTGACATCTGCTTCATTTTTGTGCATGCAACCTCCCTAAGGCTCTTAGGATTGCTAGATAACTCAGGGTCAAAGACGTTATCCCAATCCTCCAAGACCACTGTCTGGTCTCTGTGAGGAACCGTGCTCAATAACTTCTGGTTCATTGGGTGAGTGAAAGGCCAGCTAGGCTTCGTAGGTATGCCTGGAGTGGCATAAGATTCTTCATTGTAAAGCTGCATGCGGGGTGCATTTCTCATCTGTTCGCTTAGACTCACTACAACTAAGCTCTGAGAAGGGTTCTTTGCAATTTCGGCCATTTTGATATTCGCAAGAGTTTTTGTGCAAACCTTTAGCTTTTCTAAAAACTTCTTTCTTCTTGTGAATGCCTTAATTGCTTAATCCTTGGTAATTTTGCAATAAATATGTTTCCCTGCATGTCATAACTTTCCTTTTTCACTTTCTCAAGAAAGGTGGCTGAAAAAGGATATGTGCCAGCCATTCATGCCAAATTACATTATGCGTTACCAGTTTATTCATGCGAAAAGATCGCCAACCAGCCAAACCACTTGGTTGAGCATTTAATTGATAGTCCTTCGCGTGTGATGAAAACGGACCTTTCTCGAAAGATGAACCAAGGAAACCCTGCAAGCATCCACTCGCCGACATTTGCATTAACTAATTTCCCTATCCATACAAGGCGCGTCGCCCAACAGAGATTTTTAATTGTTTTCATCTCTATTTGGAAAGGGCGGTGGTGCTTTGTATTGACAGCTAGCCCATCACTGAATGACCGTGGCAACTCAGCAGAGCAAGTTGCAAATTGTGCCTGCATTTTCCCATCACCTCACACACTGCAATATTTAAAAATGAGGCGACATGACACACCTAGGCTCAGTCGATAATTATGATCTCTTTCGGCTGGCGAACTCTAGCTAGTCTATAAATAAGGCCCTACTACAGCTTGCAAATCACAACATCTTCTAGCCCGACTAGCTTAGTAAGCTCTCGCTACCTTAGTAATTTCATTTTAGGTAGGAAAGCCGACGTGATGGAAACACCCATGAGGCTTGTCTGCAAAAAGACCCAGGCTTCCTTTCTTGGAAAAATTAGATGCAGGCGCCTAAAGCGTATGACAGGCGTAAAGAACCTATTGTATGTGAAGGCCATCAAATGGGTCCTTGGGAAGGACTGCGTGCATTATGAAGAGTAGTATCGGATTAATACCAGCATTTGTTCCCACTTTGTCGTATCACTGCTAGACATTAGCGTTTCAAAACGCAAGATTTTAAAGCTGAAGAAGCGGGTCTTCCCATAGCGCTACCTCGGATTCCTGGAGCAGACTGTGCGCACAACCCAATTCGATCGTGGGGTTCCCTCGGTTTGAAACATTTTCCTACAGCAGCTGTATGGAAGCATTGTCCCCACCAGGCCTTTCTTGTTCGGCTTCGAGCTAGAGACACATGAGGAGTTCCATGCAAAGGTTCACACGGGCTGCTACTTCTTCATGCGTATACACTGCATTGAACCCTTCCAGAATATTCAATGGTATGAAGACTTCAAGAGGATGGTGTTCCCTGAGCCCAAGCTGCCTATTGCGATGATCGCTAGTCCTTCCCACTGAATGTTATTGAGAATGATGATGATAACAAACTTTTTGCTTCTCTAGCCTTTAAGCTCCGCATGTAGCAGACTTATGTAAATATTAATCCTAAGCCCTCGGCCTCAAATATATATTGTAAATCTTCAGCTACTATGAATATAAAATATATCTTTCCTGAATATGCAACCCATTTGCAAATCTCTTTCAAATGTTTGCATTATTGCTATGTTTTCCTTCATTTCTTGCACTGAGAGGATCCAAAATTTAAAGTAGGGAAGAGTAATTACATATATACAAATGTACAAAATATTAGGCAGGCAGACCTAATAAAATCTTTTAAGATGTATCCCATTGACTGGAATATTTAGGGCATTACCTTCCATATCTTCCAACTCGAAAGAGTTGAACTATTTACATTGGTAAATCTTGAATGGCCCTTCCCAGAGATTGTCAAACTTGTTGTGTTGTCCGAGTTTTGCTCTGCGCTCATTAAACTTAAGCACCAGGTCTTCGTATTGCAGCCCTTGGTCTGAAGCCTTTTTGTCGAACCATTTCTTTACCACCTACTAGCGGTTATTCATCACTTCCAGGGCATGTTCTCTTTTTTCTTGCACCTCGAGCAACTTGGAAAATCACACCTCCATCGCTCTGTTTTGTTCAATTTCGAAAGACTTGAGTAATTGTAGGGCAGGAATCTATGTGGCAATAGGCAGCAATGCCTCCTTTCTGTACACCATCTCATAAGGAGATGTCTTCAATATTTGCTTGGGCATGATTCGATCTGCTCACAATGCTATCCGGAGGTTCCTATGCCATTCCTTTTGATACTCCGAGCCGACCCTTTTGATCAATCTAATGAGGTTTTTGTTAGTAGACTCCGCTAGACCATTTCCCTGGGGATAGTAGTTAGAGGAAGTCTTCAGGAACACTCCATATTTTAGAGCAAATTGGCTCATCTTTGAGCCGATAAAAGCCTTAGCATTATTGGAGATGATTGTTTTAGGTGGGCCAAATCTGGCTACCAGCTCTTCAAGGAAATTAACAATCTCCATCTCCATTTCATTTTTTAATGGCACTGCCTCTGCCCACCTGGTGAAATAGTCAATTGCTATTAATATCCATTTATGCCTACCTGAAGAGAAAGGGTTGATCATCCCAATGAAGTCTAAACCCCATTGAGCAAAAGGTTCCTCTACCACTATAGGCCTTAAAGGCATAGCGGCATTTTGTCTCTTTCCAACATAGAACTGACATTCCTTGCAAGACTTAATCAATGAAAACACATCATTAAAAAATGTAGGCCAAAAATAACCGGCACATATAATTTTAATTGTCGTGGTTCTTGCAGAAAAATGTCCTTTGATAGGGCTATTATGATATTGATCTAATGTCTTCTGGGCTTGCTCCTCATTGACACATCTTAGCAGGATGCCGTTAAAATTTCTTTTAAACAAGACACCCTCCAAAAGAACAAAATTGCTATTTTGTAGACGATAGAAACGCCTTTTAAAAGCTAGGAGATCAATCGGATACCTTCCTGTCTGCATGAAAATTATCCTGTCATCAAGCCAGTTGCTCTGAGAATTTTCCTCGTTTATTAACACTGGTTCCGAAGCTTCAAACTCTGTCGCTAATTCACTATTTTTTGTGATATATTCACACAGTCCTTTTCCCTTGACAGTCTTGACAGGTTTGACCTTAATGTCGTATTCTAGGATCTTGGTGATCCAATTGGCTCTTTTCTTAGTGATTTCTCCCTCCATGATATATTCTCACACACTAGGATGCAGAACACAAACAATCACCTTATTATATGATATTAGATACTAGAACTTCTTAAGCACTTTAACAATGGTGAAGGCCTGATTCTCTACAAAGTTATACTTCACTTTGTATTCTTTCAAAGTTCGAGAGTAGAAAGCAATAGGGGACTCCCTTGTATCTTTATTATCCTTCTGCATAAGCACCATGGCAATACTATTTCCACCACCAAAAACATACATAATAAAATCCTTCGACAGGTCCGGGTTAACCAACACAAGGGCGGAAGAAATAGCCTCTTTTACAATTTCAAAGGCTCTTCTAGCTTCCGTCGTCGATTTGAAAAACTGGTCCTTCATGAGCATTAAGGTAATAGGATGAACAATGCCTACAAAATCTACAATAAATTGGCTAATAAAATTAACCTTTCCCAAAGAAGACTGCACACCATTTTTGTTGACAGGCAACGGAAGTTCCCGGATTGCATCGACTCTTTCTGGATCAATAGCAATGCCCTCCTTAGAGATGGCATATCTCAATAGTTTCCCTTGGGGAACTCCAAACACACACTTCTTCAGATTCAAGGAGATCCCGAACTCCTGGCATTTGTAGAAAACAAGCTCCAGATGAACAAAATGATCATCAGTAGATTTTGAGAATACTGTTAAGTCATCCAGATAGATGAGTATAATCTTGTGGATCAAATCCTTAAAAGTAATGTCCATAGCTTGTTGAAATGTGGCTCCGGCATTTGAGAGCCCAAAAGGCATTTTAGCATATGCATACATTCCCCACTTCGTGGTGAACGCTGTTTTGTATTGATCTTCTTCTTTTACCCGAATCTAGTTATAGCCCGAAAAACCATCCAGCATTGAAAATATTTCGGAGCCAGCTACAGTCTGCAGAATTACCTCCATTGAAGGTAGGGGGTAATGATCTTTTAAGGACACTCTATTTAAGTCTTGAAAGTC
Organism: Sequoiadendron giganteum; assembly: GCA_007115665.2. Lineage (NCBI taxonomy): Eukaryota > Viridiplantae > Streptophyta > Pinopsida > Cupressales > Cupressaceae > Sequoiadendron > Sequoiadendron giganteum. The sequence goes on along the minus strand of CM021110.1, from coordinate 370,429,413 downwards.
TACGCACAGGCGTATATCCCCATTTTTCTTTCGGACTAGCACCAGGCTTGACACCCAAGTGCTATGCTTGATCGGAAACACTATCCGGGATGCGATCAACTTGTTCAGCTCCTGTGAAATTAGGGATTCTATTTTTGGGTTCACAGGTCTCTATTTTTGACGAACTAGCTTTGCCCCTTCCGTCAGCTCAATAGTATGCTCGATGATCCCCGGATCATATCCTTTAGGACCATTGTATGACTAGGAAAATACACTTGGATATTCCTCGCAGAAATGTCTTAGTCTATCTTTATTTTTTTGCGACACTTCTTTTCCAACTTTGAACTTCCTATCTTCCCCGATATGCAAATTTGTATAATCGCCTTTGTCAGCCATGAGCTTCCTTTTATCTCTCATTGCATCATCAAAATCGAATAGGCTTTCTAGAGTTACTAGACCCCTCGAGAGCTTGTTGGATTTCAGTTGGATGATTTGATCTCCGTAAGCTTCGGCGATCTTCGGCTACAGCTGATTGGTGAACTCTCCAGATGACTGGAGGAATGATGCAATATGAGCATCACTATCAAATACTTGCCAATATTGATTGTTATCTAGGACAGTAGGTCTTACAATTACCTTCATGGCATGTTTATTTTTTAACAGCTCAGAAGCCGGCTCGAATTCAGCACCAATAGCTGCCATCTTGTTGGCTTCAAAATTCATTTCTCTCAGAATTGCCTGAATATTGAATGCCTCAAAATTGTTAATTAAATCCTAGACCCTATGTCGATAAGATCGCATACGAATATTTTTGGCAGCCAAAGTTCTGCAGATTTGGTTAACCACCAGCTCAGAATCTTCGAAGATACTTATCTGCTTTGGACCCATTTGCTTCGCAAGGCTTAAATCATGGACGAGACCTTCATATTTAACTTCATTGTTGGAACATGCAAACTGGAAGTGGTAAGACCTCAACATCTTTTTGTCGGTTGGGGATATCAAACAAATCCCCGCTCCGGCTCCTACTTTACATCAGGCTCCATCAAAGTATAACGTCCATATTTTCGAAGACTCTTCACCCTCAAGTTCCTTAGTAACTTTGGGCATGATCTGCCCTTCTTCATGTATAACATAGGTTTTGAGGCCAGTTGCATGATAATTTCTGAAAGGATGTATATCAATAAATTCTTCCAACAGCTTATCTTCGTCTTTTGTCCGGGAGCTAGTAGCCTCCTCTTCTTCAAGGAATTCCACATTGCACTTTTCTTCCTGAGAAATCAAACTATGTGCTACTTCAAAATTTAGCAGAGCTTCATCAACAACATGTTTAGAATGTAGGGTTTCTAACAATAGTTTCATCTTAGCACCATGCTTCATCTTCAGAATCAGGTGTGACCAGTCTAAAGCCAGATATCCTCCTACATTTGCAGTGAACTCTCGGGATAAGCAGATCCCGAATAAAGGAGGGATATCAATGAGTATAGTATCCTGATTTATAGTGATACTAGGGCAGGCAAACAAAGTTATAGGTAATCCCTTGATTATCCCAACAATATCAACCTTGTTTCCCTCCAGCTACATGACTCCTTTATTTAGCGGTTCATACTTTAGTCCCAAAGCATCAGCTACTTGCTTTGGCATGACCGTGGTGCTAGCACCAGAGTCAATCATACAGTTGTGTAGTAATTTCTCACCAATAATCAACGTTAGAAAGAAAGGCTTAGGTTTAGGCTTACTTTTCTTTCCGGATTCGAACTTCTCCTCATGTTCAATTGTCAGCACTTTGTCTAGGTCGGGCCTGGATACCTTCTCCTCAACAGATTGAAAAGGAATCTTCGCATCTTCTTCACCCGATAATGCCTTTTGTAGTAGCACCTTCTGCTCTGGAATAGCCAGGACATCCCACAAAGAAGTGTTGGTAGATTACTTCTTTAGTTGTTCCACTACGTTGAATTATGCTCAGGACTAGTGAGTTGTAGTGGCTTGCTCCTTTAGTTTGACAATCGATACAGTCCTGATGACCGGTGTGTCTGGTTGTTTGACAACAGCAGGGGTGACTGTAGGCATCATCGCCTTTGGAGGAAGTGGGTTCGGAGAGCCAGGAATAGCTGCTTCAGACCATGGTGGGATTGGCAATAGGCCTGCTGCAGGGCTAGGTGCCGATGGTGCTGATGCTTGAGTAGGTGAGGTTGTGAACTCTCTGGTGAATCTTCACTTTGAACACGTGTTGTAATCAGATTACACTTAGGGCACTTTATCCATAGGGATGTCATTTGGAAATGCTGACTGTTCTCCTTCCATCCAAGAAAAGAGAGCTTGGTCTGAAACAATGTCTGACTCTTACTGAATGGACATCCTTTGCATTTGAGCTGCAAGGATAGCATTGTTCATTTGTTGAGAGGTGTATGGAGTGTTATCAGAAATGGATGCACTGCCTTGGCTATGTTGATCTGTGATTTGTTGTTGCAAATTTCCTCGTGGACAATTTCGCAGCATATGTGCATCATTGCAAGGAAAACACCATGAGTTAGCATCTTCAGCCAAATTGTTTTGTCTCGCTACTAGCTCCTTGTTCAAGTTAGAATGAACAATCTATATCGACAGGGTTACCGAAACCATCTGGTTATTTGGCTGAGCCGAGGTATTCCCATGTGACCTATCTTGCCACTGATTTGATTGGTACGGAGGCTTTCCGCCTTGGTAATTTTGATATGCCATATTTTGATAGTTGTACTACTGCCGCTTCAAAGTAGTCAACTCATTAGTTATAGCCCGCATCTGTTCTCTCATCTCATTCATCTTGGCAACCATGGGATTAGGCACATGAGCAATTACGGGAGCTGCTAATGGGGCCATGCTTGGAGCACTCCCGGGATAGATGTACATAGATTGGGGAGGGGCCGTAGGTGTGCTGGTAGAAGGGACTTCAACTTCTAGAGAATTGCACTCGGGGAACAATGGCATGATCGGCCTTGGTTCCAATTTCCCCACAGCAATCAGATTATTTTCTGCAACGACAACTAGAGCATAAGCATCAGGAAGAGTCTCTCCACCTAGAGCTTGTAACATCATGGAGATATCAGCATTTATCGACTTCAAGTAGAACATAAAAGCCAGATCTGGAGGTGGTCGGCTACCAACAGGCACTCTCTACCAGGTCAAATGGAACCTTGCATTGAAATCAGGTAGAGCTTCATGAGGAGCCCACTTTATGTTAGCCAATTGATGGTACAGTGATGATCTATCGCTGACATTGGAGAAACGTTCATAACAAGGGGTTTCGAGCTGGTCCCAAGTAACTATAGTGCCTGCTTTGATGGTCCAGTACTAGTTCAGTGCCTTTCCTCGAAGTGAGCCGGCCAACAATCTGAGGGCTACATTTTTGTTTGATATGCCATGCACCAGACATACGTCTGCTACATCTTGCAAATGCTCTGTGGGTGTTTTCGATTCATCCCCAGAATATTTAGGAATAGCCTTTAGGGCCGAAATAAGGATGGGGGCCCATACTGCAGGAGACACATGTGCTACCAATGGACTACCGGAGTCCTAGACTACATAATTTCTAACAGCCATGGGCGCAGATGGATTAGGTGATGTTGGAGAAGGAGGAGACGAAGGAGGTGAAGGGCTACCTTGGTGACCTCTCAGACGCACAGAAACTAAAGGCAGTACAAGCTAGCTAAGGAATCTCATAGTTTGTGACCTAGTTACAGGCCGATGGCTCATACACACCTATAAAGATTAGGAAAACATGCTAGTTCGCAGTCCCACCAGGCATGCCAGAGAAAAAATTGTTGGCGCAGAATTATGCATGTAGCAGCAGTCTTATGGGAAACTTAGCTATTGGGGGACATGGTGCGCTAGCTAAGTGACCTCTGGGATTTTATTGAAGCCGACTCTTCGCTTAGTGGGTGGAGGTAAAAGGTAAGGAGGATAGCATGAATGTAAATTTTACACTACACGTGATGCGCCAAAGTCTTAGACGAATTTCAACAAAGCACAGTGCAAGAATGCAAAGGCCCGAACCACTAAATGTTGTTAATTAAGTCTATTTTAACCCACAAGCATTTATCATGCAAAAATACCCTCTAATTTGTATAATGTAATCAAGCATAACTTTATCTCAACACAGAAGAGTCGACGGAACATGATCTGTATTTATTTTAGCTATGAAAGGTTACAGAAACTGAAGAACAGACATTCATACAAAATAAAGATAATAGCAAAAATCGATAGTTCTAACAAAAGCTTGAAAATAGAAAGGCCGAATTTATTTGGCATAGTCCGAAGTCTTTTAAATGAAAGCAACTATTACCAGAGGCTTACTTCCCAGTGCTTGGGAGTTTTTGCAAAACTTAGTCAACATTAAAAGAAAGAAAAGAAGGCCCTATTTATTGGTCAATCCATTGCCTGAAGATGCATCAGAAAAAGGACAAATCACGCATAGTGATCAACGACCCAGATCATCTCGAGCCACCACAACAATCATCGACTAGCTAGCATTACACCAACGAGGCCACGACATATAACAAAAAACCATACAACAGCAGGAGAGGACATGCGGCAGTAAGGAAGAGACGCGACAGGAAGGAAGTACAAAAGATCCGACGGTAGTCCCAAGGTAACCGGCACAAAAACAAAATTTCCACATGTCACCCAGATGGAGCCCGACAAAAAATAGTAAAGGCGCCTAGCAGAAAGCTACGAGAGAGATCCACGTGTAGCATTCCGAGCAACATAAAGTACGAGTCAGGCCCAACTCGGAAGATAGCCAAAGTAAACCACGCGGAACACAGACGAAGACTATAGAAAAGTGAAGGGGGGGAAAGCTGAGAAGCTTCGTGATGAAGCCACATGGAGTGCTCTGAGGGCAGTGAGCATTTGGAAAAATAAGGCGCAGTTGCAAAGGTAAATATAAAACTGCAAAGGCCTTTGTCAATTTTTGTTTGAACATAACCCATACGCAAGAGTTTCTTGGCTAAGGTAGGACTACTAGAATTTTCCCCACATATACCCTCATGTACTTCTTATAAATTAGTTTTTCTATCATCATGCTCAAGACATTGGAGTCAAGTACCATAGAGACCTTGACAGTAAAGGGTATCAACTAAGATTATGTAGCGGGAAGCTTGACGGATAAAGGTTTTACAAGATTTATTGGATAGGTTTGATGGCAAGGTGTTATCTTGAAGATAGGTATAAATATCACCATACCATTGAGAATTAGGACCAAGAATAAGACATTTCATTTCAGAGTGTGTTATATTGTAAGCAAGTTCCAAAAGAGGCTCTTCCAAGAACTCATAGTAGGCGGCATTACTTTGCATTTCCAAAAGTGAACCAATTGTTGCCATTGCATCAACAACTCTATTACTATCTTGGGCAATCTGCTCAAAAGAGATTGATGTGAAATAGGCCTTGAATTCATCCACCATTCTTTTGTAAGGCATCAATTTTTCATCTTTTTTTTTATAGTCATCATTAACTTGTTTGATCACTAACTGGGAGTCACCAAGAACACACAACTCAAGGATTTTCCATTGCACAGCCATATAGATCCTAGAAAATAAGGCCTCATATTCTATAATATTATTGGTACATGGAAACTGTATCTTGTAAGCTTTAGGTATACAATCCCCTTGTTGAGTGACAAAGAGAATGCCAACACTAAAACCACCTTGTGTAAAGTAACCATCAAAAAGTCTAGAGATGTGTAGATTCCATGTTGAAGATTGATTCATCAAGGAATTTGGTGATAAGAGGATGACTATCTATCATAGGAGCATCAACAAGTTGATCTACTATAGCTTGTCCTTTGATTGCTTTTCTTGATATGTACTCAATATCAAACTTGCTAAGAATCATCACCCATTTAGCTAATCATCATGTGAGTGTTTCTCTGTTCAAAAGGTACTTAAAAGGATCAATTTTTGCAATGAGCATTGTCTAGTGTGTAAGCATGTAATGTTGCAGCTTTTATGATGCAAAAACTACAACAAGGCATGCTCTTTCAATAGGATTGTAATTGAGCTCATATCCCACTAGGGTGCAACTGATGTAATAGATTGCACATTTCTTTCTTTTAGAATCATGCTGTGCTAAAAGTTCCCCCAGTGCTATGGTGGTTGTGGATATATACAGAAGTAAAGGCTTGTCATCTATAGGGGGTACTAATACTAGTGGAATCATCAGATATTCTTTTATTTTTTGAAAATATTATTCACACATGTCATCTCATCTAAATGAAACATTCTTGTGTAATAGATGTTGAAAGGGTTGACATTTATCTATGAGTTTCACTATAAAATGATGAATAGACTAAAGTTTTCCTTGTAATGATCTCAGCTATCTAATATTATTAGGTGGAGGCATTTCAAGTATAGCCTTTATTTTTGTAGGATCAGCTTTGATTCCTTTAGATGAGACAATGTATCCAAGGAGATTCCTAGAGGTTACTCCGAAGGCGCATTTCTTTAGATTCAACCGGACCTTGTATTTTTCTAATCTTGTGAAAATAAAATCCATGGTCTCTATATGTCCATCTCTCATGTAATATTTTCCCAACAAATCATCTACATAGTCTTCCAAATAGGTATGCATCTTGTCATGAAATATAGTGGTCATTGCACATTGGTAGGTAGCTCTGGCATTCTTTAACCCAAAGGGCATGACATTCTAATAGAAGGTTCCCCAAGGACAAGTGAAGGCTATCTTAATTTGATCTTTAGGAGAAATTTTAATCTGATTGTAGCCTAAGAAACCATCCATGAGGGATAAAATTTCATGTCCTACTATCAAATCCACTATCATGTCAATGTTTGGAAGTGGGAAGTCATCCTTAGGACAATCTTTGTTTAAATCTATGAAATCTATGCAAACTTAGATGCCCCCATATGGTTTTGAAACTGGTACTAAATTTGAAATCCAATGAGAATAGTCAATAGGTCTTATAAATCCCACATCTAGCAACTTTTGTAAATTAGATTTTACTAATAGAGCAATATGCGGATGCATTTTTCTCAACTTTTGTTTAACAGGTTTCTCCCCCAGTGGAAAAAACAAGTGATGCATTACTAGATCTGGATCAAGTCCTGGAAGATCTGCATAGGACCACACAAAGTTAACTTGTCCTTCCTTATTAACTGTATATGCTCCATTCTCTCTTCAAGTGTTATTGATTCTGCTAGATGAATTATCTTTGGTTTTTCTTCTGTACCCATATTAGTTGGTATTGTCTTCTCCACCAGCATAGATGATTTTTCATGAAATAATGCTAAGGGAAGTGTGTCAAGCCTTCCATCCTTGGGCACCTCAAAGAGGTTTTCACCCTTGGATACATCCTTTACTTTTACTTTTTTTGGGTCTAATATCGCAGAGTGGTTTTCACTAGAAGACCTATTTATATTTTCAATAATTTTGTAACTGAAAGGCTTGGCACCCTCCCCAAAGTAAGATGCATTGTTGAGTTATATGGTGAAACTTGTCTTATGATCCTCAAGATGTGTATCTTCTCATGCTGCAAAAAAATTTATGATTGCCTCATCATTTTGAAATACATCCAGTTGTGGTGGTCCCTTATGATCTAAATCAATGAGTTCGAGGTGAACCAAGGGTAAAGGGTCATGATTTGAATCAATATTTTGAATGAATTCAAGGGTTCAAATGCTATGATTGGGTTCAGGGGTAGGGATACTATCATAGTCATAAATTTCAATGAAGTCATCAATGGCACTTTCATCATTTTTGTGTGTAGCATTAGAGGGCTCTACTTTCTTACTTGAAGTACACACGGTACTCAAGGTCTTATCTTTTTGTGCATCATATCCTAAACCAAGGACTTTTTGCATACGAGTAGGTTGTATTGGTTCCAAGATACCTTGTTTCTATAAGTTGAGAGGACTTTTACTATCATATCTCATTTGTTTCATAAGATCAAATACCTTACCATATTTTCCAACATGTATCTTTATTTCAATTTGTTCTTTTTATGTATCCTCATCTTTGTATAGCCATTTCAGGAGATCAACTTCTTCTATCTCATTATAGAGGACTCCCCATTTTTTGAGATTGGTTAATTTACAAACTATAGTCTCTACATCTATTGTAGTTTTAGTCATTTGTGGTTTTCCATAGGTATGGGGAGATAAAGGTAACTTTCCAATGAAAAGGGTATGATTCAAAGTATATTCTTCTACTCCTTGTTATTTTACTTGTATTTTGGTCTCAACTTCCTTGGATTTTGAGTAGGATGCTTTTAAGGACTCGGGATCAACATATGCTCAAGAAGGAAATGCCTCATGATTTCTTGGGATTGTGATTTCAGTTTTAGGACTTACACTATGGAAATACATGAAAGGGTTGGGATCTCCTTGTATTATGATTTCAACATCATTGTGTGGGAATTTAATGTGTTGATGGTATTTAGAAGGTATTACTTGCATTGCATGAATCCAAGGTCTTCCAAGGAGGATATTATAGGTCAATGGGAGATCAAGGACCTAGAAAACCACATCCTTTCCCACAGGGCCAAATTTGATTGGTAGAGTAACTGATCCTTTAGATGAGCATCCCTCTTCATCATATGCCTTTATGGTAATCTTGTTTCTTGGATTAACTGCATTTTTCAAAAAACCCTAATTTTGTGATCAATTCTTGGGTACAAATATTAAGACTTTCTCCTCCATCTATCAGAACTCGCTTGATCTTGGCATTATCGATGAGGACATCAATGTGTAAAGATGCATTATGCGGTTGTTGAGGGGATGAATCATCATTTTTTAGTAAAAATGAGAGTGTGAGGCATGGTGATATGTCCCACCATAGCTTGGAACTGGTCCACATGTAGGTCTATAGGCACTGTAACAGTAGCAAACGCTTTATCTAGAATAGATTTATGCTCAGGGGATAGGTGTAGCAGCTCAAGTATGGAAATTTGCATGGGCGTTTGCCCTAAATGTTCTATGAGGTTATATTGCAAAGCTAGTGTAGTGGGTTTTGAATTAGGACCTTTAAGGGTGACTATGCTTTTGTGGGTAGTAACCTTGTAATCAAGTTATTTGCCTTTTATAATGAAAGTGTTTATATGATTATCAACCTCACTGATGTTATGTATGGTATAGTCATACTTAGTAGTAGTGTAGTTTACACCATCACCAAATTCAAGGGCCTTTCCTTTATCCTTGTCATGCTTAGGAAAAGGGTTCTTAAACACCTCGCGATCAGAGTTGCCAGAAGGAGTGTGTCTATCAACTACAATCTTACCATCATCGACAAGGTCCTGTATTAAATGTTGAAGTTTATTGCAACTATTAGTCTTATGTCCTTTATGTGTATGTGTGAACCCCAATCCTATACCTGTACAAAAATGGCAAACAAACACATGGTTAGATTCATATACAAGTAAGAACAAGGATTCCCCATGAAATCCATCTACAATATTCAAAATAGGAAGTGATATGAAGAACAAAACAAGTAACTAAGTTAAATCCTAATTAAAATAATGTAAACACTTGATCCCATGGGGGAATTGGTGCCAATTATGTGTAGAAATTGGCCCTTTCCCAACTCCTTTGTAATCTTGATGATATGATGGAGATTGATCCACTTTTTTGATGAAGAACCAGATGATTCTTTGAGAAAACCTATAATAACCTAGCTATGGTGATGAAAAGTGCTCAAGAAATAGATGAAATTGCTCTAATATGAAGTAAATAACTTTTCTTTAAAATTGTAGATGAAATGAAGTATAGTAGACTTGCTTGGATTGTGGATGATATTCCAATAGAGGAGGCCTCTATTTATAGATTTGAAGAATGGAAGATTGAAGGATTTGGGTGAATGTTCGACAAAAGACAAACCAATGAGAGAAGGCCACTTGTCCACATGTGATTGGAGGAGGAATGAACACATTTTGGTCAATGTGCATGATAAATGCTATGAGATTCAAATTTGAAATTTCAAAGTGACATGTTTAGAGGGAAGGGAAATGGAGTTAATGTCACTTGGCTCAAGGCCAAGGACATGTAAGAGGCCTTTAATGCCTTGTTGGATGTACTCATCCCCTTTTGGAGGTATTTTTGAATTGGAGGAATATTCCACAAAAGATGCCATTTTGAATGGAAATTGATGAATTAATAAATCAAATAAATTGATTTATTGTGCAAGTTACAAAATCTAGAAGATTGGAGTGATTAGGATTAAATTAATCAAGATTTAATTAATTTAAGGAGATTAGTTGATTTGACCATTTTGACTTAGATTTGAGAATTAATTTAAATCAAAATGAGAGGAAGGTGACTTAGACTTAATTAAATAAATATTTTGATTTATTTAATTAAAAGGAGATGAAGTTAGATTAAATCAAATAAAGATTAATTTATTTAATTTAAGGAGATGACTTTAGAGAGTTAATTAAATAAATTGAACTATTTAATTAAGAGATAGACTATAGAATTAACTAAACAAACTGATTTATTTAATTAATGGAAGAGAATGACTTAATCAAATAAATTTGATTTATTTAATTAAGAGATGAAAAGTGATGAATTTAATCAAATAAAGATTATTTCATTAAATTAATTAGTAAAGGGGGTGATTTAGGAAGAAATGATGTTAGTAAGATCAAGATCAGGTGTATGTATATTTTCCATGTCTACATTTTGCCCCTCTTTGAAGCAATGCACTTGTTGTGTTGGTTCAAAGAATAAACTATTGTGATCAAAGTTCAAAAAAAATTGATTTTTCAAATGCCCCACTACTGCCCTAGAGAGAAAAATTATACTGGTATATTTCCCCCTCAAGAAATTGAGCGAAAATGTTTGATTTTTTTATCAAGATCGTGATAAAATGCCAAAGGAGTGGTTTTATTGATCAGAAGATGAAAGATATTTTTTTAGAAAGATTAGATATTTGACGTAGAAAATCTTGATGATGTATAGACAGTCATTGACCATGGATAGCCTCGTGTATATTTTGATATAACCCCAATTTTAGATAGAAATTTTAGTAAAGATAGAATAATGAGAAGAATAAGATGATGAAAGGAGGATCCACTAAGCCTACGTTATTATATGATGATGATGATGATTTCCTTATGAGGAGTTGGGATTTGAAAAGGGCTACTTACTTTATGTTTGATAACACACATAGGTATGATGCATCAAGGTATAAAGAACCAAGATGGCTTTGTACCTAGTGTGATGAACTTTGAATTGAAAAAACAAATAGGAGTATTCTTGTTCACACTTGACATACGAAAACCTTGCTAGGATCCACCTAACAAAGTAAGTATTCGCCAAGTTATATTACAAAAAATGTCCAACAAGGACAACAGATATAAAAAGATAATGATCATTGCCGCACTCCTTTCTCTCTAAACTTTTTGATTAGGCATCATCAAGAGGTCCTTGGAATGAGCGTAAAATAAGATAAGTCAAAGAGACCAAGATAAAGTAAACAAACAAGCTAATGCTCTTTATACCACTAGCCAAGACTAAACTACGGTGTTGCTTGATGTTGATGTTGTTGTCCATCATGGGAAGGATGCATCCTAGGAAATGTTGTGATCAGGTGATGATTAGATTTATTGGATGATAAGCTATTGATACTCTGAGTTGATCAACTTGCTTGCTTACTAACCTTGACATAAGACTTTGACGATTAGGTGTTCACTTTTGAACCTGCTAGACTTGCTTCTGTCTGGTTTACCAAAAGGTGAAGATGTTGATGATTTATTATGAGTGATGATTATTGTGGGTGAGAGCGAGATGGAGATGGATGCACCATTTTTGGTTTTTTCAAATATTTGGATGTTTTTGATATTTTTGAAATGTTTTGAGGCTATTTTGGGATTTTTGAGATTCTGACAATTTGGATATGGATATGATATTAGTGCTTTGTTTTGGGATTTTTGTTGGAAACCAAGCTAAGGTTGATTGATCAGATTGATGGGTTGATGGTGATAACATTGTTGAAGATACACAACAATACAAGGATAGTGTTAAGCAACATGAGGATTTTAAGATTGATGATGATAACATTGTTGAGGATACACAACAACGCAAGAATAGTGTTAAGTAACACAAGGATTGGGAAGGATATCTCGAGATGATGGATTGAATTCATGATGATAACATTGTTAAGGATACACAACAATGCAAGGATAGTGTTAAGCAATACAAGGATTGGGAAGGATATCCCGAGATGATGGATTGAATTCATGATGATAACATTGTTGAGGATACACAACAATGCAAGGATAGTGTTAAGAAACACAAGGATTGGGAAAGATATCCCAAGATGATGATGGATTGATTGGATTTGATTGATCAAGATTTTGAAGCTTCATTTGGAACAAAATTGTTTTGATGACTTGATGTGATGTTGAAGTATACATTAGATGCAACTGATATGGATTGTTTGGATTGATGTTTGACGAAAGATAAAGCTTGATAAGGAACATCGTCTTGTCAAAATATGCCATGGGCTAGTGATTTTGATTTTGGCTCACAAATGCTTTGACCAATTTTATTTCATGTTTTCCAATATTTGGATCACCACATAAGTTGGAGGATATAGATCAAGATTTATTCTTGAAGCAAGATGTAAATATCTTCCCCCAGTGTCTAGCAATATATGGAATGCCATGGATGGATGCTTGGATAGGTGTATGGATTGATAGATATGGTAAGGATGCAAAGGATGCCAAGAATAGAGGATGTTCATTTGGATAATGCTTCAAGGCTTAGATAACATTGGGTAGGATAAGATCAATGAAAATGACCCATGTCAAGATGTCTACCATAAAAAAGTGTAAAGTGTGCACCAACCTTTGTCAAGATCCGGATAATTTGGACTATGGATGTAGATAGATGAAGATGGATTGCATAAATGGTTCATGGATTAATGGATTTATTATAGATAATATGGAGGGAATGTTGGCTTTATTATGGATGCGATAGGATGCTTTCTCTTGAAATGGTGCACATAGATGCTTGATTCTACACATGACACCTGTTTGCCAAGTTTTCATCATGGTACCTATCCAAAGCACCGCCCATACAGTTTTCACTAGAGGATGATTTTTATCTTTAAAATTTTCATGATTTTTTTATTCTTTTTAGACTTTTTATTTTTTATTTTATTTTTATTTTTTTTATTCTTTTTTATTTTTTTGGACTTTTTGCTAAAAGATTTTAAGCTCATGTTGAACCACCTAGTGGTGTCAGTGTAGATGCTTCTTTCATAATGTTCCATTGATATCCTACTTGAAGAAGTTTCTTTGCCAAGATACGTGCACTTGAATGCAACTTTTGAGATTCCTAATCTACTTTGCTAATACCAGAGTTAACTTTGTCTTTGTGCACAAATCGTGATAGAGTGCCTTCTAAATCCTTATGATGAAGGGTTGTTGCCAACACATGGTCAATGTGAGAATTGGATATCATGTGTGGAGGCATGGATAATGGAGTGTGTTTAGGAATAAAATATGGATTGGTTTATATTTTGGAACCTTTGACTCTCCAAACTTGGGAAGATGGCCAATAATGGGTGGATACAGAAGTGTGCATGGAATTAGGACCAATAGCTCAATATACTTTGTACGTTGCTTGAGAAGCCTGTTTTTTCCTTTGTGGACATCTTTGATGGATACTTTTCCTTTTTTTATTTTTCCCCATAGTTTCTTTGACTGATGGAGTTTGATAGGGATAATATTTCTTTGTATTATTTGGTATCCACTTGTATTTGATTTTTCCTTCATGCTTTTCTTCTTTTTTTTCTTTGATGACATTCTTCATGCTTTGATTCAAATATTTCTTTTGATGTTGGTCCCAATTCATTGATGGGGTGATGGGTGGATGAAGATTCATGGTGTGGTTGGTTGTAGTATTGTCATTGGTTTCATCATAAAGATCCTTCGTGCCCCCTATGTTGACATTTTCTTGAGATGAAGTTGCCCCTAGTATGGTGATAGTAGCATCTTTATTCTTTGATTCTCCTTGTTTTGAGATGTCTTGTTCAGAATGCATTCTCTGATAAATGACCACTACATATGACATTATTTCAATTTGCTGCTCTACTGACTCTAGAATATCCTGTTATGTCTAATCTATTCTCTTGAGTGGATAATACCGGATATCTTCATACATGATGTCCTCAGTCTGAATTTGATATATTTGATCTTTATGTTGACAACTAAGTTTCACTGTAGGAATCAATAACTTGCTCTTTTTGTGTAATAATGTTAGGAGTAAAGGAATCCTATTCTGAATGAAGATCATCTACAAGTCCATCCATAGGAAGCATATCATGGGTAGATGGAGGAGTATGTATTATGTGGATGTGATCATCTTGTATATATAGGAGAGTGTCTATTATATCATTTGAGTAGCTTGGAGATACAAATTCTTGATCTTGAATGATTTTGAAATTTCTTTCAACATGCTTTGGATCAAGTTCTTGACATGGGTCAATTTCAAAAAATGGGTTGCTTATAAAGGGTTCTTGGATATCTTCATTAGGCATAGGAAGTTGCTCAAATTTCATGAGGTCAAAGGATGTCCATATGTTTTGGAAAGGATCATTGCTAGACCTTGGTGAAAGATGTTGATCATGTTTTGGAACAAATTCTTGAGATATGTCCTCTAACTCATTAGGTGATATAGAGACATTTTCAACATGATCATTGGTCAAAGTATCTTGATCATCATTTTCAACGATTGTGGTGGGAGTTTGTTGCAATCTCTACTAAGAGAGTAATGTCTACTGATATGCCTACATTTGTTGTGCCAACAATGCTTGTTCTTGGTCTTGTTTTTGGGCTAGTAATTGGGATACTTCTTGTTGCGCTTGATATTGTTGTAGGCCTTTTTGAAATGCCTATTGTAATTGTGCTTGGTATTGAGCTTGCGCTTGCGCTTGCTGTTGGGCTTGAGCTTGAGCCTATTCTTGTGCTTTTTGGGTTGCTTGTGCAGCTTAGGTAGCTTGTTGATTTTTCTAAAGTGTTCTTTGATATGCAGCTTGTTGAGCTGCTTGCAACACAGTATTGAATGATTTTGTCATGTTGTGTTTTGGTGGTGGTGGTGGTAGATTAGGAACAGTGTTGACTATTGTGATGAGAGGATCCATTGTATTGATGATTGGGATTTTTTTGGTGGAGGGTGTGATTGATATGCTTAGTCCTTGGGAGACCGCATTTTGAGATATTTGGGGGGTGGTAGATGATGTGTTGATTGTTGGTGTTTCTTGAACGATTTCCACTTGTTGTTGCGATATTGATGGCAAGATGACTGGAGTGTTGCTTGGATTCAGTTGATTGATGGTTGGTAAAGGGGGAAGGCTCATGCCCTGATTGTTTGGTTGATAGATTTGTAAGTTTTGAATTTGATTTAAATCTACCATAGGAAAAGATGTTCCAAAATTTAGATTGGGAAAACTCACATTTGTTGTACCATTGAGGTTTGTAGGAGATAATGATCCCATGTATGGTTTGTACAAATGCAATTTTTTCAAATCAATTGGCATCGTAAGGCTTGGATATTTTGGTTGAATTGGATTACTCATGATAGATGAATCAAGTTTATATTCCATGTTCCTCTTGTGTTTTGACCTTGTCGACCTCTGAGGGGTTTAGGACCAATGATGAGATTAAGGATGAAAGGGGTGAATGATATAGGTGTTTAAACTTTTAGGAACTTTCGATCAATGCTAGACTTTAGGACTTGTTTTGATTTAATTTTGATTGATTGATTTGGATAATGAACTTGTAAACTCTAGGAGGTTGTGTTGTCCTAGAGTGAACTTGTACATAAGAGGATAATTTGACTAAGTGTGTTAAGTCAAACAAGGTGATTTTGGATAATGAACTTGTAAATTCTAGGAAATTGAGTTATCCTAGAGTAAACTCGTACACTAGAGGATAATTTCACTAAGTGTGTTAAGTCAAACAAGATGATTCTAATTTTTCCTAGAAGTCTAGCATGAATGATGTTTTCAAAGTCCCTAAGAGTTTGTTGGTGAGATAGGATTTGATTGATGTTTGAGATGGGTGAAGTGTTTGACTTGATCCTAGATGAACCTAAGAGGACTTGTTTACTAAACCAGGATATTGAAGAAAAAAAATTCCCTAAGAGTATTTCAAACCAAAAGATCAATGTTCGCATGGAAAACCATAAGACTGAAGATTGCAAGCACATGTGTTGGGTTCAATTGGGGTTAATCTTGATTAATGACTTTCTTTTTAGTACAATCACTTCTTGCTTGATTTTTCAAACTAAATGTCCAATGTCCTAATTTTATTTCATCCCACAAAGTGCATTATGTGGAAATCAAGGAAAAGGTTACCTATTGTTGACTTTAGTAAGAAAATTGAGATAAAATCCAAATTCTTAGAAGCCTCTAAGGATAAATCCCTAGGAAAAACAAGAGCACTTGAATTTGTTAAAGGTATTTGCTTCCTCCAAAGGGTTTGAAATTTTGAGGACCTTTGTTAATGTTTGTTTTCAAATGTTTTGAGATTCAAGAAAAGTGTTTTTTTCCAAGAACATGCACAATCCTAGGATAATGAGACAATATTTTGTTAGGTGCCCAATTGGATAAATCCAGTTGTGCATATTCAGTGTGGATGATTAGATGCTTGACCACACTAGCTCCCCTCCACAACACACACTTCTTGGGTCATCCAAGCATCAGTACCCATGAAACTCCCATGTCATAATTTTCATCTCTACAATAGAACCACATGTTACGTGGGGCGGATTCAAAGGACATGACCTTTTGCACCAAAAAAATAGTTAAAGATTTTGGCCTTTGCTAAACAAGGGTTTTAATGTGGGCATTCCATTTATGGGGGACTATCCATGTGGTGAGAGACTATTTTTTCTCTTCTCATCAAAATAATCCTCGTGATATTATCCTTTGTTTTCATATCCACACTTATATCCTGGGTGGAAGTTGCTTGGCTTTAGCATGTTATTGGTTGGGTCATTCCCTTGGGTGATTACTTTTTCCCACAAGGCAGGCCCTCTAAGATAAACAAAGTGAGCAAGCATATCTTGTATTTGAATTGACCTTCATTGAAAATAAAAAGGGAGAACACTCGCAATATGCCACGCTCACACTCACAAGATTGGTTCAATTTTTAGGTACCCAAATTCAAATGTGGAGGCAATCTTTTATGCAAATTAATGTCACAAAAAATACTTTTGATTCTCAAGATCATCGTGAAGCACGAGAGAAGTGCATACACCTTTTTAAATGAAATTACTTTGCAAAAAATATTACAGGACACAAAAGCATATTTTCATTTTTTAACCCTTCAAAGAAATGGTGAATTATTTTTAAGCACCAAAGGAAATATCAAATTTTCCTTGTTCAATTGTTAATCCTCAAACCAAATCTAATGTTTTTGTCCTAAAATTCATTTTAACCCTTTGTTTACAAAAATTGAAAACTTTGTAATGTTCATTTTAGGACCCAAATGAAGTTTAGTGTTTCCTAAAGCATGAAAGTAATAAATTCCTTTTTAAGAGAGATTATGATTTCTCTAAAAGTGTTGAATAAACACTAAAGTGTTGAAAAACACTTGGTATGTTTTGATGATGATGCCATAATGCAACCGCCAACTTCATTTTCTTCCTTGCCCTAACCTACAAAAACTGATTAAAACTAGAAAGCATAGAGACATCAAATAGATTAGAAGTCCAAAATGTCAAGATTTAAAAAGTACATGTGAAAATTAAACAAATTTGCACTTTTTAATTTAACTCAGCGGTGTTGTTAGCAGGTGCAACGCATTTTGGGAAGGTTAGCGACACTATATTGCGCTACTAAATTTCTGATGGTGGCGCTCTATAGTGAAATAGAGACCATGATTGCGGCTTTGTTTGTCCAGCAACACGGTTTGAAACTTGAAAAGTTGGCTATTGAGTTTCAAAATTTGAATTTTTAGGTGGGAAGAGCTCAATGGCAGAGTTTGGAACTTCAAGTGGTCTGATATTGCACCGCTTGATAGTCAGCGATTGAGTTTCCTAGAACCTGCAAAAAAAAAAGTAAATTAAAATTTAAGCACATAATTTCTTGAAAAAATGTGATTAAAACATGAGATTCGCCCTCCTTCTAGTGCTAAAATGTGAACCCCAATCATATACCTGCACAAACATGGTGAAAAAACACATGATTAGTTTCATATACAAGTAATAACAAGGATTCTCCATGAAATCCATCTATAATATTCAAAATAGGAAATGATATGAAGAACAAAACAAGTAACTAAGTTAAATCCTAATTCACATAATGCAAACACTTCATCCCATGGGGGAATTAGTGCCAATTATGTGTATAAATTGGCCCTTTCCCAACTCCTTTGTAAGCTTGATGATATGATAGAGATTGATCCATTTTGTTGATGAAGAACAAGATGATTCTTTGAGAAAACCTACAATAACCTAGCTATGGTGATGGCAAGTGCTCAAGAAATAGATGAAATTTCTCTAATGTGAAGATAATAACTTTGCTTTCAAATTGTGGATGATGAATGAGAGGATGAGAAGTATACTAGCTTGGATTGTGGATGATGAATGAGAGGAAGAGTCTCTCATTTATAGATTTTAAATTGGAAGAAAGAGAAAGATTTGAGCAATGTGGGATCATTTAACATCCAATGGTGAAGTGCCACTTGTCAAAATGTGAATGGGTGAAGGTTGAGCACATTTTGGTCATTGTGCACAATAAATGATATTAGGTGGAATTTCAAATTTGTGAAATGACATGTAAGAGGGAAAAAGAATGAAATAAATGCCACTTGTCTCAATGCACAAGGACATGTAAGAGGAATAAATGTCTTGTTGGAAGGACAAATCCACTTGGAGGGATTTTAAAATTTGGAAGAATATTCCCCTTTGTATTACATGTTGAGGGAAAATAGGCATTTTAATAAATCAAAATAAATGATTTATTGTGCAAGTTGCATTCTCTAGAGGAATTTGGAGATTATTAAATTAATCAAAAGGTTAATTTAATTTAATGAGGGATTAAGTAATGATTTTGACTTAAATTTGTGGGTTGATTGAAATCAAAAGGATGAGAGATAGATTTAATAAAGGATTTTATTTATTTAATTAAAGAGGAGTGAGGATGTTAGATTAAATAGAACAAGGTTTAATTTATTTCATTTAATATGATGATTTTAGAGATTAATTAAATAAAATGTATTATTTAATTAAACAAAGATATAAGGTTAATTAAATTAAATTGATTAATTTAATCAATAGGGAAGAATGATTTAATTAGATAAATAATGATTTATTTAATTAAAGGTGATGACAAGCCAAGACAGTGATTTGGGATGAAAGGATGTTAGTGATTAGGATCAAGTGTGTAAGATCAATTTGGTATATTTTCCATGTCTACAGTATGATAGTCACAAAAGTGATTTTCACTCCACCATGTGGGTTTGACTTGTGGATTATATTCCTTCATTTTGAGCAGCGTTATAATATTAGTTTCAAGAAGTTCTTTTAATGCGGATTCAAGTGATTGTCCCAATGGTGTAAAATTTTGTTTAGGGAAACTTCTTTGTTTTTCTTTTCCTTTATCTGAAGATGAACCTTTAAGGTGGTAGATAGGTGATGATGTTTTAGTTGTTTTTGCATCAAAAACTTTGTCATTAACTACATTCTTGTTCTTTACCCAAAAAGGTGTCTTGTTGTTTGAATTTGATTTTTGATCTCTGTCATTATTAAGTTTTATAGTTATGTCATCAATGAGAGTTTGGTCGATTCAAAATCCCATTTCTATGGCTTCATCAAAGGAATCCAAGCATTTGAGGCGAAGTTCCCTTCCAATTTCTTTGTTCAAATTTTGACAAAAGAGGTCAACCAATTCTTGATCGGGAATGGCATAACATAATCGTTTTGTTAAATGTCTCCATCTTTGTAAAAATGACACAAAAGATTCACCTAGGTTTTGTTTGGTGTTGAAAATGTTTGTCATGGTCACTTTAAAGTCACAGCTGAAACTATAATTGGAGATAAATTTATCAGCCAATTCTTGAAAGGATTTTTTATGGTCGGGGGTAATCGTGAAAACCATTCCATAGCTTCTCCTTCTAGACTATGGGGGGATAATATCATAAGGTATGTTTCATCAACTGCAAATTCCATGTTAGTAATGCAAAATTCTCTTAAGTGGTTTTTAGGATCTCCTTTTCCATTGTATTTGTCAAGTTTTGGTATGTCACAATGGTTTGGAGAAGGTGGCATTGGTATGCTCATATCAAAGGGATAAGGACATATGTCTCCGATGGAGAACTTGTGGGATGATGTTTTATTGTTCTTAAGTGTGTCCAATGCTTGTCTTAGTGTCCTAAGCTCATCCAAAATAGGATCATTCATAGGTGTAGGTTTTGATGCCTTTGAAGATCGCTTGTAACTAGGTTGTAGATGAAAGGGTCTATGATCTTTGATTTTACCATCGTTGTTTGTTTTGGGATGCTTAGATTAACTGTATTTAGGTTGATCATTCATTGTGAGTAATGATATGTCAAAATCAGGAGGCGTTTTGATTCCTTCACTAGCAAGGGCCTTGAAGTATTGTTGTGGGTTACATTTGACTACCTCCCTAAGAAGTTTAGTGAATCTATTATAGTTAAGAGCTTCATTTATAGTGGATTGGGTTATTTCTTCATCCTCAATTTCACTCGTTTCACTAGTTGCAACACTAATGTGATCTTCCCCATCAAAGTCTTTTCCCCAAGGGTTCCCTTCTTCTTGAAACATTTTTTCTCTTTTTCTAGGGGTCATAGGTGATTGTTTTGATTTTCAACCCAAGGTAATGTATAAGACCTAAGACTAGGATGTAATATGGAAGTGGTATGGTATGATGTGACAATGTAAGAATGAAAGAGCTCAAAGGCAACTCTAGGTCCAAAGTTGGTTATGATGTGAAGGCTTTACATGCATTATGATGGATAGACACAAGGACTAATGATCAAGAGAGGATATGTAGGAGATGATGGACTCCAAAAGAATTTCCCTACTCAAGGCTAATGATATGTTCCCTAACTCAAGGATGATGAACCTCAAGTGATGCAGGTGATAGATAACCAATGGTTTGATTTCAAGACCTAGGAAGAGTAACCTAAGTGCAAGATAAGGTTTTTCTAAGCAATAAATGGATATGCAAGGGTGAAGGATATGCAAGGACTAGGTGGAATGCAAAGACTATATGGGATGTAAAGGGCTAAGTGGAATGCAAGGATTGAAAAATCAGAACTGAAGGATGATGGGCCCAATAAATCTAAGTGATAGGTTCATGTTGGATGTCCTTGTTGTTTGACCTTTTGAGGTTTGTAAAGTTTGAAATGTTCCAAGTTATTAGGTGTTGTGTTTGTTTGAGGTCTATTTTTGAATACACGCACAAGAAATAGCAAACAAAATGTTTTATTTTAACAATACAAGTACAAATCCTAAGGTTGGCAAGGACTATATTCACTAGATTCCACGTGGGTTTCCCAAGCCACACTTATTCTTAGTAGGTGACTTAGAAGCTTGGCCACACTGGCTCCCCCAACATGACACTCACTTCTCGATTCAACCAAGCTTCGAGCCCTTATGAATCTCCCATGACAAAATCTTCACCTCTACTAAGAACTACAAGAATGTAGATGCCTTGGCAATGACCATTGTTGCACCAGTCAATAGAAGGGATTTTGGCTTTCTAAAACAAGAGGGTTATAGTGAATACTCAGGGACATGGCACCTCATGAGTGTACAACAAGCCACTTAAGGCTTTAACCACTCTACTAGGGGCTCTTATACCTTTAAAAGAAAAGGTAGGTACCCATTTTTGAATGGCACTACACGGCTAAGGCCTACATACCATGAGGACTTGACAGTTTAGTCTCATCCTTTTATATACCAGCCCGAGTGAAAAAACGGTTGGAGTCATTCCCTCTTGTGAGGTAGGACCTTCTAAGGTATAAACACAAAAATAGATGGGTTTGGTTTCTGATCACCAAATTTGCACAAGGTAAGAGCATACTCCCTACCATCTCAAGCATAGAAAATAGTGTTCATTCACCCGCTAGTTAAGTCTATGTGAGAGAAAACAATTATTCATTTTAAAGAACCAAATGAAATGTTTTCTAATCTAAAATACAATTGGTTTCAAAATCATGTCTTCGACGAATGTCCTGCATCAAAATCTCATTAGTAGTTCCATGTCTCCTTTCTTCGACAAGTGTATGTTTTGATTTTCAATTCTCTTTCAAATGAACCTACAAGAGAAACCAAATTAATAAAATTTAGTTCCAAAACAAAACTAAAATGAAAACTAATATAAATCTAAATTAAAAATTAATCTAAGATTAAAAGATAATCTAAAATAAAAAGCTAATTTAAAATTAAAGGTTAATCTGAATTAAAGATCTAAAGTTAGAAATTAAAAACTAACCTAAATTCAAAGTTAATCTAAAATTAAAAACTAATCTAGATTAAAAGTTAATCTAAGTTAAAAAGTTAGTCTAAATTTAAAACTAATCTAAAAATAAAACTTAATCTAAAGTTAAAAATTAAAAATTGATTAAAACTAAAAGCTAACTTAAATTAGAATTACTCTAATTCCAAAGGTTAATCTAAATTAAAAGCTAATTTAAATTAAAAACTAGTCCTAATTAAAATTTAATCTAAATCTAAATTAAAAATTAAATGTAAATCTAAAATTTAGATCTAAAATAAAAATTAAATCTAAGTTAAAATAAAAAAAGTCAAATCTAAATTACAGTTAATTCTATTTAAAATATAATTTAAACCTAATTTTAAATTAATTTAAAATCTAATTCAAATTTTTTTTAAAATCTAATTCAAAATTAATTTAAAATCTAATTTAATTCAAAGTTAATTCTAATTTTAATCTAATCTAAATTAAAATCTAATTTAAATTTAGTTATAATTTAAATCTAAGTTTTAATTTAAATCTAAGTTTTAATTAGAAAATTAAACCTAAATTAAAATTAGTTCTAAATTAGTACTAAATCTAAACTAAAATTAAAATTAAATTTAAATTAAGAATAAATTCAATATTAAATGAAAAACTACCATAATTCACAAGAAAACCAAATAAAAATAAACAAAAACAAACTTAATAAAAAGCTCTTGCAGATTTTAATGTCTCAAACCATATTTTTAAAATGATAAAATGTCGGCA
Source organism: Sequoiadendron giganteum (assembly GCA_007115665.2). Taxonomy (NCBI): domain Eukaryota; kingdom Viridiplantae; phylum Streptophyta; class Pinopsida; order Cupressales; family Cupressaceae; genus Sequoiadendron; species Sequoiadendron giganteum. Next base: position 370,406,229 of record CM021110.1, on the reverse strand, counting down.
AGAACAGGTTCTTAAAACAAAAAATTTTAACTTTCAGCAAATGAAAAATGTCTCCCAAGAATGACAAACGCTTGCCAGAGATAATAGCAAATGACGTTTTAAACAACCTACAAATAGAAAACTTCATCTACAGATGAATGATACTTTTCAGATACAAATATAGTCAAAGATAATTTATTCACAGACAGAGAGTTATTCTTTCAGCACAGACAAGTAGAAAACTGTTTATTTCACTCAAAATATCAAGCAAATATAGTTGGCAGGTGTAAATTCAAATCATCAACAACTATTTTTCATTATTCAATGCACATGAATTCAACACAAACTAGATATTATCAGCAAACCAAATGTTAATCAAAACTTCTATCATGTGAATCAACCCACAACTGTAATTTTATCATATCTCCAAATTTATGATCTGGGTTTCTACAAGTTTTCAACAAAAATCAGAAAACATCAAGATGCAAAAACCCATTAAATCTATCCCAAACCCAGTTTATAGTTTGTGAGAAACATTTTTCCCACCGGGCATGCCAAATGTAGATGGAGGAAAAAAAATAGATTCAAAATCTCATGGATTAAGATTCAAATCATTCCAACATCCAAATAATAGAGAACCTGCAAGAAGATTATTCAAACAAGAAAATGAAAATGCAAAACTCTAATCTACTTGCAAGAAAATAAACTAATTATCTCAATTACACTCCTCAAATCAAGATCTTGTGTAAACATAATGGCTCTCAGAAGCACACACACAAGAGGCTATGATTTATTGGAGATTCTAATGCAAGATGTAGAGACTATTGTAAATCTAAGAAATTGAAACTATAACTTGAAAATAAACTAGCATGCAAGATGAAAATGATAGCTAGATTGCGAGTGATACTAACAGAGATGTGATGCATATATTAGATGATCCTTAAAATGAGGTAGAGAGGTTGTTTAAATAGATACCCTCAAGAGAAAGTCAAGCATCGGGGTAAATATGGGATAATGGGAGATTAGTGGTATAGGAGGATTAAGTGGTAAACGGTAAATGGTAAGTGGTAGGAGGGAATACTAGAGGAATTTTATTTAATAAATGGAGAAAATGGATATAAGGTGCATGTGTTAAGGATAGAATAATATTTATTGGATTAATTCAATGGAAGATATGAAAAGAATAATGAAATGAGATGAATAATAGATAAAAATAAAATGATAGGACATATTAAGGATATAGCCAATGTTTGAAGAAAATTAAATTTAAATGAGGATAAATTTAACAAAAAAAATTATGTGTCCACGTCATGAAAGATCAAATTCATAGCCCTTTGATTTGTAGCTCTGACATTTTTAAGCCCAAAAGACATCATATGCCAACAATAGGTGCCCCATGGACTGGTGAAGGCTATTTTATGTTGGTTGTCCTTTGCAATCATAATTTGTTTGTATCTTGAAAACTTATCCATTAATGATAGAATTTCATGCCCCGTTGTCAAATCTACAATCATATCTATGTTGGGGAGGGGGAAATCATCCTTAGGACATGATTTATTTAGGTCTCTAAAGTCAGCATAGATTTGGATGCCCCTCGTGGGCTTGGAAATAGGTACAAGGTTAGAAACCCACTCTAGATAATCAATGGGTCAAATGAATCCAATGTCAAGGAGTTTTTGTAGCTCAAGTTTGACCAATAAGGTGATTTGTGGATTCATCTTTCTCATTTTTTTTCTCACAGGTTTTGCCTCAGGATACATTTCTAGATGATGGACTACTACCTCTAGATCAAGGCCTGGCATGTTGACGTATGTCCACACGACTCAACGTAGAAAGTGATGTGTGGGGTCTCTTTAGTTCCCAAATTCATTGGGTTGCAATTCTCTACTAAGACTATTGATTTCTCTTGATGGATGACACTAAGGGGAGGATTGAATCCCTCATCCTTTCACACCTTAGAGAGGTTTTCACCATTAGATATGTCCTTTATTTTTACTATTTTGGGATCAAAAAGTACCACAATGTGGTTTTCACTTAAAGATTGATATGTTACTCTTAGATTTTCAATTTTGCAACTAATAGATTCAATCATTTCCCCATAGTATACATGTGTATCCAACTCAATATCGAACCCTGCTTTGTGATCTCCATATGGTAGATTATCCCTTAGTGCCATGAATTTTGAGAGACCCTCATTGTTTCTTAATGTATCTAAGATCGATGATCCTCATTGGTCAACAGTCGATGAGTTGGGGGTAAATGAGCTTTCGCTCAATGACTTGGTTACTTGAATCGAATGAAATGGTGGTGATCATGAAGACATTTGAATCCTCATCATATAGGTCAGTTATATTGAAAGTATAGTTATTGAGGGGAGGGTAAGTGGACACTGATAATTAAGGAGGAGCTTTGACTTCTTTAACAAGGGTATGCTTGCCAAGAATGATTATCTTCATAGGGGTACATCCAAGGACAAGATTCTTAAGGCACTTCTTAGGAATGATATTTTCTAACAGGTCATTGTCATTTTTCTTGAGCTTTACATTTTTGTTGTAACCCTAGCCAAACATTAACTATAGACCTTTTTTATCATCCTCCATGGAAGATTACGGATGGGTCTTTCATCTTGATACAACAAGCTTGATATATCATTTTTGTCCACGACCTCCTTGCTTAGGTCTCCCCAATTTTTGAAAGTGGTAGGTTCTACTTTGAAGGTCTAGGATGTTGTGTCAATTGGCTACAGTTTTCCATGAGATTTAGGAGATTGAGGTAACTCTCCTATCGTAAAGGCACTCTTCTTTAATTTATAGTCCCCATAACCATTATCTTGGCTTACGACTTTGATATCTAGGATGTTCTAGATGATAGGTGTCTGTCTCAAAATTGGAGGCTAAAGTGGATAGATCAATATATGGAGATGTACATCCATCATTTTTCAAAACTTGGGGATCTTATAGTATTTGTCTTCTAGGTTCTTGCAATAATAAAAAGGTTCAGGATCGCCATGGATCATGACTTCCTGATTTTGGTAAGGGAATTTTACACATTGCTGGAATGTAGATGCAATAGCTTGCATCTCGTGGATCCACGGGCGCCCTAGGAGAATGTTATAGGGAAGCTCAAGGTCGAGGACTTGGCAAGTGGTTTCCATGATTGTTAGACCCACTTGGATGGGGAGTTGAATGGTGCCTTGGGACACCCATTCTTGATAATCATAGGCCCTGATGGTGATACCTTTCCCTTTTTCAATTAAATCCTCTAAGAACTCTAGATTCTTTATTAACTGCAAGGTACAAATATTTAAGCCTGCACCCCATCCACCAAAACCCATTTGACTTTGTTCTTATGGACCAAGACCTAAAGATGAAGTGCATGGTTATGTGATGGTTGGGTCAGGAGGTCATGCTCAAAAAATGTAAGGAGATGTGGTGTAGTGATGTGTTCGACCATAGCTTGAAATTGGTTTGCATCAATGTTCATGGGAACAAAAGATGTGGCCAAGGCTTTCTCTAAGATGTCCCTATGTGTAGGCAATATTTTAAGTAATTCCATTATGGAGATTTAGGTAGGGGTCCTTTTTAGCTATTCCAAGATGCTATAACCACTAGTATTTGATTTTGGATTGGCAGGTGGTGCCCTAGGTGATGGATATGGTCTTGGGATATAAATCTTACCACTACGTGTGGTGACTACACACTTGGCTCTAGGTCCTTTGATGTTGATAACCATCACAAAATAATCCAATGATGCTACAACATGGTCATAGATATGGTTTACATTGGTGTGATTCTTTCCTTTACCATTGTTGTTCACTTTGTTATGATCCAGCATGAGATTTATATATATATTCAGATCTTGATTTCCTATTGGTTGTTCAATGGTTATGAATTTATCATCAATGAGATATTGGATAATATTTTGTCTCATGCAACTAGTTGTTGTGTGTCCCTTGATCTTGTGAAAATCATAAAGGTGCTTCTTATTATACCAAGGTGGTTTAGCTTGAGTCTCTTGGTAATTTTCATAGATGGGAAGTGTGATGAGGTTTTCTTGTATTGGTTGTTGCATGATAGATTCAAACGGTTCCCCTAGTGGTGTATACTTTCATTTTAGTGGGTATTTGTTCCTTGGGGGTGGTCCTCCTTGATTGTTCACATTGTTGACTATTTACTTATTTGGTTGTTGTTGTGTTGGGTTTTTTGGTGAATGGGTTGTTGTGTGTTCATTTGCGGTTGATGAGTGTATTTTGTTGATATGTTTGTGTGTTTTTCCTTGGAGCACTAATAACAACTTTAGCATCAACCACACCATCATTGGTAACATCTTTATTTTTAGCCCATGTGCGAGGTTTATCATTGTATCTTGTTGATGGTCTATTTTCTTGGTACATGAGTGTGCGCCCTTGTGCTATGAGGGCTCGTTCAATGTTGAGAGCCTTGGGGATCATCTAGTCATATGTCATGATGCATTGCATTTTTAAATGGAAGGATAGCTCCCATTCGAGATTATAGATAATGGTTCCAATTTGTTGTTCCTCCAACATGGACCATTTACTTTTGTTGGCTGTAGATCTCCATCATTGTAAGAAAGCAGCAAATGTCTCTCCCTTAGATTTTTTCAAGCCAGATAGTTCTTCCAAGCTTACATCCATGTCTAGGTTAAGTGAGTAGTTTTCTATGAATAGGTCCACAACTTCTTGGAACTTTTTGATTCTGGGAGGTAAGAAAGAGAACCATTCCATTACTGGTTCAGCCAAGCTTCGAGGGAAAAGTCACATCAGATAGGAATCGTCATAAGCTACTTCCATGCAATGTACGTGGAATTCTCTAATGTGATCCTCAGGATTTCCTTTCCCTTGGTATTTTTCAAATTTTGGTATTTCGAATCCTAGTGGGAATGGAACCATAGAAATGTTCCTATCGAATTGATAGGGGCACAAGTCACATTGGGTGTATGATTTTTTCAATTTTCTAAATTGAATATCCTATATTTGCTATGAGAGCAATTTGACTTGTGTGGAAAGGTCATTTTGTGGATTGGATGGTGGGATTTGCATGTTTTAGGATGGTATGGTTTTTTGGGTGAGGGATAGGGTGGCTTGCATGTTAAGGTTCAAGGAATTTTGTTGTGTGTTCGTGAAAGATTTTTGGAAGCTTTGTTGTGCAAGGAAAGCTTGTTGGTATGCCTATTGTTGTTGCTATGCTACAATGCTTATCATTGGGCTTATTGTTGTTGTTGCGCTAATAGTGCTTGTTGTTGGGAATTTTATTGCGTTGCTTGTTGTTCTTGTGTTATCAATTCTTGTTTTTGTGTGTTGTTGTAAGGCTTGTTGATAGGCTTGTTCTTGCACTTGTTGTGCTTGGTATTGATCTTGTGCTTGGGCTTGAGCTTGAGCTTCCGCTTGTGTCTGGGCTTGTGCCTTGGTGTGTTGCTTGCGCTTATTGTTGTGATTGATGTGCAGCTTGTTATTGTTGTAGAAAAGTGTGTGCTTGTTCTTGTGCTTGTGCTTGAGCTTGTGCTTCAACTTTTTGAGCTTGTAATTGTTGCAAGGCCTTTTGGTAAGCACTGCTTGTAATGTGATACTATACTGATTTGTTGTGTTTGGATTCAGAGGTGGGGGTGGGGGATTTTTAAGGATGGTGTGAGATGATGTGACAAGAGATTTTTAGGGTGGTTGTTGAGTTATTTGTTGAGTGATGACCAAGGGTTGAGTGGTGGATGGTATTGGGTTTGACATGCTTGGACCTTGTGAGACTAGATCTTGGGATGTTTGAGGTGTTGTAGATGATGTGATGATTGGTTGAGTGATTTTGGATGATGTGATCAATGACATGTTTGGAGGATTTGGTATGATAGATATGTTGATTTGATTTGTGTTTGGGGGATTGACTTGATTTTGTTGACTTTGGATTGATGTGTTTAGTGAATGGATTTTCCCTATACCTTGAATTGGTGTAGATGATTATGTCAAGGTAGGGAATGGTGGGTAGATTTGTGATGTGTTCCCTTTTGGAAGTGAGGATGAAGCATTGAAGGTACCTAATTTTCCAAATAATTCCACTTTTCCTTGGGAGATGTTAGGATTGTAGCCTTGTGTATCAATGGAGTATGTGGGGGTAGCATGAAAGGTGAATGAATTATTTGTATCATGGAAGATGAGTGGCACATATGGTTGCTTAGGGTCTTGTGGGACAGTGTTTAGCATACCCAATACTGTGTTGGCTTCCAAATATTGGTTGTTGACAAGTGGATGCCCTTGAAGGGCTTGGAGGAGTGAATTTCCCTTTTTGATCATAGGTTGACTTGGTGCATGAGACGATGATGGTTGAATGATTGGTTGGATGATGCTTGGGAATGAAGGTGTGAATGTTGTTTTTGGTATGTTCCCCAAAAGTTGTTCAACAATGGTGCTTACATAAAAATTGGAAGGGAGTTTAGCCCCTTATTTTGTCAATTCCAACATGTATTGGGTGGGGTTTAGTCTCATGACTGTGTTGAAAAGTTTGTGAGTTTCAAGATTTATGACTAGTTCAAGTATTTCATCTTGGGACATCTCTTTGTAATTGGTTGTGACATCCTCCACTTGGTAACCTCCCTCTTGAGGATCTTTAGATAGTTGAGGGGTATTAAGTGGAGAGTTGATAGATATCCTAGGGTTAAATTTTTTTTGGCTCAAATCACTTATGGTTGATGCTTCTTTGTTTTTCTCCATGATCTTCTTGTGTTGTGACATCATCAACATTTAGGAATATGTAAGGTAAACCTTTAACTCCTTCGGTTGATCTAAACTTTACATGCAAAAAGAAATTCTAGATTGTGTTTTAGGATCAAATGATGATGATGTGAAGGATGAATGATGATGGATGATATCAATGTTTGAACTACTATGAACTTTGGATGAATACTAGACTTTAGGATTTTTTATTTTGATTGGTTTGATTTTGATGATGAACTTGTAGATCCCAAGATGTTAGATGTGATATTAGGATGAACATGTCCAAAAGGGGTGCTAATTAACCAAGTGTGTGAGAAAGGATTTATTCCCACACACCTAACTAAACTAGATAATTTTCATTTTGGTCTAAGGATTTAGCAAAAATTGTAGCATAGATCATTTATCCAAATTTCTAAAAGTTGTTTGTGAGATGGGTTTTGATAAATGTTTTTAGGATGGATGGAGTTGAATTTTGATTCTAGATGAACCTAGAAGGACTTTGTTTATAAGATGAAGATATTGAAGAACATGCCTTACCCCTAAAGTTTTCAAATCCTATGACCAATGTTTTGACTTAAATGACAGGTTCAAATTGAGCATACATGTCTGGACTATTCAACAGAATGAGTCTATAAAACCTTTTTGCCAACTTGTTCCTGTTGTGGTGTTGTTTTAGGATACATCTTTTAATGTACTTTGAACTATGGTTTCTATGTTTGAAATGGTGACAAGTAGACTTTCATTTTGGAATTTTGACTTTGCAAGAAATCATCAAGAAAAACACGTGTGGGGTTCAATAATATTTTTATCTTGATTAAATGAATTATTTTTACCACATCAGATTTTTCTTGCTTAAATTTCAAGCTATATATCTATTTCTAAGCTCCTTTTCATTCCACAAGGTCCATTATGCAAAAATCAAAGAGCTAAGGTCATAGTTTCCCTAGGTTGACTTTAAAGAGAGAAAATTGAGATATGAGCCCAAGTATTTAGAAGCCTCTAAGGATAAAATCCTTAGGGATAGGCAGTAATAATTGGACTCTTCAAAGGTATTCACTCTTTTCAAAGGGTTTGAAATTATTATGATTGTTAAATGTTTGTTTCAATGTTTGAGAATCAAGCAATGTGTTTGACTGAATTGAAAAATGCACAATCCTAGGCTGAAGAGATACTACTTGTTGAGTCCCCACTCAGATTTCTCCAAACACTAAGACAAAGAGAACAACTAGAGATTTGGTGGCATTAGCTCCCCTCCATGACACACACTTCTTGGGTGCACCAAATATCAAACCATGAAGGATTTTTCTATTTCAACTTTGAATAGTAAAATGTGGGGCGACTTTAGAACCACCATTCTTGCACCAACAAGCATAAAGGTTTTTGGCTTCTAAACAATTGGTTATTAGTAAGGGCTTTCATTCGAGGTGCCCATACACATGGCAAGATTAGCTCAATATTATTTCAATCAAGAGGCCTCCCAGTCTCTTCCTAAGAATATATTTTAACATATCACAAAGATACTAAGGGTTACACTTGTCGGTATGAAGCATCCACACCTTTTGCTTATGAATTTCATCAAAAACACATTTTTATATAGTGGCTTGAAAGTAGCTTGGCCTTAGCCTTGTTACTGCTTGGGTCATTCCTACCTTTCGAAGTAGGGTGGTAGGCCCTTTAAAGGAATACAAAAGAAAGGAAGTACATTTTTTTTTGATCTCCCAGATCGCACAAAGCACAAGGAGAGATTATACACAATCACCTTTTCCTCACACTAGCATGGGGTTCATTTTAAATCCAAATCAAAATATGTGGGTGGTTATACAAAATCTCAAAGGAATACTTTTGATTCTCAAGGTCATCGAGTGGCACAAGAGAAGAGCATACGCATTCAATGATGAAAATGCAAACCACAAGACATAGCAAACACTTGTTATTTTTAACCCTCAAAGCAAAGGTAAGTTCATTTTAAGCACCAAAATGAGTGTGAATTTTCCTTGTTCGATTTTATCCCATGTAGCAATGTCTAGTACATTTCTAAGTCCAATTTTAACCCAACTTGAAAACACTTAAGTAGATGGTTAATTTTAAGCCTAAAGTAATGCTAGTTGGTTCTAAAACAGAAAATGAAGAGCAGAATTGGAAAGCCTAAGCTATTACAATGAGCATTAAAAAATGCTTTTAGTTTTCTAAAATGATATTTTTGATGGGTGTTTTTGCACTTTCTCAACATAGACAACATACAAGTATGCTACCTCTCTTCAAAGGTAATTTCTACAACTAAGTTTTAGAAATCACCCCAAGGTCTCTCGGGTGTCAGGTCATGACAATTCTTGGAATAATTCAATTAGTTGATGTGATTTGTTGGTAATCACAAGGAGGCCTTTATGGTTCACAAAGCATGGGATTTTTAGGTCTGCAAACTAAGTTTCAAATTTCTATAAATGAATGAACAGTGGCTATACACTCAGAATAGAAAGCTAAAACTCACTTCAATCACCAAGTTTAACATTGTTGTCGTGCATTAGATCCTAAACTAACAAAGATATAAAATCAAGAACAAAATAGGAAAGGGTTAAGAGAATCTACTCTAAATATAAACCATGAATGAACAGTAATAATGGAGGATTCTATAGTAGATAGACTCCCATAAAACTAAGTTTTGCTTGACACAGAGGAACCTCCAGCTACACAAAACTAGTGCAATCTTCAAGGGGTCTTTGCAGATTTTTAGACTGTACATTCACCTATTTTGTAGTATATGGTGATTGATCATGTTATAATGTACACTCTTCATGTATCCTTAGTAGGGTCTGGGAGTGGAATCCCCCAAGAAAAAAAACCCTACTTTTTTGCTTCGTCACCAAAAAGGAAAAAACCAACTTTGTAGAACCCTAATTCTAGAAGTTTCTAAAAACCTTGAAATAAGTGATTGTATAACAGATGCAGTGAAGTTATTATTCATGTGATTGTAATAAGTATGGAACTATATAATAAAATCATTGGATGGCTTCGGTTTGGTGGATGTAGCCCGGATTGGGTGAACCACATTAAATTTTGTGTTGTCTTGTTTCTGCTATAATTTTATGTGTTTCATTTCTCTGTCTTATTGATCAAATCTACATTTAATTGTTAGATATATACCTTCTAACCCTAACAAGTGGTATTAGAGCAAGGTTGTGTTCAATTATCATCTATAGGAAGGTCTCACGGTTGAGTGGGATAAATGGGAGACAAGAGTAAGTTGAAGGTTGAGAAATTCAATGGGTAGGACTATCGGTTATGGAAGATGCAGATGGAGGAATACCTCTATCAAAAGGATTTATGGTGGCCATTCAAAGGGAAAACCAAGAAACCCTTAGCAATTTCTAATGAGGACTGGGATATTTTAGATAGAAAGGCACTTGGCAGTATTCGTTTATGCCTAGCACAATCGGTGGCGTTCAATATTACAAAAGAAAAGACAACTCGAGTTGATGGAAACCCTAGAAAATTTATATGAAAATCCTTCCGCTTCAAATAAGGTATTTCTTATGAAGCATTTATTTAATATGAAAATGGTAGAAGGTGGGTCAATTGTTGATCATTAAATGAGTTTAATGATGTTACCAATCAATTAACTTCTATAAATGTAAACTTTGATGAATAAGTTGGGGCTCTTTTGATTTTGTGTTATTTTCCTGAAAGTTGGAATAGCTTGGTAATGTCTATTAGAAATTCTATTTTTGGTTTGAATACATTGAAATTTGATGATGTTGTTGGTGTTATTTTGAGCAAGGCAATTCGTAGGAAAAGCTCAAGTGGAACATCCACATCAAGAAGTGTTTTGAATGCAGAAAATAGGGGTAGAACAAAGGAGAGAGGAAATAATTTTGGAAGTCATGGGAAGTCACAAGGAAAATCAAAGCACAAAAGGTCCCAATCAAGAGACAAGAGGGATTTTTGGTATTGTGGTAAGTCGGGTCATTTAAAGAAACATTGTTGGTCTCGAAAAAAATAAAGGAGACAACAAGGAAGGTAATAAAGAGGAAAATGTGGTAAGTAATAAATCTGATGAGGATTCTTTGATTCTTCTCCTTGATAATGTTGATGATTCTTGGGTGTTAGATTCAGGGGCTTCATTTCATGCTACGCCCCATAGAAATTATTTTTATTGATTATTTCCAAGGGGATTTTGGGCTAGTTTATTTGGGAGATAACGAACCTTGCCAGATTGTTGGAAAGGGAAGAATCAAGATTAAGTTGCAGAATGGGAATAATTGGCTACTACATGAGGTAAAGCACATTCCAAAGTTAAGAAGAAATTTAATTTCAGTAGGGTAACTAGATGATGAAGGTTGTGTTATTACATTTAGTGATAAAAATTGGAAGGTTGCAAAAGGTACCTTAGTGGTAGCAAAAGGTGTGAAAGTAGGAACCTTATATATTTGTATAGGTCATATTTTTCCTTCTGCTTTAGCTATTGTATATAAAAATCAACATTTTGGAACAGTTGCTACAGTTCAGTGGGCAGAAAATTAGATAGTTGTTGTGGATTCTGAATCAACACTATGGCATAACAGACTTGGGCATATGAGTGAAAAAAGGTATGAAAGTACTTCATTCAAAGAATTTTTTACCAGGTCTAAAATATGTTAATATGGATTTCTGTGAAAGTTTTGTGTATGGAAAATAAAAGAGAGTTAGTTTTCTCAAAGATGGGAAACAAAAGAAAGATGAGAAATTGGAGCTTGTGCATATGGATGTATGGGGACTAGCTCAGTATCTTCTTTCAGTGGCTCTCTGTATTATGTTACATTCATTGATGATGCAACTAGGAAGGTATGGATTTATTTCCTTAGGCAGAAATCTGATGTATTTGAAACTTTTAAAAAATAGAGAAGCTTGGTTGAGAATAAGTCAGGTAAAAACTTAAAATGTCTCAGATCTGATAATGGTGGTGAGTATTGTAGGAAAGAGTTTGAAGATTATTTTTCCTCTAATGGTATTCATAGGCATAAAATGGTTCCAAGGACTCCATAGTAAAATGGAGTGGTTGAGCGCATGAATAGAACAATAATGGAGTGTGCACAGACTATGAGATTGCATGTTGGGCTGCCTTTAAACATGTGGGCATAGGCTATAAATATTGTTGTTTTTTTAATTAATAGAGGTCCCTCTAATCCTTTGGGTTGTGGTATTCTAGAGGAAACATGGACATGTAAGAAGGTGAGTTATTCTTTTCTCAAAACCTTCGATTGTGAAGCATTTGCACATGTAGATTCTGAAAATAGAACCAAGCTTGATGCAAAATCATAGAAATGTATATTTCTTGGACATGGAACTGATGAATTTGGTTATAGGCTTTGGGATTTTGAAAATAAGAAAAATTGTTTGAAGCGGGGATGTCATATTCAATGAGAAATTGTTGTACAAAAATCAGTTGCAACAACATGAGAAGAAAGAAAATGATTATGCAGTGTTGGATGATATTTCAAACAACAATGTTCTAGTGGTTTCTCATGCTCTGCAACAACAAATACCACAAACTCTAGTGAATGTTAGATGATCTTCAAGGATAAGTAGACCTCTAGAAATATTTTCTCCCTCTTTCTATTCTATTTTATTAACTGATGTTGGTGAATCAGAATGTTATGATGAAGCTATGTAGGTGGATACCAAGGTTTAGTGGAAGCATTGAATGGAAGAAGAAATGGACTCCTTACAAAAAAATTAGACTTGGGAATTATGAAGTTGCCTGCAAGTAAAAAGGCTTTACCAAACAAATGGGTTTATAGGATGAAAGAGGAGGATGGAGGTAAGAAAATATTTAAAGCCATATTAGTTGTAAAGGGATTTGCATAGAAAAAGGGTATTGATTTTGATGAAATCTTTTCTTTAGTTATTAAAATGACTTCTATTTGTACTGTTTTAAGTATTGTAGCTGCTGAAGATTTGCATTTAGAACAACTTGATGTTAAAATATCCTTCCTCTATGGTGATTTGGAAGATCAAATATATATGGAATAGCCACAAGGATTTGAGGTCAAAGATAAGGAGAAACTAGTGTGCAAATTGAAGGAAAGTTTATATGGCTTGAAGCAAGCACCTCGGCAATGGTATATTAAATTTGATAGTTTTATGGTTGAGCAAGGCTACAATAGGTGTAATTTAGACCATTGTGTTTACTTTAAGAGTTTATTTGAGGATAGCTACATTATTTTATGTTTATATGTTGATGATATGCTTGTAGCGGGGTTTAACATGGATCACACAAAGGAGTTATAAAAACAATTAGAAAATTCATTTGCTATGAAGGATTTGGGGGCAGGAAAACAAATCCTTGGTATGAAGATTACAAGAGATAGGAAAAATAAAAAATTGCTTTTATCTCAGGATAATTATGTTGAAAAGGTGTTGCAGAGATTTCATATGGAGAATGCAAAAGCTGTCAGCACACCTTTGCCTAGTCATGTCAAATTGGCTAAGGATATGTGTCCAAAGATACAAGAGGAGGAAGAAAAAATGTCCAAGGTACCATATGCTTTAGCTATAGGTAGTTTAATGTATGCCATGGTATGCACAAGATTGGATATTGCACATGTTGTAGGAGTTGATAGCAGGTATATGAGTCATCTCGGAGTTGAGCATTGGAATGCGATAAAATGGAATCTCAAGTACTTAAGAGGTGCATCCAGTAAATGTTTATGTTTTGGGGGCTCTAATACTAATTTAAAGGGCTATGTTAACCCTAATTTGGTAAGGGATATAGATACTAGGAAGAGTACCATAGGTTATGTATTTACAATCAGTGGGACAACAATGAGTTGGATTTATCAGTTGCAAAAAGTGGTTGTTTTATCCACCATAGAGGCAGAGTATGTGGTTGCAAAAGAAGTATCAAAGGAGATGATATGGCTACAAATTTTCATGGAAGATTTTGGAAAACAATAGGCTAAAAATCACTTGTTTACAAACAGCTGGAGTGTTATACATGTTGCAAATAATTCTTCCTTGCACTATAAAACCAAACACATACAACTGAGATATCATTTCATTTGGTCAGTGTTGGAGAATGGACTGGTAAAGCTGGAAAAGATACATACAGATGCAAATCCAGTGGATGTGTTTACAAAGGTAGTGACAAGCGAGAATTTGAGTTCTTCTTCAACTTTGGTTGGTCTTCATCATTAAAATTAGAACAAAGTAGTAGGTTCCAAGGTGCTTATTTCTAGTGGGAGCTATAAGTGCAGCAGTGTAGTCCAGAATCACTCTCCAAGTGGGAGATTGTGTTGGTGTGGAACCTAATCAGTCTCCAAGTGGGACATTGTTGGCATGTGTCAACTGATCATGCTATACTGTACACTCTTCATGTATGCTATGCTACCCCCAAGAAGAAAAAAAATCCTACTTTTTCATATCATCACCGAAAAAGGAAAAACTGACTTTGTAGAACCCTAATTCTAGAAGTTTCTAAAAAGCTTGAAATAAGTGGTTGTATGAGAGTTGCAGTGAAGAAATTATTCATGTGATTGTAATATGTTTTGAATTGGATAATAAAATCATTGGATGGCTACAGTTTGGTGGATGTAGCACGGATTGGGTGAACCACATTAAATTCTTTGTGTTGTCTTGATTTTGCTAAAAAATTATGTATTTTATTTCTCTGTCTTATTGATCAAATATGAATTTAATTGTTAGATATATGCCTTCTAACCCTAAAACTATTTAGCATAAACAAACAATTGCACTAAGGTGCACAACAAATAAACAATCCCGGACTAACTTTACACAATAGTTTTTCATCAAAAAATTACCAAAAATATGGGTTGGAAGTGCATCAAATACTGTAACAAGCAGCCACCATTAAATCCATTCAAGAAACTAACAAAAAAAAATATACATGGAGGTTGAATCATGCATGCACAATGATAAAATTCAAAGAAAACATAAAAAACAATGCAATGCTTCCTTTTATTGCTACAAAATGCCTCTTTCCAATAATTCACCACCACCTACAAATGAGGTGCAAGAACCTATTTATAGTTTTCTAAAAGTGAAATGAATGGCCAAGATTCATTCTAACTTAGGGTTTCCCCTACCCCTAATATATTACAATATAAAAATAGACTTTTTGTCATTTTCTCTATTTTGTCTTATAGTCTATTTTATATTTTAGTTGCTTTGTCTTGTAGTTGCCTTTACATTGTAGCTGAAAATTGTTAGAGTCTACCTTTGTTGATATATTTGTAGCATCTCTTCATTCAATTAAGTGAATTCATCTACAAATTTTCATCACTGAGAAGCAAAAACATCCTCCTCTACTCTGATGGACAATTCCTTCACAATCATTGTCATTTGGTGGAAATAAAACAGCCCTCTTTTGCTATCTTGTTTGAAAGCATTTCCTAAACTATTAGAGGATTTAAATCAAGTTTGAAGTGAGTTTTTCAATTAGGTAGCATTTCCTTCCCATCAGTATGTATATAATTTTATCCTTTTAGTAGTTGTGATCCTCCCCAAGCATATTTGAAACAAAATCTACCCTTCCTTTAGCACGGTTCCATGTGTGGTCTTTGGTGATCATCCTTTACTGTAGTAGCAGGCTCCTTAATTTTAGGTATGTTCTGAGCACCAACCTTTGTTTCTTTAAAATATTTGCAATCCATATTTACCATAAATGATTAGAAGCATAGCATTAAATCATAGGATTATCTTGTTCTAGTTTTCCACAAAAATAAATGGAATTGTAAGGATTACAAGCAAATATACAAAATGTCATATTAATCCTTTAAATTTTTCATAATTGCAACTCTATACTATTAAATCCCTGAAATCTGAAAGACAAGCCCTTTTTAAATATGGGATGCATACTTGTTAGTCATTTAGTATCTCGAGACACTATAAAAGTTACAATCACCCTTATTAAGAAGTAAGTTCCAAGCAATGATGCCATTTTAAAACCATGTGGTGAGAAAAATGAAAACGTCACTATTCATGATGAAACCCCTTTCTGATTAACCTTTCATGCATGAGGCTTCATGAGAATGCATACCCCATATAATTCCTAAGTGGGAAACCCCCCTATGGATAATTTGATTTATTAAACGATGGGACCTCTAAATTAAGTCGAATGTCCTCATTGCAAGACCTTGCAACCACTTCCAATTATTGAGTTTTTTAAAAAAAGGAACACTTGACCCCATTAGTGATGTGTGCTAATTCCTATGGAAGAAATAACATATAAGTCCCAATCTCTTCGACCATTGGCATCGACTGTGATAGAACCCGCAAGACGCAGGCCCATATTATGGAGAAACCCTCATTTGTAGAAATATGTATAATGCGGGGATCAAGTGTAACAATGTTATTGTCAAGGCCTAGAGGTGCCTGACACCCACAAGATAAAGCTTCATAGTGCTTATATCATGATGGTCATCATCATTTTCTTGGGGTGAATGGATCAAATAATATTCCACCCACTTAATAGTTTGTTTTGACATTACATGCAACATGTAATTATAGCAAGAAAAGTTTGATTTATTCT
Organism: Sequoiadendron giganteum; assembly: GCA_007115665.2. Classification (NCBI taxonomy): domain Eukaryota; kingdom Viridiplantae; phylum Streptophyta; class Pinopsida; order Cupressales; family Cupressaceae; genus Sequoiadendron; species Sequoiadendron giganteum. Next base: position 370,390,009 of record CM021110.1, on the reverse strand, counting down.
TCGTGGGCTAGGAAGCCATGCACTCACAATGTTGCAAAATCACACACCATTCTCACCCATGACCCTCAAGATATCTCTACCTCACCCCATAAGCAATATTCACAACCTGTGTTCCTCAAACAACACGGGTGTAATGATCACATGAAGTCAAATACTTGGGCCAAAACTCTCTACCATATTTGAAGATTGGCTTCCTTTGTAGGTCACCTCTGACACCCCATTCCCTCAAGATCACATTGGACTCACCATCCTAATCATTATGAAAATATCTTCAATGAAACCCCATGGTCACCAATTCTCTGCAGCTCCAAGCATCCCATTTCAAGATGTTGACAAACCAAATCGTATAATACCTATCAGTCACAAACAACTATGAGCCATATAGATTTCTTAGTCACAAAATTGGTTTGTGATAGATTTTGATCAGTAATCTATGGTGGGAAAAACTAATGAAGTCACTTATTACCTCATGTTGGGTAGTCCAAGACAAATGTGAAGTTATAGTACGGGTCTATCGATTAACAATGTCATAAAAAGATGGCATGGAAAGAGAGGAAACTTGCATAAAAAATTTCTCTAACACAAAGGAAGGTAGAACATTCATGCGGAGGCATTGTGTGATAATGCTATGACAAGTTAGTTAGTGGCCTCCACCACACAAAGGTCTGCACCGACAGTTGTTCTACAAGTCCCTTCATTAAACCACCCTTTCTCGATGCTTACTAACTGCAAAAAGATCTTGTTGATGCCAAAAATAGTGGTGACCTCCCTATGTGAGTTTCCTTAGTATATAATCGTCCCTCATAAACACTCATGTTGAAGGATGAATGACCATTTTTATCTTCCATTTACAAAAAGGTCTAGCCTACACTCAGGAACTCATTCTCATAAAAATCCTCATCGACTATTAGCTCTAATTTAATGGATCATGGATGCAGCTGAAAGGAAAAACTATGATCACTCTTTCCCACCCCCAGGTCTCGTTGATATCCCAATATTTTTTCCTTCATGTAAGAAACTATGGGTTATGGAAATAGGGTGTGGAAATTCCATGCATCTCAACCATTTATGGAAAAGAGGGAATAGATTTCTCATGAGGAGACGTTGTGAGATATCGGTGTTGTAGGCGATGAATCCTGCATTGAAAAATCCAACATGAGAGAAAGCTTGCGAGAATCCATGTTAAGACCACCGTTTAGAAGGAAAGTTAAGTAGGGGGATCCTAAAGTTCAAATTCCTACAAATCATGATGTGCCATCCCTCCTCACCAATACTCAAACACCCACAGAATTGTTCTTCGTGATCCCTACTTATATCCTTGAGTTTCTGTGAGAAACACTCAATCCTCCAAAGATGTTGATTGAACATATTACCTCTCCTACCATAAAGTGAATATTTGCATGATTCTTAATTCACATTGGCTAGCCTACCACAAGTGACCTCGGCCTCCAATCATCAATATCATGAATCCCTGTTCTTATCAAGCCATGAAAATTTCAAAGGGTAGGTTGATCCCTTCATTTTGAGTGAATGTAGGAATCTTACCATTTAAAACCCGCATATTTCTCCTTCTTTGATTTGGCACCTTCCTTTCCCCATAGAATAGTTTATCCATCATGTATCGTTTCATCCACTTGAGGGGCCTGTTTGATGATGTTTGCAAAAACTATAAACCATCAAAAAAATTTAAACCAATATCCCACACATACATCTTAGCACCACCTTCTTTCAATGATACGTCACCCAAGCAGCAGCCTGGGGGAGATCTCATTCGCAACTCAGGATTAAATTTGATAGAGACATTCGACTATATAATTTTATTATGATTTTTTAATTGTCCTTCAATGAAATCCTCTCAGAAAACCGAAACCCCTTTCTCAATAATTCAACATTTGAATGCATCATTACAACCATCAGTGGGGTAGTTTCAGTAAATTATTATAAAAGTATGGTTTGCATGTTCCTAGTGGGTCATTCTCGACATCTAGAGATGCACTTTGGTAATGTATAATCAATTTGTATAGCCTCCATGTTGTGCCACTAGATGTCCTTCCAAAATTTCATAGGTACACCAGATCCATAAAGGACCTTGCAAGACACATGAGGCTATGAAAGTTGGAACAGAGGTCTTATGTAAACAAAGACAACACCAGGATGTGAGGATGAAGTGAGCGGGCACCATGCAAGGGAATGATCAGTTGCACCGTCAATGAATGTCATTATTCACAACACTAGGAATAACAGCTCCCACCCCATGACTACTCACAAACCATAATTTGGGGATAACAATGGGGGTGGTTAGAGCATGTGTGTCATAAAATGGCGTAAGAGGACTTGACCTCCATAGAAGGGATGCATGCACAGTCAGGCAGCCAATTTTTGAAATCCATCTTGTAATTGCATTACTATGGTTGCTTCCACTATAGGTCACCAATCCACTTCATCGCATACACCTCGCAAGAAGAATCTTCATTAGTCTCTAGCTATGACAATAAAACTCATGATCACTCAAAAAGGTGTGGGTCCTTTGAATGCAATTAGACCTCACAAAACTATCATTGGATGGAATCATTAAGAGAATTTTGATGCTTTCAAGTGTTAGTTGATGACATTATGTGGATCAATATCATGGAATAGAAGATAAATCATAATTACTACTCATAGCATCAATTCATAAATTCAAACACACTCCCTTATAATGCTCGCATTCTTGATAGGAGAACAATGGAAAGGGGATGCAGGTCTCTGATGCCAATATGTTGCTTGTGGGAAAATGTGCATGGGGATCCACTATGAGGATGTTGCATATGAAATCCATTTAGGATGGCACAAGGAACCACAATACCTGCATAGAGATAATCTACGAAGATGGGGTGTGAGGAAAGTGTGCAGAGATTTCACAAGAAAATGTTGCTCTAACGGTGTGATGAATGATGTAAAATGCAGGGATGAGGAAAGTCCACAATGGTATGAGTAAAATCTCCATAGTAGAAAAATTGGCATACCATCATGAATAAATTGAATTGTGATGTACAAATTCATCTCTTTTCAAGGAACTTTTGAAACCATATTTTCCTCGATTTATGTTGAGTCTCATCGCACATTGGTTTTATTTCTATCACCTTCAAAATCATCAAATCCAATTTTCCTTCAAAGTTGGAATGTTGTTCATAGGTTTCACAGTAAAAATTTCAACTTATATGCCTTCATCATGGGTCGAGTGGATGTGGAGGTAGCCAACGGGACCACCCTTAGTGCTTTTTCATTAGAGAATGTCATTGGTCAAATGACATCTCACAAGGGGAGTTCCACATTGTGGAACCCATATAGTCGTGCTACCTAGCTAAGTCCATTTAAGCTCTCTCAAGTTGTGATTCTTGGACTATGGAGTCAAGCGGTGTGCAGGCTACATGTTGGGTTGCCGTTGGGTTTTTGTCATCAAGGAGTGGCTTTGTGAGGATGAAATTTTGACGACACTGACCCACATGAGTGGACCCACTGAGGGGACCTTCTTTAAAGTTTATCTTTGTACATTTTTCGTATTGATGGCGTTTGTGGGTTCCAAGTCCATGTAGCGGGGAAGCAACAAATTTATGTTGTTATAAAATAGTGTTGTAGTAACAACTTCCCTCTAGTAATAGCCCACATGGGTGGACCCGCTAGTGAGTTTTGACTCAAAAACCTTTCTAGTGAACCTAAGATTTTTTCCTGAGGAAATGACATATGCGAGACCCACATGCTAGAGTAACACCAAGGTCTCATTTTTTAAACAATGACCACTAGGTAACTGCTTTTTGCTAGTGAACACTTGCAAGGGTGAACCTGCCTAATCATTTTGACTTAGTGGCTTTGCCACTTCAGATTCCAAGGTTGGTATCATGGGTAATAAGTGTGTAATCTACATCACAAGACAGCTTGAGGACTCTACCATTGAGTGATGGTGATCAAATGATGACGGGCTACATGAGGCATCCTACAGGGCGACTAGGACTTAATCAATTTCATGGTGCATTGGGTCTAGTTTATTCATGGAAATGGAGAGGGTGTAGCCCATAAAGGGGGAGGGTGCTAAGGTTTTATCATTGGTGTAACAATCGTGTAGGGGTGAGCTTCCAAAGAGTAGAAACCCACAAAGAGTTTTCCACAAATGTTTGAAACTTCATGGAGCTTGACCAATGGCTTGGGTACGCTTGACTTTACAGTTTAGAGAACGTAATCATCTCAAGTGTAGAATAGGGGTCCAACAACCAAGGAAAATTTAAACCAACAGGAACAAGGAAAAAGTGAAGGGGAAAAGGGGGTCCCTGCCTTCGATGGGACGTGTGTGCAAAACATGCACAACAAATGGTGAATCGGCTGGGGAAATGCTCTAGAGCATTTCAATGACAAACTGGAATCATGAACCCAGAGTCTCTGGTTTTGACCTTCACACTAGGCCAAAAAAATTGAACACTTGACCAAAGGATCAAAACTGCTAGTAAATCCAACCTTCTATATGCTGAAAATCGAAGTGTGTGTAGATGCATTCATTCCCATCCTTAAGTCACTATAGGAACCCAAGCTTTGTCAAGTTAAGCTACGTGATCGATTCTAACTCCAAAAGCAACCTAGACATTACCTTGTTGCCAGTCATGCGTCTATAGCCCTGATGAGGTAGTCACTCTAATTCTCCTAAATATTGCTCTACTACTAGTCGGGTGTCCATAGCCCCGATAGAGTTATTCAGATCCTCTTGAAAGTTGAATTTCTTCCTTTTGATTTTCACTATTTTTCTTTTGTTCATTTCTTTTGATTTCTTTTCTCTTCTTTTCATTTCAACCCACAAGCAATGAAGCTTGCACTCAGGGCTGAGAATCACTATGGCACTGAAGCAAATTTTTAGATTTTTCACTTAGCTCAACTTGGAAAAAGGACCTATAGTGATTGTCAGATTCTTAAAGTGTGTAAGAGATAAGATTTCAAAATACATCATAATCTAATTAAACCAATAACTTATCCCCTTTGATCCAAACATCTAGGTCACCTGACACTAGCCAAAGGCCTTCACCATCCACTCTAAAAACTTGATTGAAGTTTCTCGAACAAATACCAAGAACAACCCCCAATTAATAAAATTATTGTTGTGCTTGCAAACATACCCAATAGGAAAATAAGGGGACCCAAAGAAAAGCAGTAGAGCAAAAGAAAAGAAAAATCAAAGTGAAAGCAAACTAACTTAAAGCAAACACCTACACTAACCAAAGTGGGAAAGTGAGAGCAAACCGAAAGGAAACTACTCTAATGAAAGTAGGAAAGTGAGGTATGTACAAAAAATCTATAGTACCCAAAATGAACTATGTACAAATAGATTCACAATGAACCACGTTCAGGCAAGGCAAACTTAAATTTATGCCCATAGGATTTTGCAATGCATGTACAAGCAGAAGGGTGATCATTACAATCCTAAGCAATACAAATTCATCCTTATATTCAGAAAGATAAAACTTTATAGCACAGCATTCAAATTCAATAACTTTAGGGAAAACCAATAGTTGAGGTGATTCATGAAGCCCATGATCAGTCCATAAAAAAAATTTCCTTCCCTCATTCCTATAATCAAAATAATAAACGTAGCTATGAGTACTCATAGGAGCAAGGAAAGATAGAACCTAGATGTTGTCCTACAAAGGGAACAATATTCCATGGTTCAAATCATGCATGGCATCATTAGTCATTACATTGGAAACTTCAAGCGGGCATAATGGATGGTGCAACATCCCCTTTGCACTTTAAATCTACAAATCACAATCAAATTGATCAAGTAGTAGACACTATAAGGAATAAAAAAAAATCAATTCAAGGACCATTCTACCTCATCTTGAGTCTACATAAGGTTGATAAAATGAATCAACCAGCACCTCTTCCAAGCTCCCAGTGGGACCCGCAACCTCCATCAGTTGTTCCTCAAGGAGATATACACTATCATGATAATCATTTGCAGTCCTTACCTCCATTTGATTGTTGTCCTCAAAAGGAATCATGTTATCCCATTTCAATTCCCTCATGCTAAATTCAATTCAATGGTGTTTCATGTCATAAAAACATGATATAGATGAATCTGTCTTGTTACAACTCTTGATATGTGTAGGAGGATCAATGATAGACAACGTAGAAAGACTCCCCATTGAAACTTGTCTTGTGGTTGGAAGGGTATATCACCCTTGTGGGAAGTTTCCAAAATATCCTTGCCTTGGTTGTCTTCTCTTTGCAATTCATGTGGCTCATTAGGATATTTACTTGTTTCCTCTTGTTCACTACCGCTATAGATGGAGATGGTATCCTCTTCCCAATATAGGAACTCTAATGTTTCACCATCTAGATGTTTAGGTGATATGCCTTCATCACTACCAACCTCTGAAATGTACTCTTGCTCAGCATTGCTATACCTCTACGACACAACTCCAAGTGGGAAGAAATCAGCAAGTGACACTAGCTCATCAAGGGGATCAAAGTATGACATGTGATTTCCATCTAGGAGTTCCTCATGAAGTTTATCATCAGCCCTATGTAGATCACCCATGAGAGAAGAGGAATCTTGATGGTCAATGAATGGCCCTCTCACTTTATTTGCTTCATCTTCTAGAGGTTCGGAACTATATTATTCTTCTTTCATTGTTGTTCTAAAATATTCTTGTGAGCTTATCTCAGCTAACTTATCCCTTAACTCTAGTTCTCTTACCTCTAGTTCACTCCTTGAAGCACTAGTAGAAGGCCTTGTATGGGGTTGTTCCACTTGTTCTTTAATTTGCCTGATGGCCTCTTGGCACAACTCGCACAGGAACTCAGAATGTGTAGAATCATGTAGCTAACACCAACCCAGTAGAAGCAACCCCTCCAAATCTATTTGGTATCTCAGCTTTGACCAATCCCTCATGAGCCTCAAGATAAGTTTATTATACCTCTCCAATATTATGTCTTCGTCAACATTTGGGGAGGAAGTTTTATGGTGGACTGCCTCTACTTGTGGTTGTTCCCACTCCCCCAGATCTTTTCTAAATGCCTGATTACCTGCATCCATGAAGAAAAGGTATTCTAATCCCATTTTACCTAAAATCTCATTAGGGCTCATCGATGTCCCAAGGTTTTCAACCTCTTCCTTTTGATTCTTAGTATTTGTGCTGGTTGTGTGAACATATACTGCTGTAGAAGTATTTGGGTCAAAATCTTTTGTAGGTTCCCTTTCAACTACTAATTATTCTTCTACTTCAATAGATGATTCATCTTGATTGAGATTTGGTTGCTCTATCTTGTTCAAACAACTCCTAGCTTGATCAATAATGTATGCACATGAAGGGAAAGTTAGTTCTGAATGAAGTGCATTATGGACCATGCACCATCTAGACACCAATACTTCCTCTAAGCTTAGTTCATCCTTAATGCTTAGTTTTTCCTTGATCAGTTCTTCAAATGCTTTGGCTGCAATTTCAACAAGTTCTTCTTCTGGGTCTATAGGAGCCAATGGTTGGTTCACATCCCAAAATAATATTTCTACCTACAATGCCATCTCAATTCTATCCAAGAAGGTCAAACACTAAAATTCATTATGCCTACAAGTCTTATGGATTCTGCATCTATCTGACAATGCAAAGTGATACAATGGTTGGTTCAACCTCCTACACAAGTCTTCTTGAAGCTGATGATATTGAGTTGTAATTTCTACTCCATCTTAGCTCAGATGTTGCTTTTTATCTTCAATTGTTTTTGTTTTAAATTTTACGTTTATGATGAAATCTATCTATCTCATATTTTACTTGAAAGGTGCATTCAACTTCCATTTTTGTAGCCTTTTGATCCTCCAACCCTCCTTCTAGCACTATTTTTGTTGATGGGTGTTTTTTCAATTTCTCAACACATAGCATACAAGTATGCTATCTCTCTTGAAAGGTAATTTCTACAACTAATTTCAATTGTTTTTGTTTTAAATTTTACGTTTATGATGAAATCTATCTATCTCATATTTTACTTGAAAGGTGCATTCAACTTCCATTTTTGTAGCCTTTTGATCCTCCAACCCTCCTTCTAGCACTATTTTTGTTGATGGGTGTTTTTTCAATTTCTCAACACATAGCATACAAGTATGCTATCTCTCTTGAAAGGTAATTTCTACAACTAATTTTTAGAAATCACCCCAAGATCTCTTGTGTGTCAGGTCATGACAATGCTTGGAATTGTTCAATTGGTTGATGTGATTTGTTGGTAATCACAAGGAGGCCTTTATGGTTCACAAAGTATGGGAGTTTCAAGTTTGCAAAATGAGTTTCAAATTTTTGAAAATGAATGAACAGCGGCTGCACACTCAGAACAACAAGTTGAAACTCACTTCAATCACCAAGTTTGACATTGTTGCGGTGCATTAGATCCTAAACTAAGTTTTTCTTGACCAAGAGGAACCTACAGCTACACAAAAGTATTAAAATATTTAAGGGGTGTTTGTAGGATTTTAGACTTTACATTCACCTATTTAGCATGAACAAACAATTGAACTAAGGTGCAGAAAATAAACAAGCCCAAGATAACTTTACACAATAGTTTTTCATCAAAAAAATTCCAAAAGTATTGGATGGAAGTGCATCAAATACTGTAACAAGAAGCCACCATTAAATCCATTCAAGAAACTAACAAACAAAAATAAACATGGAGGTTGAATCATGCATGCACAATGAAAAAATTCAAAGAAAACACCCAAAACAATGCAATGCTTCTTTTTATTGCTGCAAAATGGCTCTTTACAAAAATTCACAACCGCCTACAAATGAGGAGCAAGCCCCTATTTATAGTTTTCCAAAAGTGAAATGAATAGCCAAGATTCATATACAATGAATGGCCCAGATCCATTCTAACTTAGGGTTTCACCTACCCCCAATATCTTACAATATAAAAATAGAATTTTTGTCATTTTCTCTATTTTGTCTAGTAGTTTATTTTGTCTTTTAGCTTCTCTGTCTTGTAGCTGCCTTTACACTGTAGCTACAAACTATTAGATTCTACCTTTGTTGATATATTTGTAGCATCTCTTCATTCAATTAAGTGAATTTAGCTACAGATTTGTGTCACTGAGAAGCAAAAACATCCTCCTCAGTTTTAGTGTACAATTCCTTGACAATCGTCATCATTTGGTGGAAATAAAACAACCCTCTCTTGCTATCTTGTTTGAAATCATTTCCCAAACTATTGGATGATCCAAAGCAGGTTTTTAAGTGATTTTTTCAATTAGGTGGCATTCCCTTGACATCAGTATGTAGATAAGTGGATCCTTTTGGTAGTTATGATCCTCCATGAGCATATTGAAAACATAATGTGCCCCTCCTTAAGCACAGTTCCATGTGTGGTCTCTAGTGATCATCATTTATCATAGCAACGTGCTCCTTAATTTTAGGTCTATTTTGAGCACCAGTTCCTATTTTTTTGAAATATTTACAAGCCATATTTACCATAAATTATTAGAATCACAGCATTAAATCATAAGATTATCTTCATCCAGTTTGCCACAAAAATAAGTGGAATTTTAAGGATTACAAGCGAATATATAAAATTTCATGTAAATCCTTTAAATTTCTCATAATTGAAACTTTATCCTATTAAATCCTTGAAATCCAAATGATAATCCCTCTTTAAATTTGGGATTCATACTTGTTATTCATTCAGTATCTTGAGGCACTATTAAAGTTGCAATCACCCTTATTAAGAAGTAAGTTCCAAGCAATGAGGCCCCCTTTTATTTTAAAACTTTGTGGTGATTAAAAGGAAAAACATCATTTTCATGGTGAAACCCATTTCCGATTAACCTTTCATGCGTGACACTTCATGAGAATTTACACCCCATATAACGCCTAAGTGAGCAACCCCCTATGGCCAAATTGATTTATTAAACAATGGGCCTTCTAAATTAAGTTGAATGTCCTCATTGCAAGACCTAGTGGCCACTTCCAATTACTAAGTTTTAAATGAAAAGGAACACTTGACCCATTAGTGATGTGTGCTAATGCCTATAGAAGAAACAACATGAAAGTCCCAAGCTCTCCAACTATCAACATCGAGTGTGATAGAACCCACAAGATACGGGCCCACATTATGGAAAAACCCACATTTGCATAAATATGTATAATGTTGGGATGAAGTGTAATAATGTCATTATCATAGCCTAGAGGTTCCTAACACCCACAAGACAAAGATTCATAGTGCTTATATCATGATGTCCATCATCATTTTCTTGGGGTGAATGGATCAAAAAATCTTCCACCCACCTAATAGTTTGTTTTGACATTACATGTAGCATGTAATTATTGAAACACAAATTTGATTTATTCTTCATAGGTCAGGAAGCCATGCACCCATAGTGGTGCAGCATCACACACCATTCTCACCCATGAACCTCCTCAAGATATCCCAGTCTCACCCCATAATAAATATTCATAACCTTCTTTCCTCAAACAACACAGGTTTAATGATCAAGTAAATTCAAATACTCGAGTTAGAGCTCTCTACCATCTTTGAAGATTGGCTTCCTTTGTAGGTCACCTCAAACACTCCATCCCCTCAAGATCACATAGGACTTGCCATCCTAATCATTATGGAAAGAGCCTCAACGAAACCCCATGGTCACTGATGCTCTAAAACTCCAAGCATCCCACTCCTAGATGTTGACAAACCATATCGTATAATACTTTTCAATCATGAACAACTACAATCCTTATAGATTTCTTAGGCACAACATTGGTTTTTGATAGATTTTGATCATTAATCTATGGTGGGAATAGCTAATGAATTCACTTCTTACCTCATGTTGGGCAGTCCAAAAAATATGTGGAGATATAGTTTGGGTCTACCACTTAATAATGTCATAAAAAGATAGTGTGGAAAGAGAGGAAGACCACATAAAAAAAAATTCCAGCACAAAGGGAGGAAAAACATTCATGTAGGGGCATCATGTGATAACACTATGGAAATTTATTCAATGGCCTCCACCACATAAAGGTTTACGCCGCAACCGTTCTACAAGTCCCTTCTTTAACCCACCCTTTCTCGATGCTTACTAACTGCAAAAAGATCTCACTGATACCAAAAATAGTTGTGACCTCCCTATGTGTGTTTCCTTAGTATATAATCAACCCCCATAAACACTCATGTTGAAGGATGAATCGGCCATGGTTATCTTCCATTTGTAGAAAGGTCTATCCTACGCTCACAAATTCATTCTCTCATAAAAATCCTCATCGACTATCAACTCTAATTTAATGGATCCTGGATGCAGCTAAAAGGAAAAACTATGATCGGTCATTCCCACCCCTAGGTCTTGTTGATATGCCAAGATTTCTACCTTCATGAAAGAAACCATAGGTTGTAGGAATAGAGTGCTGACATTTCATGCATCTTCGTCATCTGTGAAAAAGATGGAGTGGGTTTCTCATGTGGAGACATCGTGAGATAGTGGTGTTGTAGGCAACGCCTCCTACATTGGAAAAGCTCGAGAGAGAGAAATATTGCATGAATACATGTTAAGACCATTGTTCTAAAGGAAATTTAAGTGGGGGGCTCTCGAAGGTCGAATTCCCACAAATCATGATGTGCCATCCCTCCTCACCAATACTCAAACAGCCCCAGAATTGTTCTTTGTGCTCCCTACTTATATCCTTGAGTTTTTGCAAGAAACACTCAATCCTCCAAAGATATCGATCAGACATATTACCTCTCCTTCCATTCAAAGTGAAGCTTTGTATGATTCTTAATTCACACTGGCTAACCTGCCATGGGTGACCTCAACCTCCAATCATCAATATCATGAATCCGCCTTCTTATCATCCCATTAATGTTTCTAAGGGTAGGGTGCTCCCTTTATTTCGAGTGAATGTAGGAATATTACTATTAAAAACCCACATATTTCTCCTTCTTCAATTTGGCACCTTCCTTTCCCCGTAGAATGGTGTATAGGAACTAATTTGCACCCCTAATGCAAATTCCCCTTTTACCCCTCTCCACTTTAGAAAACCAAAGGCGGAGGCTTAATTCCACATAAGCATGTTGCTCTTCACCCACTTGGTGCCTGTTTTGAGTGTTAGTGGAGGCATTTTTGTTAGGGATGCCCATGCAACTAATAGACATCCATGAGGCACACTTACATTCTTGGCAGATTCCTATGGCTAGATTCGGTAGAGACATTACACTTCCTATTGGAAGTCGAATTGTAACACCTCCCTTTGACTAGTCGACCCAAATATGGTCATTTCTTCATCTCTCTTCTTCATATTCACCTCTCATTCATTCATTTGAAGGTTGGTTGATCTCTAGACATCTCTTCACAACTTCATTCACTCATCCACAATCTTTGAGCATTTACATCAAGCATTGCAAAAACAATCCATCACTCCATCACTTCAATAGAGCAAGCGTAGGATGACTCCATTGCAGAAGAGGCTTGAGTTCCTCTCATCTTTCTCCTCCACTAGCCTTGAGTGCTTTGGAAAGAAGTGATAAGCTCCTCACTCATCTTCTCTATTATTTGGTTGAGTTGGCACATTATTGTTTTATAGTGTTTTTGTGTACTTTTCTTGTATTCCTTTCTTTATCATAGTATTTCTACATCGTTGCAAACTTGGTTGTCCATGGAGGTGGAAACACCAAAATGGGGGTTTGTCTGAGGTAGACCCCTAAATAGCCCCACAACATTTTCCCTCTTTTTTGTGTGTAGGTGGAGAGATCTTGGAGCAAGCTGGCAAAAAATTCATTGTATGAGATCATCTTCGTCACCCTTGCGGTAATATATTTCCTTTATCACATTCATCTTTATGTTTCATATTTTATAGTGCTATTTTTCACCTTTAGAAACTCCTAACTAGGCTGATAGTTTTTTTTTTGAGAGGTCCAACCTTGTCTCCCTAGTTTTCTAGTCGTTTGAATGCCATCGCACCTGAAAGATGCTAGGGCACCACGTTGTCATCTCAAAACCACTCTTTTGTCCTCTAATAAAGAGCTATCTGAGACACAGATTTCACCCAAAAAACTGACTCACCTAGTCTCCTATCAACTCTCAGGTTTACAGAGTGGTCGAGGGACTTCATATTCCTCATCATTCTCATCCCACCTATCATAACATTTGTTAGAGTAATAATTTATTATGCTTAATTAATTATATCATACTGGTTAATTAATTAAGTCACTTATTCATCTAGTTGCTTAAGCTAAACTTAGGCGCATTAATAATTATTTATTAATTATTAAGTGTGCACACTAGGGTTTCATTTAGGGTTTCCCTTTTAAGGTTTCTTGATCTCCTTCATAAGGATTGATCTCTTTGTAATAATAGGGATTCTGATAATGCATTTTACACTTTGAGGTTTACAGATCTTGTTTTGTTTTGAATGTCTTTTGCATGTAATAGGTTATTGCATGCAGGTGATCTTGGATTCTAACATGGTATCAGAGCTCCAGACTTGCATCTGCTTGTTCGTGATATGAAGATATGGCTTCTCAGTGAGTTTCAAGTGCAAGGGTTTCCATAGGCATCTTTTTTGCAAGATTTGGGGGTAGCCAATTTTTCGGCACACTATGGGCTCAAACGGACGTCACCATCGCGTTCGCAGCACCTCAAAACCCTAGGAACGCCTGTCGTTTGGTTGATTTTGGTGAAGTTGATCTGGGAGGCAAAAAAAAATTGCCAGGGAAGCCGTACGGCCTCCCCAGCATGCATTCCGAGACACGAAAATCAAAAAAAAATCAAGAAAAGCTCGATCTCGGGATTTGCGCCGATGCTCATTGTGCAAACCGGGTGGCCACCGGGCGGCCACCCGTCCGCCACCGCCACCGATGGCTGCTCCTTCTGCTCCGACGGCTCCGCTAGCCCTTGAGCGCTCTTCCACTCCAGCCATGGTCCCATGGAGAACTGACCGCCAGGCTTTCAGCCCCCGCAGGCCCAAACAGCCACGCCAGGGTCATATGGGAGACTAGGAGCTCCGCGCTCGACCCCAGGCCCAGTCCAGCCCCCGCCCAAGGTCATATGGCGACCAAGGGCTTCACCAAATTTTTTATGCAGGGGCGTTTTTTTGCGGCGACGGCCTCCAGGCCATCAAATTTATGCCCGTGAACCGCTGACGTCAACGTCCGTACGGCCCCTCCTTGCCTCTCCTAACCCTAGTTTGCCCTAAAAGAGCAGTTTCTTTGTTTTTGGCATAACTTGGGCATACGGTATCGAAATCGGGCAAACGAGATATCACCGGAAAGCTGGTTCCGAGCACTTTCATTTGGTGTAGTTTATTTTTCAGTATTTTTCTGTTTTACTGCATTTATTGCTGGTTGAAGTCAGATGTACTTTTTATGCTTCCGAGCTCATAACTCTTTGCCACGATCTCTGATTTTCACTATCTTTGCGGCGTTGGAAAGGTATTGAGGAGCTCTATGTTGCTGACCATGCACTTTTTTCTGTATCTATCCTAGGTTTTTTGTTAATCCAGATTTGGCCCGATGGGTGTTTTGGAGATTACCTAGATATTTTGGCAGTTGGGAGAGTGCATCTTGCATCTTTGCACTTCATTTTCAGTGATACATCATTTAATAATCGACTGCTGCTTCATAGATTCTGGTGTTGTTCCCGTTTGGAGTTTTTGAGTGTTCCGTGGCATCGGGTCTGCTGTTGCATCATTATGATTCCGATATGGTTTCGTGTAGATAGAAGTATCTTTCCTTGCTTGCCAGATTGCGGTTCCAGTGTTACTCTACAGTGTTCTTCTAGTGCTTCTTTGCAGCATGTCATATCATTGTAGGGGGGTTTTGTCCCACTGCGTTTTCCTCCTCTACCTCTTTCTTGCATTTGTAAATGGGTACCTGATCAGGCCTAGTTGTCGGGACCCATCTTTGCTTGCATGCATCTTCTTCTAGTGTTTTAGCTTCTTCCTAAGTTCATATTAAGGGGGGGTGTTAGAGTAATAAGTTATTATGCTTAATTAATTATATCATACTGGTTAATTAATTAAGTCACTTATTCATCTAGTTGCTTAAGCTAAACTTAGGCGCATTAATAATTATTTATTAATTATTAAGTGTGCACACTAGGGTTTCATTTAGGGTTTCCCTTTTAGGGTTTCTTGATCTCCTTCATAAGGATTGATCTCTTTGTAATAACAGGGATTCTAATAATGCATTTTACACTTTGAGGTTTGCAGATCTTGTTTTGTTCTAAATGTCTTTTGCATGTAACAGGTTATTGCATGTAGGTGATCTTGGATTCTAACAACATTCCCTTTAATTGAGGTATGTTAGGGTAGCCATATTGCTCTCGGCCTTTCATGACTTGAGGCCTTGCAATGGTTGGTCCTCCTCTCTTACATTTTTGGTGAACTTGATGTGAACCAACATCTACTCATTTTTCGGTGTTCTGAGCTTTTCCTCTTATACCCTTTGATCGATTATACTCCTATGTGTTGTGAAAATTTATGAGCATCACAACCTAGTCCACAACCTCTGGGTATATTGTCAGGAGAAGTCTGTGGAACCTTTTGATGGATAAGTTGAAGGTCTCTTCTAGTTTCACTACTGGTCTTTTCTCTGGTTTTGCAGTTAGTGTTTCTATGTAGGAGCAGGTGTCGTGGGGTGAGTCTAGATTCTTCGATGAAACTAACCGCGTCCCTACCCCTCCTACATCACCTACATCATCCTCCATTGATGAGCATGAATCCATCCACATTCCCTCTGAATATAACGCTAGTTTGAGTAAAGGGTTGGGTGCCTTGGAAAATCGCCTAGAGAAAAACCCGAAGCTAGCTAGCACTGCTAAAGTTATTAGTGAAATAAAGTATATGGTAGGAAAAGATCGAATAAGCATAGAACTCCTAGCTAGTCTCACTAGTCTAGTTGAAGCATGCACCCATTCAAACCATGGTAGCATGATACAAGGTGGCCCCTTAAAATAACAAGAGAGTAAATTAAGAGTGTCGATGCCTCCTACATCTGTGTACATGGCCAAAACAGTCCCTTCCATCACTATCCATCTTTCCTCCGAAAGTTCTGAAACCGTCAGAGTAAACAAAAATCCTCTGGGTTTCCATCTCCGATGGTAGTCATGGTGGTGGTCCTATTAGTGGCTCTAGTAGTGGTTCCACTAGTCCTATGTCTTCTAATGACCCAATTTTGAATACCCTTTTTTAGAATATGGGGAAGATGTAGAACCAGTTGGCGAGCCTTTCCTAGGCTTCTGCCTAGCCTATTTTTTAGCCCTTCTTCCGACACAGCCCGTTGTCGGTAGCAATTCTAAACACTCCTTTCCCATAAGGGATTGATATTTCTAAATTTTAGAAATACGATGGCAAAGGGGACCCAAAAACACATGTGTCTTCCTTTAACGCCTTATGTACAGACTTCTTCCATCATGACATGTTGATGGAAAAATTGTTCCCTCAATCCCTCAAGGATACAACACTCGAATGGTACTGCTCCTTGCCTGAAAATTCCATATTTCTATTTAATCAACTTGTGAACCAATTCCTATGACAGTTCCAAGCCAACATTGGACCTAAAATGACCTCTGACCATGTTCAATGTAAACAAGGGGATAATGAGAAGATTATCAATTTTATAGCATGATATCAAGCACTCTTCTCATAAATCTCATACTTGTTACCTAAATCCAATGTGCAAAAGGTTTTCATAGGGAACTTACAAAGGCCTTGGCAGGAGAATTTTTCCCTCATGAAATACCCTTCTTTGGCGCATTTGTGTGCAGCCTTACGAGAGTACCAACAGATGGTTGTTCAATTCAAGGGATCTTCCTTGAGCTCTCATCCTGAAGGGAAGTCTATTATATTAATCTCTAGGAAAGGGAAAGTTTTTGTGAATGTAGTAGCCACTGTGGATAAAAATAACCTTAGATGCGACTAAAAATTCATGAAGTTATCAAAATCTTATTCCTCCATTTTACAGAAGTTGTTAAAGGATAAGATTGTTAACTTGCCAACTCTAAAACTAGTTAGGGAACCATATCCTAGCCGGTATGAAGCAAACACCTACTGTCAATACCATCAAGTTAACGGACATGATATCGAATTTTGCATGCACCTACATCATGAGATACAAGACCACATCAAGGATGGTACTATTCCTCTCGATGGAAGTAAGCAAAATATGAATAGATTCATGATGAAAGCTAATAGTGAATTGTAGATATACACGGAACCGTTTATGTCACATTCTACTAACATGATTATCAATCCCTCTTATTTTGTTTCCAAACCTGAATCCTACATTAACATGGTTACTATTACTCCCTCTCCTCACCTTACGATTGATTTGTCGAATATAACATTCACTTCGCAAGATGTACCAGCAAACAAAAAACCTTCTCTGCTCTACATTCCCGCTCGCCTCAATGGCAACATTGTGACAAGGGTCTTAGTCGACCCTGCGAGTAGAGTGAATGTCATCATGGAGAAGATTCTATTCTTAAACTCCCTACAAAGTGAGGAATATGAAAAAACAAGGTCCATCATCCATATGCGTGATGGTCTTGCCCTTAAACCATATGGATTGATAAATTTTTTTGTCCTAGTTGGACCTACGAAGGTGGACATAGTTTTTGATGTTATTCCTGAGTCATACCTATTCAAGGTGAAGTTAGGGATACCATGGCTAACTTCCATGAATGGGATCACCTCTATAATTCATAAGTGTCTTAAGTTTTCCCATGAAGGTTTCATGCGCATGGTGCATGATACTAGATACCATCATGTGGTGTCCTATGGGGGATATTCATTGGATCACTTTTGGCCCGCTCTAGTTAGTCCACTTCCACCAAGAATGGACCTACTTTATAAGAACTATGTAAAGTATAAGACTGGGGGTGAGGGACAACTTAAGTTGACCCTTCTTGTAGTGGAGTATCCAACTACCTCCTCCTCTCGAAAGGGAAAAGAGAAACTTGCTCCTTCTCTAGTTGCCTCATCTACTCCATCTTCTTGGGAGGAGTATTGGATGAATAAGCCTGGTTTTTACCTGATGAGTCTGATGATACCTGCTTGGCATAGACCCAAGATTAGGATATCAGATCTCCCTAATGGGCCTCCTAGACGTTGGTACTATTTATATGGCTGAAAGAAAGGCTCATGAAGAGAATTTTCCTTGCGACCTCTTACCATTCCCACAAACGGGAAAAGGCCCGTTGTCGAAGCGCTAGAATTGATTCCCCCCACCATTTTCAAACCTATTCCTCCTGCTCCCATCTAGGAGTTTGTCCCTCCACTGGAAATAACTATGGAGGACACTCCCATGGTTGAGCAGGAACCCTCCATTCCTTCACAACCTATCAGCTTTTGGTTCGAAGAGTCATAGAAACTGCCTTGTGCGTGAGTACAAGAGTCGGAAAAAGGCTCTTTTGGCTAAGCAAGCTACCTTACAAAAGAAAGAAGAGGAGATGACTACTCCTATATCAGGACCTCCTATCATGTGCTCATCTCTCTTCCCTTTTGTGTATATCCACACTAGCTACATATCACATTTGGCCTTTGTTGCGAGTGCACATGTGCCTGGTAAGGTGCAGGTGTTCATCGCTCCTTTGGTGGAGCCACCTCTGCTAACATCCATTCTGAATGTCTCACCTTTATCAAAACCTATAGATATTTATTAACACTTCAATTGTATCTATTGTGGTTCTTTCCTCCTCTCTCTCTTCCCTTCTTGCTTCGTTTGTGGGGAGTTCACCCCCTCTGATGAAGAAAAGGGTAGAGAGTGGTCCTTCCAACAATTGAAGACGTAGTAGGAGTCTGCCTTCTTTGAAAGGTGGTCCTATGTTGACTTGTTCCATCTTAGTAATGGAACCAGTTCCGACCTCTCTCGATTTTATCACCGCTCCCAAATCTCTCGGTGAGCCTAGTGGTGAACATTGGATGCAAACCTCTCTATCTGCTGAGGTAAAACATGGCACTCCCATTAAGTGCATGTTTAACTCATTGGATGAAGTTCTAACCTTTTCAGCAATCTTCACAAGATCATTGACCTTGGACCCACAAGAGTTGAGTGATGGAGATCTCACAGGTCCTTCTTCCTTAGCCCTTATTGTGAGAGGGTTGGAATCTCCTCTCCTTAACATTACACCACTGCAGGCTTGTCATCCTTCCCCCTATAATGATCTAGAGTGGGAAGCTGACAACCTCTTGGTTGACTAGTGTTAGAGGGAGACCCCTTCTTAATCTTTAGATTAGATGTGTGTGTGTTACAATGTGCTTCCCCCGTGATCATGTTGTGTGTCCTATTCTAGGTTGATAGTTTGTTTTTGAGAGGTCCAAACTTGTCTCCCTATTTTTTTGGCCATACAGATGCAAGCACACCTATGAGATGCTAGCACGCCACACTGTTGTCCTAGAACTATGCTTCTATACTCTGATAGAGAGCTATCTAAGACACAGAGTTGACCCCAAAAAACTAACTCGCCTAGTCTCCTATCAACTCTCGATTTTACAGAGCAGTCGAGGGACGTCATAGTCCTCTTCATTCTCATCTCTCCTATCCTAACATTCCCTTTAACTGAGTTAAGTTAGGGCAGCCATACTGCTCTTGACCTTTCATGACCTAGGGCCTTGCAGTGGTTGGTCCCCCTCTCTTACAAATGGTTTATCCATCATGTATCATTCCATCCACTTGAGGGGCTCATTTGATGATGCTTGTAGAAACTATGAACTATTAAATGCTTTTAAACCAATATCCCATGCATACATCTCAGTACCACCTTCTTTGAATGAAATGTCACCCAAGCAATAGCCTACGGGAGATCTCATTCGCAACTATAGGATTATATTTGACAGAGACATCTGATTGTACAATTTCATTATGATTTTTAAATTGTCCTTGAATGAAATCCTCTCAAATGACTAACACCCCTTTCTCAGTAATTCAATGTTTGAATGCATCATTACATCCATCTGCTAGGTATTTTTAGTAAATTCTTATTAAATTATGGTTTGTGTGTTCTCATTGGGTCGTTCTCAACATCTAGATATGTTCTTTGGTAATGCATAATCTATCTATATAGCCTCCATGTCCTGCTACTATATGTCCTTCCAAAATGTCACAAGT
Source organism: Sequoiadendron giganteum (assembly GCA_007115665.2). Lineage (NCBI taxonomy): Eukaryota > Viridiplantae > Streptophyta > Pinopsida > Cupressales > Cupressaceae > Sequoiadendron > Sequoiadendron giganteum. The sequence continues at coordinate 370,369,921 of CM021110.1, read as the reverse complement.
ACACCAGATCCATAAAGGACCTTGCAAGACACATGTGGTTGTGGGAGTTGGAATATAGGTCTTACATAAACGAAGGTAGCACTAGGATGTGGGGATGAAGTGAGCAAGTGCCATGCGAGGGAATGATGTAGGTGCACCATCAATAAACATTGTTCTTAATGACACTGGGAATAACAGCCCCCACCCTGGGCATGTGTGTTGTAAAACAACATAAGGAGACTTGACCTCCATAGAAGGGAAACACACACAGTCAGACAGCCAATTTCTAAAATCCATCTTGTAATTACATTACTGTGGCTACTTCCACTATAGGCTACCAATATTATTCATCACTTATGCCTCACAAGAAGAATCTTCATTGGTATCTAGCTATGACAATAAACCTCATGATCACTCAAAAAGGTGCGGGTTCTTTGGATGCCATTAGTCCTCACAAAAATATCGTTGGATGGAAGCGTTAAGAGAAGTTCAATGCTTTCAAGTGTCAATTGATGACATTATGTGGATTAATATCATAGAATAGAAGATAAAGCATGATTACTACTCATAGCATCAATTTATAAATTGAAACACACTCCCTTATAATGCTCTCATTCTTGATAGGAGGACTATGGAAAGGGGATGCGGGTCTCTGACATCAATATGCTGCCTATGAGAAAATGTACACTGGGATCCACTGCGGAGATGCCACATATGAAAGTTGTTTAGGATGACATAAGGAACTATAACACCCACATAGAGAAAATCTATGAAGACGGGGTATGGGGAAAGTGCACAAAGATGTCACGAGGAAATGGTCCTCTAATGGTACGATGAATGACGTTAAATGCAGTGATGAGGAAAGTCCTTAGCGGTATGAGTAAAAGCTCCACAGTAGAAAAATTGGCATATTGTCATGAATAAATTGAACTATGATATACAAATTAATCTCTTTTCAAGGCACTTTTGAAACCATATTTTCATCTATTTATGTCAAGTCTCATCACACATTGGTTTTATTGCTATCACCTTTGAAATCGTCAAAGCCAATTTTCCTTCAAATTTGGAATGTTGTTCATAGGATTCATAGTAATAATTTCAATTTATATTCCTTCATCATGGGTTGAGTGGATGCGGAGGTAGCCAATGGGACCACCATTAGTGCATTACCATTGGATAATGTCATTGGTCAAATGGAAACCCGCAAGTGGATTTCCACATTGCGGAACCCACATGGTCATGTTGCCTGGCTAAGTCCTTTTAAGCTCTCTCAAGTTGTGATTCATGGACAAAAAAGTCACGCAATGCAGAGGTTGCATGCCAGTTTGTCTTTGGGTTTTTTCCATCAAGGAGCGGCTTTGCGAGGATGGCATTCTAAGGATTGTGGCTTGCATGAGAAGACCCACCAAGGGAAAATTCTTTAAATTCTTTGTGTGTTTTTCATATTGATGGCATTAGTGGGTTTTGAGTCCGTGTAGCGGGGAAGAAGCGAAGTTTCACCATTATAGAATGGCATTGTAGTAACGGCTTCCCACCAATGGCGGCCTACATGGGTGGACCCACCAAGTGAGTTCTAACTCAAAAATATTTCTAGTGAACCTAATATTTTGTCCTGAGGAAATGCCATAAGTGGGAGCTACATGGCGGATTAACACTGAGGTCTCACCATTTAAAAAACAGTCGCTAGGTAACAAATTTTCATTGGCAAACACTCACAAGGGTGCATTCACCTAATCATTTTGACTTAGTGGCTTAACCACTTTAGATTCCAAGGTTGGGATCATGAGTAATAAGTGTGGAATCCACATCGTAGGATAGATTGAGGGCTCTACCATTGAGTGATGGTGATCGGATGGCAGCAGGCTGCATCAGGCATCCCGCAAGGCGAATAGGACTTAATCAATTTCATAGTGCATTAGGTCTAGTTAATTCATGATGAGGGCGAGGGCAAAGCTCGTAGAGTGGGAGGATGCTAAGTTTTTTCCATTGGTGTAATGGCCATGTAGGGACGAGCTTCCATAGAGTATAAACTCACAAAGTTTTTTTGAAAAAGTTTGAAACTTCATGGAGCTTGACCAATGGCTTGGGTATGCTTGACTTTGTAGTTTAGGGAACATAATCATCTCAATTTCAGAATAGGGGTCCAATGACAAGGGAAAATGCCAACCAATAGGAACAAGGAAAAAGTGAAGGGAAAAAGGGGGGCCCTGCCTTCGGTGAGGCATGTGTGCATAACATACACAACAAATATCCTAACACTAAAAAACCACAGAGGAGAAGTGCAAAAAAGAACTTTTTAACTTCTAAGATGAACAATCACAACATAACATGAAACCAGAAAAACAAATACATAGAGATAACACTAGCTTTACGTGGGAAAACCCTTATGGGAGAAAAAACCCACCACACTAAGAGAAAGACACTTTGTATTACAGTAAGCAAAAAATACATACAAAGTTATAGTCCTCACTCTCTAATAGTTAGCTCACAACAACACTTGATTTTTTCATGCACTCACTGTTACAATGCTATTTCAGCATTCAATGAATACAAACTCATCAACCCTAGACTCACTATCTCTCAGTATTCGGTATTCTATTTTTTCATATTATTTGACTTCTAGTCTCATTCAACTATTACAATCTCTCATCAACCACCAATTAGGGTGCATTAATTTTAGTTCTTCACTGACACGCCAAATCGATCTCAGATCGGATCCACCTGCAATCCCACATCGAGCCACCCCTGCAATAAATTATGTTGCAGAAAAATTACCAATTTTGGGCTCCGATATTCATTTCGTCGCTTGACCGAGGAGTGATCAGTCAACTATCTTCAGGCCCCAAAATCCCTCGCTATCGCTAACGATTCCTTCACATTTTGGGGTAGCATTCATCCACTATCACCAACCACCAACCACTAGCATAGTCGGGTCCCACAAGCCACGTGTCTACCACTCAAAAGGTTTTGGGGCATCTAGGAGGGAATGTCCAATATTCCCTTGAGCCCGCTTGGAATTGGCTTTTGAAGCTTCCATGTGTCCACCGCTTCCACTCTCTGCTTAGATCAGTCTCGGGTCCCATCGAGCTATGTGTAAGTTGTTGGATCTCCTTTGGGGAATCTCAAGCGACATCTGCTATATTCCCCAAAGAACTCTCGAAGCACTGACAAGTTTCCACGACCTAGCAACATAGTACATAAAGCAACTCAAGACCCACCTTCTCTTTATTGTGCTCACCACTTTAACAATCTACCACATGTCAAGTACACAAACAATTTCGCTCGACTAAAAGGGTCTCAGTGATACTTGCCTCAAGATGTTGCGGAATGCAGCCAACACCATCAGATGGAACTAAGCGCAATTATAGATGCAAGTCATCGGCACATCGGCAAGACTTAGCATTTCCTCTTGCTGATAAACGACCGCTCCATCAATGAAGCCGATTCCAACCAACATTTCGCCAACTCCATGTTCATCAAACCATCCTTGTGACAACCCTTGGAGTCTCACTGATTAGAGAAAGTCTCGGTGACCAAAGGGTCAAAATGACAAAATGAGAACTCTATGGTAAAGCAATAAGGGCATAAATTCGTCAAGCCTCTCTTAGAGGTCCAACCCAGTAAATTGAGGCACATTTTCCAAGAACAAAGAGCATAAAAGTGGCATAGTAGAAGCAAAGGAATCCTAGAAATAGAAGATATAATCTATTAGAAAGAAAAATTTAGTAGGTTGGTTGAATAGACAGACGTGGGGCTCTTGCAAAGGCGATGTGACAGAAAGTTGTGACCATGACATGATGTGACAAAGGTGACATTATACATCAAGCGGTGCTCTACATGAAGCAAAGGTGACACTATATATAGAGGCGGTGTTGTATGGACCAAAAACAGTGTCGCCTTCCTGTAGCTGCAAAAATTCTCAATTTCAAGCCAAATTTTCAAACTTAAAAAGGATAGCCCTCTTTCTAGCACCAAAATGTGAATTCTTAATATACAATTAGCTAACAAGAGACAAACAAACAATGGTTATTCATGCTAGAAAAACAAACAAATAATTCCCTATGAGATTCTTGGTTAAACAAAGATGAAAACATGAAATGAAAGCATGAAAGAAATCAAATGATAGCATGTAATCAACTAGATCAACCAAACCTCATCCCATAGGGGGATTGGTGTCACTTTGATGTAGAAAGTGTCCCTTTCCGAATCCCTTTGATAAGCTCCAATGATGTATATGATTCCAAGTGTGAGATTGATGCTAAGTGATGATAAAAACAAGCTAAAAATTATATGAGAAGAGTGAGTGCTATGAATGAAAATGCCCATAGTAAGAATACTTCAAGTTGTGGATCCATTTCAAGTAGAAGAGGATTCTACTTATAGGAGTGAAGGGTTGAAGAAATACTAAAATTGGTTAATGTGGGATTAAAATGGGAGCCAATAGAAGGGTGACATTTGTCACAAGGCTAATGGATGGAGGTGGATCACATTTTGGAGAATGTGTAGAGTTATGAGGATGTAAGAGGATTGAATGCATATGGTTGAGGATGTAAGGGAATGTTGTTGAGAATGTAAGAGAGATTTATGTCCTTGTAAGAGATAAGATGGCATCTAAGAGGGAGTAAATTCCTTTGTAAGAGGTATTTATGGGTGTGTAAGAGAATTTTGGAGGGAAATTGAATGAAGGGGTGGTTGGAAGGAATATTCCTTAGAATATTCCATTGTGAGGATAAATAAGGTAAAAAAAAAATTATACTCCAAGAATCAGGTAGCATGACCCCTTATAAACTGTAGTGTGCCTGGTAAACTTTTTAACATGATCGGAAACACTAGCACAACATGCCATCTAGTACCACGGAGGTGGGGGAGACTAGACCTCATGACCAACCTCCTACAATAGGAAAGGTTTATCCAACCAAGCTAGGCCCCTCGCCCTGATAAATAAGGTAATTAGATAATTAAAAGAAATGAATTTCATGTGCAACCTGGTTAGTTGACCATGGGTTGATTTAACTTTAGGGGAGTTAAAAGCTACCAAAATAGGTAATGAGGATTAGAAAATTATTTAGAGTTAATTAGTTCAGAATTAATCAACTTGAGTGGGTTAGGGTATTTATGACATTTGATTTTAAATAATTGGATTTATTTAATCAAAAGAGAGGACTTAGGGGTATTTATTTAAATGATTTTATTTAATTAAATAGGATAAACATTAGTCATGGTAAGGTGAATTATTTGATTAATAGCAGAAATTGATGAATTAACTAAATAATAATGATTATTTAATTAATTGGTTAGTGCAAAAATGATTTAGGATGAAATGGTGTTAGTCAATCAGAATCAGATGCATAGTATCAATCAATGATTTTTAAGTGTCTACATATTCAACTATTTCTTCTATAAATACTCCTCATTTTGAAAAGAAAAGGATCCACTTCCATGAAAGAAAAGTTATAATAGTGAAATTTAGAGCATTCTTCATGAGAATTTTAGCATTTATCATCCACTTTTAGTTAGTTGTGTATCCATTTTCATCAATCTTCATCAATGGCTACCATCTTTGAGCTTGTTTCAAACTAGATATTGGAAAAGGGTTGGCATTCCACATCAATGCAACACCAATCCCCCAATAGTATGAGGTTTGAGGCATTAGATTAGTTTCTATTATGCATTGCTTGTTTATTTCTTATTTAATGGCCTCTTTATTTGATTTTTTCAAGTATTTCATTGGGAGATTAACTTAACTAGTCAAATACTAGTTTATTTCATATGGATCTAGCAGGTTTAGCTTAGGTTATGATTATGCTCACACTTATATATTGAAAAAGTGTAAATATCAATGATGTATTTGTAAGAGAGGGGGACCAACCACACTAAGGCTCCAAGTCATGGAGAGTTGATAGCAGAGAGTTGCCCTAACTTTCCTCACTCTAACGGATTTTTTGGGATGAGGATCAAGAATGAAGAGCACTCTATAGTGCTTATGTCACTATACAGACTCAAAAGTTTGGTTGGGGATAGATGAGTCAGTTTTTTGAGTCTAAACTATACCTCAGACAACTCTCTATTTGAGGATGGCAGCATAGGTCTAAGACAATAATGCAACGTGGTGGCATCTCTCTAGTGCACTAGCATCCGTATGGCCAAAAAATGTAAAGTAAAATGATAAAATACCAAAAACCTACTAGCAGCCTAGCTAACTAATTTTAACGAAAAGAAAAAAATGATAAGATATGAAAAGTAAATTCAAAAATGATAAAGTAAATAGATAAAAACTAGGGTGATGAATATCAATTCACAAAAGCATCAATTTTCCAATGAGCTCCACGCCTACACACAAGTAAAAAGGGGGAAACAATTGGGGTTGTATAGGGGGTTTCCTTAGTCAAACCCTTGCTTCAGTCTTTCCACCTCCACAGACAGTCAGAAAAGCAATGAAGTAGAAAGTGTGATAAAGGAAATGGAAGAGAAAGAGAGATTGTTGACCAGTAAAAAAAAATACTATGTTACTCTATCAAACCACAAAAGGAAAAGTGAAGCATTACTACCTCCACCCAAAGGCTCTCAAGGCCAATGAAGGGAAATGCAAGCAACGAACTTGGAAAAGTCACCACATCTGCAATGGTGATGAAAGGAGGTCTTGCAAGACTTCAAGCTCACAAATTCTATGGCAGCTTCGCACATACAAAATTGAAGTTGATGGAGTATCAAGCTACTGTAATGTTCAATGGAGTTGTGTAGATTGTTGGAATTGTGAAAAGATGTGAAACATAGAATGAAAAATGCTCAAGGATGTGAAGAAGATGAAGTGAGTGTGAAATGAATGGATTTTAAGGCCAAAGGAGTCTTTTCAGGTCAGTTGGTTGCACAAAGACATTACAATTTGACCCCAATGAGGTGTGTAACATCTTTGAAGACTCTAGGGGTAGGAATCTATCAAGAATGGTAATATGTCATGTAGACATCTGCACGTAGTGCTCACATCCCTAAGGAAAATTCCCTCATCAATGTATAAAAAAAATGCCAAGTGGATGGAAGGCGGGTGGATGATGTGAAATTTTCCATTCAGGTTTTATTTTCTAAGGTGAGGGTATGCAAGAGGGGAATTTACACAAGAAAGGGAGCAAATTCACTCCTATACATTTTTTCCCCACTTTAGTGAGCATGGGTATCAATGAGTGTTCGATAAAGTAGATTGAAAAGTTAGAAATGTATACCTAAATCATCAAGGAAGCAGACCATGATTGAAAAAATCGAAAGCACAGGGCAAGAAAAATACTCCATAGGTACTCTCACCTAAGGAGGTTTGAACAAAAGGACTTCATAGCTCCGTGGAACTATGAAGTTTCACAAAATACATCAAAGGCCCGCAGACCAACGATGGACAAATCCTATAGGATGCAAGCACTTTATAGGCCCTCGAACCTACAAATAAGGCATTCCCCTAAGTACTCTCTCATGAAGGAAGCCCAATATAAGGGCGACTCTGCATAGTTGTATTGAAAAGTGGATTCACAGGAACACTTGCAAAGCAACATGTTAATCTGCAGATAAAACATGTCAGAAAACAAAAGGTAGTTAGGCAAGCAAACAAGCAGACAGTCAACAAATTGAAGGAATAGATTTCAAAGGGGTACCTTTGGAACCCTTGAAAATAAAATGGGTCCACTCAAGGAACACATTGTTTGAAAGTGTAGGAATGTTTTTTGCAAATTGATCTATCATCAAGGAATACTTTTGAAAGATGTTCACATCATTAAGGAATTCAAAAGGAAGAAAATTCCCCCTCATGAGGAGAAGGTCCAGGATTCTCCCATAGGAAAAGCTACTCCCACCTTGAAGTAAAGTTCTCAAGTTCTTTCAAACCCATGACAAAGGAAACACACTCCGCTAGGGGGTCCCTGGTGAGAATGTGATCTTTGAATTTTTTTGCAAAGATCTTCAAGAAAATATTCATTAGCAACAAATGCATTTTATGAAAATAAAAGTGGGCATTGTGGTGATGTTCTCACACACATAAGGGACAATATATGAACACCACAATGTTACAAGTTAAGAAAAGAAGAGATAAATATAACAAAACTACAAAAGGAAACAATAACATCATAGACAGAGGACACAGGAACGATCTGATATTTCGGGGTTAGAGCTACTCATGAATATATATACAAGTATAATAATAGTATATAGATGAACTTTCATCAACCCCCTACTATATCAGACAATATGAAGAATGCATGAGAAGACAAAGTAAAAATAAAAAATTGGGTCAACATGGAAGGGGAGCCTAAAAGCCCCCAACACTTTGCATCATCCCCAATTTGATGAATATCAATACACATAATAGAGTAAGAATGATGCCACAAATAGAGAAATTTTATGACACATAATCACTCCTATATCCAAGCACCTACAAGGGTGACAAGGTTCATCCTTGAACACATAATGCAAGCATGGGGGAACACCTCAAAACAAATACACAACTAATCTAAAGATAAAGAAGAGGTTCTCCCTAACACTCATCGAACAAGAGGTCATCTGCTTCCCAATCAAGATCATTATACGGGGAAGGAAGATGAGCCTGCAGTGGTAGAATATTAGGGGTGGACCTTCTGACCCTCCCAAAACAATGGCCAAGGAAGAAGGCCCTCCAAGGTCTTATCCACTCAGCTCTTGTGGAGCAATGATTAGTGATATAACAAATATCGCCGACAAGGCTAGGACCTCATCCAAAGAGTTAAACATGCACTTCGTGAGAGTGCCATGTATTACCTCAACAGATGGGGAAGGCGATGCCCGAGATTCACTGCTAGGCTCACTAAGTGACTCAAGACTAGTGATAAACTCAGGGGAAGCCAGAACCTACTCCATCATTAGGATGAAACACAATAGCACATATCCACCCTTTGAAGAATGTGGACTCCTCTTATGCCCCCCATTGCTAAAAGGGCCAACCTCTACCTTCTACTTTGTTGGAGGATGTGAACTCCCCATAGACAAGGCAAGAGACATGGAGGAGGAGGAGAAAATTGTGGAAGACACCACTGAGGTGTCTGGCATGTCCATGGGTTTAGGGAATGGCAAGTTGTCTGGAAGGGACATCAAAAGAGGTGGCTCGATTAAGGGAGCAATTAACACCTACACCTTTTTAGGGTCAAAGGCATTTGCACTCATAGCAAGAGTCAGAAGTAGAACTAAGTTTGTTTGAAATGAGGTAGAGGGGACAAAAGAGGAGGACACAACATGAGGCCCTAAAATAGGGGCAATTGGCTCCCCTTCTTTCCTCTACAAAGTAGACTGCTCAGCTGCTAGAGTCTTTCATCAACACTTGCACTCATGCATAAGGCAGTTTTTGTGACTCTAAGAACTAGAAACCGAAAGATGAGATGGAATAGAAGGCTCTTGCTTGGCCATAGGAGTATCCATCATGGTCATCTTTGACAAAGGAACAAACTCCTAGACAAGAGAAGGAGGAAGAGGTTGAGAGATAGTGGGGGGAGTCGGCTCTAGCACATCAGCGGTGAGCCTCTTCCCATTCATTAATTTAGGCACATGAACAATAGGAGGCCACATAGGCTGATACATAGAGGATTCCCCATGGGGAACCTGTTGCCATATCAAATAGGCCTAGGCTCCATGGGTAGAACAGGGAGTTAAAATGTGGCACACTTGAGCTTTCACCAAGTGGGCACCATAGGGTTCTCCCACAAGCATGAGGTAGAATCCGATGACACCATAGTAGGGCAAGAGGAAGCATCACACTGGACAGTGGAATAGGAGGAAGAGGAACCCTGAGAGAATTTCCCTTCTTCCCTTCTTTAGGCCACAGTGGCATCATTGTCATCTTTCAAATAGGCCCTATGTGAAACAACATAGGGAGATGGAGGGTATCTCACTTTAGGAATTAAGCACCCTTTCTTGTACTTCTCATAACTCTAGTACAAGAGGTGTGTCCTAGGTGAAAGAAATCCAATAGGTGCAGGCCAAAAGTGGTCTAGAGAATAGCTACCATGTGCAACTGGCAGTTTATAGCCAGTGTCGTGGATCACATGCACTAACCCCTCATGGATAAACTTCAAACATTTATGCACAACCAAGGGAACTAAATTTATAGTGGCCAACTAGGGGATACCTAGTTTCAAACTGAATAGTTCAGACCCTAGTATTATGTCAAAAAGAATGTTCACTAACTTAGGTCCAAAAAGAACCGACAAGGTGATGCTACCAAGGGGAGGTATGGAAATTTTTTTATGTGTACGGATGGTGCTTTCAGATGTGTCATACCCATCTTTATGCAAGAAATTTATTAACATAATCTCCTCAATTATAACATTCACCCAACACGTCGGGTCAACAAGAACACCTACTACAGTATTTTTTGTTGATCCATGCAGAGATGTAAAGAGGAGATGGCTCTCTATTGAAACCCATCGGAAGGTCCTACGAGGTGAAGGCTATACCAGGAGTACTACTCATAGGCTACATAGAGGGGATGGGAAAATTCAGGAAGGAGTCCATCACATACACTAAACAACACTCTCACAGAGCCCCTAAAGGTTCGCAATTGGACAGTGACCCAACTAAGGCTTTATTTTGTAATGCCTATAGAACCTTCCAACTATGCCTACTAGGGGTTGTAGATTGGTTGTAAGGAAAAACACCTCACAACACTCACACCTAAAACACTCCAAGGACACAAGGAAAGGATCTTTCAGCACCACTAAATGGAACTAAATTGGTTCACATCAGGTTCACCAAAAATGTAAGAGAGGGGGACCAACCACACCAAGGCTCCAGGTCACAGAGAGTTGAGAGCGGAGGGCTGCCCTAGCTTACCTTACTCTAACATATTTTTTGGGATGAGGATCAAGAATGAAGAGCAATCTCAAGTGCTTTTATCACTCTACATACTCAAAAGTTTAGTCGGGGCTAGACGAGCCATTTTTTGGAGTCTGAACTATACCTCAAATAGCTCTCTATCCAAGGATGGAAACATGAGTCTAGGACGACAACACAACATGTTGGTATCTCTCTAGCATGCTGGTGTCCGTACGACCATAAAACGTAAAGTAAAATGACAAAATGACAAAAACCTACTAGCAACCTAGCTAATTTATTTTAATGAAAAAAATAGAATGATAAGGTATGAAAAGTAAATGTGAAAATGATAAAGTAAATAGATGAAAAATAGGGTGATGAATATCAACTCACAAAAGTGTTAGTTCGCTAATGAGCTCCATGCACACATTCACCTACACACAAGCAAGAAGTGGAAAATTGTTGGGGTTGTATAGGGGTTTTCCTCAATCAAACCCTCACTTTGGTGTTTCCACCTCCACGAACAGCCAGAAAAGCAATAGAGTAGAAAGTGTGATAAAGGAAATGGAAGAGAAAGAAAGATTGTTGACAACCACAAAACAATACTATGCTACTCTATCAAACCAGAAAAGGGAAAGTAAAGTGTTACCGCCTCCACCCAAAGGCTCTCAAGGCCAATGAAGGGAGAATGCAAGCAATGAACTTGGCAAAGTCACCACAGCTGTAGTAGTGATGAAGGGGGGTCTCACAAGACTCCAAGCTTGCAAATTCTATGGCAGCCTCACATGTACAAAAGTGAATTTGATGGACTATCAAGTTGTTGCAATGCTCAATGGAATTGTGTAGATTGTTAGAATTGTGAGAAGATGTGAAACATGGAATGAAAAATGCTCAAGGATGTGAAGAAGATGGATTTGAAGGCCAAAAGGAGTTATTTCGGGTCACTTGGTCGCATAGAGGTGTTACAATTCGACCCCAATGAGGTGTGTAAAGTCCCTACAGACTCCAAGGGTAGTAATCTATTAGGGATGATAGTGCGCCACACAAACATCCATGTACCACACTCATGTTGTTGATTAAAATTCCCTTAACAACGCACAAAACACATGCCAAGTGGATGGACGGTAGGTGGGTGATGTGGAATTTCACCTTCAAGTTTTATTTTCTAAGGTGAGGGTATGCAAGAGGGGAATTTACACAAGGGGTGAAAATTCACTCCTATACAGTATCAAATGTGAAAATGAAATGCTAATGTGGTTGCCAAGGATAGGAATGGAAAATAGAATTGATTTCATAGTCAAGATAATAGAGAAAGATGTAACAATATAAAATTTATGATGAATTGGGCATGCAAATAGTTTCAAATATAAAATTGAGACATAAATATCGTAAAACTATCTAGATCTAAGAAACCCTAATATGTTCATAAGAAACCATAGAAGAAGACTAGGTTGTATAAGATACATTGGGTTTACTAAAATACAAAGAGGGACAAAGAGAGAGAGAGAATTGAGGGAGAGGTAGAGAGATAGGTCTAGATCTTGGGAGAGAGATAGGGAGGAAGAGGTAGGTATAGAGAGAGTGAGAGGTGAGAGGGAGAGATATAGAGAGATACCTAGGGGGATAGGGAGAGTTGATATTGAGTTAATTAGCATGAAGGATTGAGGGAAAAAGAGGTAGAGGGATAGGTCTAAAGAGAAATAGAGAGATATAAAGAGGGACAAAGAGAGGGAAGGAAGAAGGGAGAGAGGTAGAGAGATAGGTCTTGATCTCAAGGAGAGAGAGAGTGAGAAAGATATGCATAAAGTGATACAAAGAGAGAAGGAATGAGGGAAGGTTGAAAAGGTTGATAGATAAGTATAGAGTTCAATAGACTAAGAGGGAGAAGTCTAAAGAGGTAAAATGAGAGGGAGTGAGAGAGGGAGAGACAAGTGGAGAGATAGGTCCAAAGCTTAAGGGGAGACATAGTGAAATATATATAGGTAGAGAAAGGGATAGAGATATATGATGATTAATGAAGATTTGTTCATCTCATTACTACACAAAACATAAATATTTTATTATTGATTACTTTTTCTAATGTTTCAAGTATTGTTCAATTATTGGTACAAAAAAATCATGAAAAAGGGACTTTATGTTTGAAAGTAGTGAGCATTTGATGTTTCAAAAATGAAATATGAAGTTAAAACGATTATAATTTTTTTTCTGTATAATCTAAAAACATTACCTATTCCATTTCTTAGATCTCTCAATCACCTTTCTAATGCCTATAAAAAATCAAAATTTTGATAAGAAACATAAAAGTTATGCCCATTTTACTAAATAGGGGTTTTTGTGATTTTCAAAACAGATATCTATTTTGAAATGGATGTCTATTTTGTAGAAATGAAAATGGGTACCTATTTCAACAAAATAGATATTCATTCCAAAATGGATATCCATTTTAAAACAGATATCCATTTCTAACAGATACCCGTTTTGTCTCACAAAATTTGCAACCTTGGGTTTTTGATTGGGGTGTCATACTTGGAAAGTCAACTGAAAGAACATGTACAACATTTTGTTAATATTACAAAGTTTTCCCTTGTGGCTGACAACATTGTTTTATCCAAATTTGATGAAACAAAAATGATTTATTGAACAAATTTTCAACTTTCCACCAATATAAGATGTCTTATTTTGAATTTAATAGATAATTATTGTTTTTTTTCTACATAAATTATGACTAAAGTCCTGATTGATAGGCTAATTGAAAAACTTCTATAAATTTCATTTGAACTATTTCACATTTTTTGAATCTAAAAGATTTGTCACATTCTATGCTTCTCATACTATAGGATAAAAAAATTGAATTTCACAAATTTTTGACCAAGTTATGGTGGTTAGACAAACACGTTTTAATAGTTTTGAGATGTTCTAATAAAAAAATCATAACTAATTATTTAATTTCAATAAAATTACACAAAAAGTACGGCACATCTAGGCATGTGTCATCTACTTATACTAAAAGTTTCAAAAAAAAATCTTGTCTTTAGGTTGGTCAGGCATACATCTACTTTTTATCTTTCTCCTAAAAAATTTAGTACTACTACATTGAAATTTCATTTTTTTATAAAATGGAGTTACTTCTTTCTAAAAAAGGACTAGTAGCCTAGAAACTACATTCAATTTGCTACAAATTTTGTTCTTACATATTTTTCAAATTATGTTAATAACCTATTCAAATTTTAATGTTAAGTTGTCTAACTCTATTTTTTTGAATTTGCATTGCCACTTAGGTGCCTAGTTTGGACCCCTATGATCTTGCACTAACCCAAGGGAAAGGGGTGGCTATATAAGATTTTTCCTAAGTCAAATCCCCATTTTGGAATTTCTACCTCCACAAATAGCCAATCTATATTGATTGATAAAATATGTGTTCTCTTTTAACCTTAGGTGCATCTAAAGCTATAATGAGATAAAATGCATAAAACCCTACTCAAGTGTGTTAGGGAAGGGTTCTGTTGGAAATTGAGAGATTTTCATTGATGTCAACAAGTGAAATTTGGATAATTGCCTAAATGGAATTTTGATTTTTATCAATCTTCAGCTGCTCCAGTAATGAAAGTTTGTTGATCAGGTGTTTTGATCTGGATTATCATTTTTGTAAGATTTGATCTGATGCTAATAATATGTTTCATCTTGATATCAGTTGCATCCACTGACATGGTTTCAGCTAGCTAGGTTGTATTATTGGAAAGTTACAATTACCATTTTTTTTGGAAACAGTGTCATACTCATACACTGGCTATGTACGTCAGTTTTTTGGTCCAGATTCTATCTCAGAAAAAGATATCATCACAAGACTTTGTACATAGGGTTGAGACTACAATATGCATCTTGCTTTGGAATTTCATAAGGAGATGCAAAGGCATTCGGAAGATATGAATGGAATTATTCTATTTTTTAGTCTATAGTAAGTTTTCATACAGTATACTGATGTGGAAGATTATGCATTTTCTCATATTTGATTATCTTATTGTGCAGTGTTGAAGATAAGTAGCTTGTTGTCATCTAAGAAATAATTTAATATGCTAACACACTTTTGTGTTACACATTTGATGGATTACATGTATATTTGGAGTTTCTATTCTAACTATGGTTGAGCTAATTATGTATTAATATTGAGAAGTGTTTTATGTGGGAATAATGGGATCTATCTTAGGTCCACACCAACTACTTATGTGCAAATATGGGGACAATAATGAAAGAGTTGATTAGGTTGACCTAATTAGTAAACATAAATATATATTTATATGTAAGGCATTGAATAAAGAAGCAAGAGACTGAGGTAGAGAGAGGGAGAATGTGTGAAAGATATATGAAATCAAAGATGTGAATGGATATGTGCAAGATGTGAAGATAAGTGTGCAGTCTATGTATTGTGCTTCACCGAAATTGAACCCCAGCACAAGGAAGGTGCATTTTATTAAGTTCATGCTTTTGGAAGTGAGCCACTTCATTTTGTATTTTGACAGTAAACCAAATCTTTTATATCTATTGGTTGTGATCCTTTCAAGGATAGTGAGTCCTAGTAGTGAACCCTTGTAATATTTTATATCCATATATATTATATTGTGAGCTAATCCTCATCGTGGTTTTTCCCATTTTTGGTTTCCCACATAAAAAATACTAGTGTTCATGTGTGTTGATGCATAATCTTGATTCCATGTTCTCTCTTATTGATCTGGTAAGATTTGTGATAATGTTTAAATGGGTTTTATGTGAATGGTTTTATGGAATATTGATTCACCCCCCCCCACCCCCCCCCCACCTCTCAATATTCTTAATTTTCAATAATTGGTATTAAAGCCTAGTTCCTCTAAAGAAGCCTAACAGCTTGAGGAAGGTCACAAAATTTGAATATAATTTTTTTTGTCCTCTGAAAGTAATCACTATTGGATTCTTAAAATAAAATGAAGACCTGAAAAATAAGTTGAAGGAAGCAAATGAATGTATCAAGAATCTAAGAAGAAGATATGAATAATCCAATGATCAATTAAAGAATGCAGATGAAGTCATCACCGAACTGAAAGAGCAAATGGAAGAAAAGAGTGAGTTTGAAGATTATCAGAAAATTGAAATTCAAAGTAAGATGGATGAATGTGCAAAGCTTGAGAAAGAATTGGTAACTCTGAAATCAATTTGGAAAAGGAAAAATGACATGAGGATAAATTCAAGGCAAGCATTGCAAGGCTTGATGAGTTGATTGCTTCTCAGGGACCTGCTATGGATAAAAGAGGTTTGGGATTTGAAGGACAAAGCTCAAGAGAAAATCAACCTCCTGACATGAAGATTCAAAATGATGGTGGACAATTTAAGAATCTAAGGAGAAATATTAGAAGAATTCTCATTAGATAACCAAATGCTCAAAGGTATTTATATTTTAATGGTGTCTATTATTTTTGCAATAAATTTGGACACAAGGGAAAATATTATAGTAGTAAGATAACTGATACTTTATCATTCTCTAGAAAAAAATTTGAGTGCAAGAAGATTGGACATAAGGTAATGAAATGTAGTGGTAAGAAGTTGAACAAGGCATTTTATTCCTTTAATGGCTATTGTTATCATTGCAACATATTTAGACACAAGGCTAATTAGTGCGAATATAGATTGAATAAAATAAAATATGGAAGGAAGAAAGTTGTTTGTTGTGATTGCAGAAATTTGAAACATTTTGCTGGAATTGCAGGAACAAAAGGATGAAAAGCACCTATCCAGTAAAGATACATGAACCGATCATGGATCTTAAAGAAGTGAGAAAACAAATGAAAATAATTTGGAAAATGGAAGGAGAATTTAAGCAAAGTGAATTAGAATCATCAGTCATTTTTGTTTTGTCCTTTGGTGCAGATACTCTTGTCAAAAATTAATTCAAGAATTGCCTAAGGGGGAGCAATAATCAGAATATTTAATGACCCCTCTTTCAATGTATGCATTTATTAGGATAACTAATTCAGATTTCATGTGAAAGAAAGCTAGAGACACATGTGTGAAGAATGAACTCCACAAAATTTGAAAGGATGGTAATGTACATGATTTTCAAGGTGATCTACTTGTGATTTGTAGCATTTATTGCAGAGGCAATTGGAATGAAAGAAATAAATCTAGATAATTTAATGAAAATTCATTTGATGAAATACATTGGAGAAGAAGGAGAAGCGTGCAGAAGAGGCTTGAAGAAACTAGAGCAATCTCAAAATTTGGCTTTGGCAAACAAGGAAGAGGTAAGTTCCTATTCACTAAATCGTTTAGCGAATCTTGTTGAATATAATGGATATACCTTGAATCATAGATAATTCAATGAATCTGGAACCACAACTTAAATTGTGCCATGTTAAATCCTTGGAGCTTGATCTTTTGGGTGTATTTTCAGAAATTCCTTATGGTGTTATACCTATTGAAGATGTTGGAACATACATTCACCAAAAATTGGAAGAATCCTCCTATGGAGAGGTTGGCATATTATGGGTTGAATTAATTGGAGATGGTTTTACCCTAAAACCAAAATACAATGTTCTTAGGGAAATGAAATTGGATGTATGGAATGATTTTCAAAACTTTAGTAATTAAGAAAGATGTATCAAAATGGCTCTTAGAAGAATTCATGGTGAATATGTGTGGCTTGGCAAATCTAATGCTATACCTAGAGATGTAATTTCAGGGAAGTGACTTATTTATTATCCCCTGGACTGACTCTTAAATGCAATCTTGATAGAGGAATAATTTTAATCAGGAACACATGAGTTGGAATCACTAACCCAATAGTTCAATATGCAAGCATAGTTATTTCACAGATGATCTTTGGTGATAGTGATGTCTTCACTGTTGCAATTGATCTTGCATTGAATGTGAATGAGAATAGAATGGAATATGACCTTTGTGAGTTGCTCCAACAATAGTTGTTGGAAAATATGAGAAATGTCAATAGGAAGAAGAATTGTACATTTAGGTATGGTACATTGGTTTTATGTCTAATTTTTTATTTTATGAAGGAGATTCTTGGAATAGGAAAAGTTATTTGGGAGAACACCAAACCGGTTTCCCATCAGATTGAGGAACTTATGAGAAACATTAGGGATTTTTATGCACAAGGAGATACCCTTGCTGCATTCTTTGGTAAGTTTCAAAGAAAAATGAACAGGAGAAGGAGAATTCCCAGATAATTGGTTACAAAATACAAGAATGATATAACCTTCTTCGTAACCACTGACAGTTGCATAATTAAGGTAGTTGAACCAAGGAATTCATGGCTACCTAAGTTTGGATAAAAATTTGAGAAGGATTATGTTGTTCGTTGTATTGAATTATTGATTAATTATCCCTGGGATCCCAATAGACCTTAGTTTGGAACCTACTCTAAAATAGCTAAATTTCTTGAGGAGACTAAATTAACCTCTAAAAAATCAATGTCTTCCTCTAGAGAAAAGAGATGTCACAGAAGTTCATACACTAGTAGCTCAGGTTGAACCTACTTCAAGAAGGCTTAAGCAGATAGCTAGGAGAAGAGCATAGTTTCAGATATCTCCTAGTGTCATCACCAGTTCATCACATTCCATGATGGTAAGATCACACTTATTAACTAATAGATTTGATGAAAGATTAGAGAAATAAGTGACATGGTCACTTGGGTTGAAGATAAAGGATTGTTGGAAATTGTTGAGAAATGCAAGTCTACTCATAGCTCTGCACTTGAAAGACTTAAAAATATTCAATAGTATGAGAAAGATTTCAAGAGTTTATTCACATTCTATTTGACTTGGCTTGATGAAATTCAAAAATTCAAGGATGTTGAGAACACAATTGATACTCAAATCAAGTTTGCATCTAGCTCATTTGATCCTGCTCTTGATTTGGATGATCAAACTTGGTATGGATTGAAAAAAGTACATGAGGAATACCTTTCATTGCATAAAGGAAAAGGAGATGTGGTTGAACAATATGGGAAGCTCATAGATTTAATCAAGATCAAGTGTACAACTATCTATTATTCTCCTTCAGTAGCTGACAAGATTCTAAAATCTAATGTTTCCCCCAGAACTATGGTTGAAGGAAAGGACATCTTATATGATCTTCATTATTTATGCAGTTCCTTGTTAGAGGAAAAAATGCTTTGGGATGAAGGGATATCCTCATGGACCGGGATTCTTAGCAAGATTCAAGGGACATCAGCCTTTGATCATCATCTCTTATACTTCTTAGGGGGGGTTTTTAGGTATGCAAAGGATCAGTTAAAGCATTTTAAACTCTTTTTTGCTTTGACATTGATGTCAAAGGGGGAGAGAGAGAAAGAAAGAATTTTTTTGATGGTTTTCACAATGTGTGTTTCCATCAATGACAAAGGGGGAGATTGTTGGAAATTGAGAGATTGTCATTGATGTCAACAAGTGGAATTTGGATAATTTCCTAAATGGAATTTTGATGTTTATCAGTCTTCAGCTACTTTGGTAATGAAAGTTTGTTGATCTGGTGTTTTGATCTAGATTATCCTTTTTGTAAGATCTAATATAAAGTTGATAATATGTTTCATCTTGATATCAATTGCATCCACTAACATGGTTTCATCTAACTAGGTTGTTTGGTTGGAAAGGTATAGTTACTAGTTGTTTTAGAAATAGTTTCATACTCATACATTGGCTCTCTACATTGGTTTTTTGGTTTGGATTCTATCTCAAAAAAGATATCATCATTGGACTTTGTACATAAGGTTGAGACTATAAGATGCATCTTGCTTTGGAATTTCATAATGAGATGTGAAGGCATTCAGAAGATATGAATGATAGTATTATGTTTTTTAGTCTATAGTGATTTTTCATATAGTATATTGATGTGGGAGATTCCGCATTTTCTCATATTTGATTATCTTATTGTGCGGTGTTGAAGATAAGTAGCTTCATATCGTCTAAGGAAGAATTCAATATGCTAACATGCTTTTGTGTTATATGTTTGATGGATTGCATGTATATTTGGAGTTTTTAGTCTAACTTTGGCCAACCTAATTATGTATCAATATTGAGAAGTATTTTATGTGCAAATAATGGGATCTATCTTAGGTCCACGTTGACTACTTATATGCAAAGATGGTGACAATTCTAAAATATTTGATTAGGATGACCTAATTAGTAAGCATGGATATATATGTGTGTGTGTGTGATACATTGAATAAAGAAGCAAGAGAGTGAGGCAAAGAGAAGGAGAATGTATGAAATATACATGAAGTTAGAGATGTGAATGGATATGTGTGAGATGTCAAGATAAGTGTGTATTATATGTATTGTGCTTCACTGGAACTGAACCCCAACACAAGGAAGGTGCATTTTCATCAGTTCATGCTTTTGGAAGTGAGCCACTTCATTTTGTATCTTGGTAGTAAGCCAGATATTTTGTATCTACTTCAGATTGTGAGCCTTTCAAGGATAGTGAGTCCTGACAATGAGCCCTTGTAATATTCTATATCCGGATATATTATATTGTGAGCTAATCCTCGTCGTGGTTTTTCCCATTTTGGGTTTTCCACATAAAAATACTAGTGTTCATGTGTGTTGATGCATAATCTTGATTCCATGTTCTCTCTTATTGATTTGTTCAGATTTGTGGTAATGTTTAAATGGGTTTCATGTGAATGGTTTTATCAAATACTAATTCACCCCCCCCCCCCTCTCAGTATTTTGGATGTTCAACAAATTCTTAAATGATAATAATGAGATCAACCCAAGAGAAAGTTAAATACCTTTAGGAAAATCTAAAATGCAATAATACCTTGCTTGGGGAAACAAGTAGGTTGAAGCTTCAAGATGAGAACACTCCGAAAACAAGTCATTAGGTTGTTGAAAATGGAAAAATTAATCTCCAAAACCTAGATTCCATCATGTTCTTCTATTGGCATCAAACTTCAATAATTTTATTAAACTTGATCAAATTTTAAAATACTCTTGAAAATTTTTAAATTAAAATGTATTTTTGCATAGTATAATTGTCTTTGTATTCTTCTCCTTCCATTTTGAAACAATAATTCATGTTTATTTAATGAATTTTAGAATAAATTAAACTTAAGGCCGACTCAATTAAATTTAAATTTTTGAGATTAAATTACCACCAAGACCCAAATTTAAAGTTACATCTTCAAAACTAAAGATAGACAAACACAAAAAATCAAATTTGTTAGGCAAAATAGCTGGTCTAGGTTTCCCTATGCCCTAGATAGGCTTTCTCACACTCCACAAAACTTGATATGGGTATTTACGGTCTACTGAAATCAAGAAATTGTCATGGTTAAGGAACTTGTCAAAATTAATTTGATCGTGTTTAATTGATAATAAATTTTCAAGGTAGTGTAAACACAATCTCCTAGGTTGATAAGAAATTTTTTGGGCTTAGGGAGAGTCTTAATGCATTAATGAAAAGCTCACTCAAGTTGGTTCCAAATAGAGTGTGAAATTGCACTTTTACCTTAAAGGGAGTACAATTTATGATGCTACATTTATCCCCCACTTTAGTGGCCATATGAAACTACATGCATATGCAAGCTAAAGTATTGAAATTAAATCATATCATGAAAATAATACTGTAGAGTATGTTGATCATTCGCCAAATGAGAGAATGAAGTCCCCGTTGCAGTAATTGTCAAGACCACAATATTGGGAACCATATCCTACAAAACAAAATCATTAAAGATTCAAAAATCATCCTACACATACAAACAAATGCGCTAGTCCAAAACTTATAAAGGGACTAAAATTTGAAGGTAAATGTATGCCCCCTAATTTTTCTTTCTTTATGGAGGTGGAATCAAGGTAGCAATCTCTCCATGTTTAACTAATTATGGTTTGATGATATAAATCCAAGTATCAACAAACACATAACATGAACGAGAATGAAACTATAATTCCAACACAAAAAATGGTGTCAAAATGAGAGTTTTCAAGCTCAAATTATGCTGATTTTAATAGAGTATGGTATGAGAAACTTATTACTGATTTTGACTATAAGTGATAACAAATTCACCTTTTTCACATTCATTTTCACTTTTGTAGTTTGAGAGTTGAGAGAGCCACCATCAAACCTATGAGTGAAGATTCCACAACGATGGCCATATTGAGATCCAAGACTCAAGGCCTTGAGGGAGCACATTGCTCAAGGCACATTAGCATGAGAGGTAAGTGACATTTTTGCATTTCGCTTAAATTAAACTTTTATTTCATATATATTTTAGGGTTATTTTATAAAATGTGGGAACCCTAGATGTCTGAGGGTTCTCATGATGAGCATGAGCTCCCTAATCTACCATGGGCACCCCTGAACAAATAAAAATTTTGAGGACTTAGATTTGATTATCTAATGTCAATTTATAGTTATTTGATGTAATATTGATTATGATTTAATTTCTTTTGAAAAAATCCACTATGCACACAAGAGCGATTAGGAGGACATGTAATTTTGTTACTTTGAGAGTAGGCCACACAACTCTCTATTCCAGAGTGGAAGCAACTATGCACCATTGGTCTTTACTGGGTATACACCATGCCACCAATGAGGTATCATGATGCCATGCTCATGGCACTTATGGAGTGGTGGGGTGTGAACACCTCTACTTTTCATCTTTTGATAGGAGAGATGATGATCATGTTATAGGATGTGTATCATATTATTATATTACTTGTTCGAGGGAGGAATGTTAGTCATGTTGATGTGCGAACTTGACAGGAGGTCCTAGATGATTAGCACTATTGCACCAAAGGTGATATACCTCATGAGAGCGAGGATTGTATTCTATTGTAATGGTTGCTACACATAGGTACAAATGTTCCACTTCTCTGATGGATCATGATTGTCATCATAGCCCTAGCCGTATCACCACATGGATGAGTAACACACCTTAATGAGGGACTTGTACATACAATAGAAGTGATGGAGAGGAACTAAATAGTGTATGCCTAGGGGCAAAGAATGGTAGTCCACTTGTATTATGATCTTGGTTGGTTTTTTTATTAAGATAACACACTGTGATTAACTATGCATCATATGCCAAATTTTACATAAGTGATTAACTGATGGTTATTTGTCTTTCTCAAATATAAGAAAATATTTATTGTAGTTTTTTTAATTACTAAAAGGATCGTATAATTTTGCAATATACACATTAGAAAATGTAGTCTGTTTTCTCTACCATTTCAAGTGAGTGTTAAAAAATCATCGTGCGTCTTTTAACTTGCAATTTTCAATACACAAACATAGTATAGTGAAATGATCTTCTAATTTACAATTCACACCTACACATGTAAATGTATGAGTATGTTATGAGGAAATGGAGGTTGGAAAAACTATTGTGTTGGGTGATCCCACAATATTGGTTTACAATTTTTGGCCAAACTAGACACTAAAATAATTTTAACTAAATCTTCACTTTCGGGCACCTATAGCGGCTAAACCATGAGGATTTTTAAGATGATGCAAACTAGTGATTTGTGACATTTTTTTTGCAAATTCTAAATATATTTTTTTCAAAAAAATTGGAATCAGATTTCACTTCTTTTTCCATCTCCTTCGAAAACTAGTTTTTTTCAGCAAACAACATTTTTAAGGAGTGGCGCTCACCGTATACAACATAACTTTTTTTCCATGAAGAATAAAATTCTATTTTTTTCGAATTTAGATTTGTAACTCTAATATCTAGTGCTTCTAATTGCTCTCATAGTTTTTTATTAAATATTTTTTCCTTAATCAAGTTTCTAAGTCAAACCAATTACAATTCAGATATAGGCGGGTTGTATACAACGTAACTTTTTTTTGTATGTATCGAAATTCAATTTATATTTTGTTGGATCAAGGACTTCAATATCTGGTACACTCATATTTTTCAAAAAAAAAATTATAATCTGCTATTTTTCCACGTGCAGAACAAAGAGCTTGATTTTTAGTGAAAATCCTATATTTAATAAAAATAAAAAAATGAATACATCATAAAACCAAAACATATTAAAATTATATTCATTGGATAGCTCGTTCCAAGGACTGCCATCAACCAGTTGGGTCTATGAAGTCTCCTCCATTTTCATCCTCAACCTGAGCTTCGAAGCTCAAAATTTTGGACTTTTTTGGTGCCTAAGGGGGAGAAGGGGGGGAAAGGGGGGTTCGAGTGATCCCCTAGGGGTTCACTCAAACCAGGGTTCATTCGAACCCCCTCTCCACAATTGGCATTTTTTTGAGAATGGTGGGCCCCATCATTAAATGGGTTTGCTCGAACCCAGGTTCTAGTGAACCCTATTTTGGTTTGCTTGAACCAAATAGTTCATTCGAACCCTTGAAAGAAAAATGTTTTCCATGGGGTCATTTTTTTCAATTTTTCATTCCTCGCTCAAATTGTAAACCACTTTTGTGGGTTTACCCTATTAGAAAACACAATGTTATTAACATTTTTCATAAAATTGAAAAATAAAAAATAGAGCAGGAAGAATTGTTGTTCTAGGAACCTTGGGCCCTTTATCTTCAAACAATTGAAAAAAAAAAAATTAATGATGATCAAACCCCACAAAGATTTCATTAATTTAAAATAGTGAATTGCTATGAGAATTTTGTGATAATGAAAATAAAGATAGCAGCACACTTTGATATAGTTGTAATTATGCTTATATTAAAAAATATTCCAACAAATATCATAAGAATCTTCTAGCGGACAACCTCCTCAATATGAAAAAATTAATACAACATACAATTCCAAGGTGTTATCTTTCTTTGAACATTGCTATAAAAAATTTCTAAAGGAAAAGTGTTTTTCCACCCTTTCTTTGAACTTTACTCGTTGTTTTCATACCCCTCCTCATCTGAACCATGGGTACATCCTAAGCCAAGATCTGCAATAACCAATTAGTTTCTTATTAGAACTAACAGGAAGTGGTCTATTAGTGTACGAAGGGCATGAAACATATGTTATATTCATTCCACATGTGGCTTGAATACATGACCATGCAATCCCATTGCATGGTCAAAAAATCTAGGACCATCATCTTGTAGGTTAATAGTAAATGTTTCTCGCACACACCTCACTTTAGAGGATGATTGAAGAAATGAACTTGAAGATACCACTGAGGGGGTATATACCCTCATCAGCATCACACTTTTGGAGTGCTTCATCTAGTTGTATTGTATTGGCCATAGAATTCCACATATACTTTATAGAGAGAATGCAAACAAGAGTTTGGCTTCTCAATAGGTCCATATTGTTGGATGAGAAATCACATGCTATGTCACACCCAAAATAGTAGAATGCAGGATCCATCGGCATCAAAAAAAATTCAACCTTGCGGATTGCATTCTCCATGGTCTGACAATCAAACTTGAAAATGAAATTTAGCCTACCTATCATGAACAAACCACTATCATTTTTCTTGCACTCATTGGGAAGTTGGGCGATGTGAATCCTTGAGTTCAACATCTTGAGTTTTACTTTCATTAAAGGAAAAAACCAGCAATAACAAATAGTGTTGTGGGCATGTAGGAAAAAAAAACTCCAACTGTTTCTTCATCCACTACTTCTATAAATAAATAAATATCATATTGTACTTATGAAAATAAAAGGTCTTAGTTACAGTTATACTATTTTCTAAAATTAGAGATTGGGAAACATTGGATGTTATAAAAATTGCAACCCACATACTTTTGTAAAACCCTATACATGCAACAACCCAATTGGCTACTCATCTATCAGCTCAATTTGTCTGTTTTTATGCATCCCCCACCTACAACTCCTCACCTTGATCTCCAACACTTAGCTTTGAACATACAGAAAGAGATAACTAAAAACACACTCTGTTATCTCACTTGCTATTATTTTGAGCAAGGGGCAAATAGCAATCGAAAATTGAAGGGAGCAGGTAGTAGAATTTATGGAATGAAAAAGGAATCTTCTCTAAAAACACTTGAAAAGAATCAAACCAAAGTGAACAAGATGGATAACTGAAAAGATTCTTCCTAGGCTTAAGAAGTCGAGGAAGGAGCGATTACAGTATGTACAATGAGAAAATGACTATGCAAAACTAGAGGTGTAGGCAGTAGAATGTATGAAATGAAAAAGGAATCTTCTCTAAAAACATTTGACAAGAAGCAGACCAAAGTGAATGAAATAGATAATGTATTGACTAAACAAATTCTTCATGATCTATTTTTTGTGTTTTTCACTTTTATGAAAAATGTTAATAACACTATGTTTTCTAACACAACAGTTTTTCCAACCCCTTTTTTCTCATAACATACTCATACGTTTACATGTGTAGGTGTGCATTGTAAATTAGAATATAATTTAACTTATTATGTTTGTGTATGGAAAATTGCAAGTTTGAAGATGCACAATGATTTTTTAACACTCACTTGAAATGGTACAAAAAACACACTACATTTTCTAATGTTTACGTTGCAAAGTTATAGGATCCTTTTAGTAACTCAAAAAACTACAATCAATATTCACTTATATCAAAGAAAGAAAAATAACCATCAATTAATAACTTATGTAAAATTCGGCATACGATACATAGTTAAGCATAGTGTGTTATCTAACATAACCCTTTTTCAGTCCTATTTCTCATAACCAGTATAAAAATTATGAGAATTATATGAGATGCTACTAATAAAAAATAAAAGGATGTACTAGAAATTATGTAATGAAAAAGGAATCTTCTCTAAAAACACTTGCAAAGAACCTAACCATAGTGAATGAGATAGATAATGTATTTACTGAAGAGATTCTTCCTGCTCATGAGAAGTTGAGGAAGAAGCATGTGTAGTATGTGCAATAGGAAAATGGCAATGCAAAAGTGGATTAACTCAAAAGGTTTTGTAATGTATATTAATTCATGCAAGAAAATAAAGAGATATGATTCTATAAGTGGAGTTGAACAAATGAAGCCAAACATTCTTGAAGTTAACAATTCCATGAAACAAATATCAAAGGAAATGGATGATAAGGAAAAGGAAAAACCAGATCTAAGTGCAGAAAAAGAGAATCAGTTGGGTAGAGGCATGAAAATCTTATCTGAAAAGGAATAAAATTTCTCTAATGATATTTTTGAAAGAAACATTTGCATAGTCTAATGATAAAGACACTATAAAAACTGACAAAAAAATAGCTGCAAAAGTACATAAAAGTAATCAAGAAATTTCAAACTTTATCCAAGAAAGGGATTCTACTATCCTAAGGGTTGATGAGGGAGCAACTTATCTAAAGCTTGAAGTTAAAGATATGAAAAATAAGTTAGAATATCATGAAAAGGAATAGCAGGAGGTGTTAAGAGGTACGAGTAGTGGTGATGAGGAAAAACATATCAATGATCAATTTCTAGATGTAAAAGCAATAGTTGGAAGTGTTGAAAGTCAAGAAAATCAGTCGAAGACTAAAATTAACCAATTAGAAAAGGAATTAAAAGACAAGAAGAAGTTTTCATGGTCAAAATAAAAGGAGCTTAATGTTTTTTAGAGAGAGTTGCAATCTAAAAGACATGAAGTTGAGAAAACAAAGATAGTAATGGAAGGTGTTTCCTATGAAGAAGGGTTCATTGAGACATTAGAAAATGAGTGTTTACAAGAATCTGATGTAGTTCAAAAATTGAAGGATGATATCAAGCTCCTCAAGGATTGATTAGGAAATGTTCAGTTTACTTGGGCATGTGCAGGATCATGATGGGCCAAAAAGTGGCAATAGGAAAAAGTAGCATTTTTCACTCGCCAAAAAATGTGGAAATCCCGAGTTGACTTTATTTTGGGTTGGGTGTCAATACATTGCTCCATAGCAATGCCCAAGCCTAAGTTTTGCAAATCGGATATCAATTTTGAATCGGATATCCGCTTTTTAAAAGTAAAAAAAATCGAATATCCGATATTTGAAAACATTTTAAAATGTATTGTGGCGGTAAAATTTTGGTTTCAGAAATCTGATATTCGATTTGAAACACACATAGACCCAAGAGTAATTAGGAGGTGTAGGGTGGACAAGAGATAGAGAGAGAGAGAGGGAAGGAGGGGAGAGAGAATTAGGAGGGGCAAGGGAGAGGGGAAAAGAGAGAGAGAGAGAGAGAGAGAGAAGAAAGGTCTGAGAGAGGGAGAGAGAGAATTAGGGGGAAGGGAGAGGGGAAGAGGGGAAGAGGAGGAGAGAGAGAGAGAGGGAGAGAGGGAAAGATAGAATATTTAAATATTTAATATATTAGTAATATTAATTATTTATATAATATTTTTTATATTAACTTAATATATATATATATATAAATATTTATAAATTAACTAGAATATATAAATAATATATAAATATTATACATAATAGTATAATATATTATATATTATACATAATTTCGTAAGAGATTATCATAAATTATAAATTATAAACTATATTTTATATTCTCAACTAGATATATTAAAATAAACTATAAATTATTTATTGTAATTTTTTAAATCATATATTAAAAACTATATTAGATTTTTTTAAATTATATATAAAATAGATCGGATATCTGATTCAAATCAGATATCTGATTTGAAAATTTCAATTTTTTAAATCATATGTTAAAAACTATATTAGATTTTTTTTAATTATATATAAAAACAATCAAATATCCGATATGTCTGACACAAAACCTACTACCTAGGGATTAGCCTCGGGTTTGCTTCGAAATTTAGCTAGGACATGCCAATCCTAAGATTTCAACACAAAAAACGTGTTTAACAGCTTACCTTGTTTTTCTAGACTTCGCCCATGTGGCTGACGACTTTTTTTTACCCTAAATTGATGAAATGAAAAGGGTTTTTAAAGGAGATTCTCAGCTTTCTACCAATATAAATTATGCTTTATTTTGAATTTAATAAATAATTATTATTCATTTTCTATTTGAATTACGACTAAAGTCCTGATTGATAGGTTGATTGAAAAAAATCTATATCTTTCAAACTGTATCACATTTTTTGAATCCAAAACATGCGTCACATTCTATGCTTCGCATACTATAGGATTAAAAAAAAAAATGAATTCCATTAAGTTTTGACCAAGTTAAGGTGGTCAAACATACGAGTTTTTATATTTTTAAAAAGTTGTCATAAAAAATTCATAATTAATTATTTATTTGAAAACAAATTACAAAAAATATGCATCACATCCCGACATGAGTCCTCTACTTATATCTAAAATCTTTTAAAAAAATATTATGATTTTATTATGGTTAGGGTGGTCAGACAGACACCTACTTCTTATTTTTCCCTGAAATTTTAGTACTACTACATTGAAATTTCAAATTTTCACCAAATAGATTTTTTTTTTACAAAAATTAACCTAGTAGTTTAGAAACTAAATTCAATTTTCCACAAATTCTATTCTTACATATTTTTGAAATAATATAGATAACTTATTCAAATTTTTATGTCAAGTTGCCCAACTTTGATTTTCTGAATTTTCATTGCCACTTAAGGGCCTATTTTTTCCATGATGATCCTGCACATACCCACCTATAATGGTCCTACAAAGCATTTTGATAGCTCAAAATTCAAAGTTGTTGCACAACTTATAAAATTTAAAGATTCCACAACAATTGTTGCATTGGAGGTTGTTAGAGGAGAGAAGTTAAGTAATGCAGTAGTGGATATAGAACAAATAGAAAAGCTACTACTTCAAATAGGACATTTATAAAGAAGAGTAACAATTATCCCTTTAAATAAAATCCAACCCCATACCATTTCATCAAAAACTCAACAATCAACAGCTAAATTGGTGGGAAATGGAAATGCAAGGTTGGAACTATCTCTTGTTGCATATAAAGATGAAATTGAAGGAACTATGCAATTTGTACTCCATAGTGCATTTGTTTGCAATTCATATGCTACAAAGGAGATTTATTTTCATAGAGACATGTGATCTCCAACTGTAACTCTTGAAGGGGACATTCTTTAGCCAAGTGGTCTTCTTACTAGTGGAAATCATAGGCAAGGAGGTGAATTGTTAAGGAAGCTTCATGTATTGTCTGAGGCAGAGTTTGAGCATGTTATTTGTCAAAACATGGTAGCAAAAATTGAAGCAAAAATTGTAACATGGATTCCATTGGAAAAGAGGCTTTCACATTTGAAATCTCACCTAGACTTGAATTCCTATGATCTTTCTCTTTCTGAAAATAGATATCACAAAAATGAGCACTATACATTGACTAAATTGGTAGCTTGAGTGGAAAAAAGATAAAAATGTGCAAGCTCAAAGCATTAACAAAATATGAGCATCACAATACTTGTGTTCTTGAACTTTCTGCCCTTCAAAAGGCAATAAAATATTACAATTTCATTTTAAATATCAATCTTTGAAAAATGTTGGAATTAACATATGAAAGATAATTCTTTTCATATTCTATGTAGAATTGGAAGTTTCTTTAGTAACTGATTTTTAATAATCGCTTATTTTTTCAGAATAAGGAGTCGCGTACGAAGTGAGGGGAAAAATAAATTTTAGGATAAGAGAGCAGTAGGTGGTATTTTCTACCATGGCCCTTGTATTGGGAATGAGGAGATGTTTGGAATCTATGCAGGTTTCATAAAATCATCTACTGGCATCCCACACTATGTTTTCCAACTTGCAATTTTTACCATCATATGACAAAATTGAAACACAAAATTTAGTCTACCTAAGAGTTGTTATAAATTTTGAAGATTCCTTTCATTAAATTCTTAATGTCCAAATAACAAAATATTTTCATTAAAACCATACTCTCTATGTATAATTGGATGTTGGAAAAAACTACATGCTATAAAACCTGCAATTTGCATACTCTTGTATAACCCCCTACATACAACAACCAAATTAGTTATTCAACCCTCATCTCCATCTGGTTACTTTTATGTATCCCCCACATGAGAACTCCACCCCAAACTCTACACCCTTGAGCATTGAACAAGAATTGAGAAGTCACAACCCATTGTGTTTTTCAACCTGCAACTATTTTGTGCATTTTTTGTTCCAATCATATGAAGATATTAAAATGCAATGTTTACTCAAAATAAGGGTTGTTATAAAATATGAAGGTGAAATTCAATGAATTGTTACAATATACATAACAAAAATTTCTCATTGTAGCAAGTCATTTCACTATCATACAGATTATTTGTGTTTGTGCATTTATCAAACATCTAAAATACCATTGAAGACCATAATTGATTAGAATGTATATATGATGACAATGATAGTTGCTCATATTTATACATACACAACATATACTACTATCCATGTTTTCATTTATGCAATAAATAAAGATTGCATGTGTTTAAATTTGTAAGTAAGTTGACATAAATAATAAGACTTGAGGTGGCATTTCCTACCATTATTTTATGGCATTTCACATTGTTTATAATGAAATTTTACATGGCAACAAAAAGTGTCATATGAAATCTGGAAGAACATAGCATTATTTTTTTAATTAAGAGGGGCAAACACTTTTGACTTAGAGCTATGAACTAGTGAGGTCACAAATGGGGGACCTTATCCCCAATATAAATTGTCAAAAATTACACCCCAATGAGGTTTGAACCTTGATGGCAAGAATAACAATACAACTTATAAATCGCACCATGTCACTATTGGCAAAAGATTGTACTCTTCAAACTATGAATGTGGATCTTAACTAAGCAAATATTGACATAATTGAATGAAAAAAACATCAATAAAACCTATTTAAGGCACATTCCCAATGAAATTCTTGAAATACTAACTAGGAAGCCATTAAAACATCAAATAACAATGAAATTCTTGCAAATGAACCAAGCTAATATGAAAACCTCATCCCATTGGGGGATTGGTGCTGATCGGATGTGGAATTCAGCCCTTTCCCAATACCATTGTTGAAATAAGCTTTTGATTGTGAGAATTGATGCAAGATGAACTAAAATCTATGCAAAGTGATCTCATATGTATGTGATAAATGCTCAAGAATGGATGATAGTCCAATTTCCTTCAAATATAATGACATCAATTGGATTATTGATGGATGAAAATGAGTATAATTCATTTTCTCTCATGAAATTCAATCCTTTTCTCTCTAAAATGAGGAGCATTTATAGGATAATTGAGTGAATCAATGGTTGAGATTAAATTGGTTAATCTATGGATCAAATCAAATTGGAGGATGAAACATGGATCAAGGATTTAAATCAATGGTTGCAATTGAAAGGTTGCATGGATCAAATAAGTTAATCAAGGGCTCACATTCAAAAGGAATGTGCAAATCCCATTATTTAAGGAAGAATGTTGGAAGATATTTCAATTTGGAGGGAAATTTGAATTAGAGGAATATTCTTTGGAATATTCCTTTTGCAAGTGGAATTAGTCAATTAAATAATTAAGATTAATATTTAATTGTGCAAGATGGAAGAATTGAGATTTAATTAAATAATTTAGATCATTTAATATAATAATAAATAATAACATAATAGCATAATAATTTGAATATCATAATAATATTATAAAAATACAATAAAATAATTTAATAATTGTAATATTTTAAACTAATATATAATATATAATTTTAAATAATATTAATTAGAAAATAATAATATAAATTCATGTACAGGTTGATGGGCCTAGCTCGATTATCTAAAGCATCTTGTTGTAGGAAAGAGTTCATGAGGTCTAGTCTTCCCCTGTCCTCATGGTATTCGAGGATGTGTTGCACCAGTATCACTGATCATGTGAAAAATGTTTACCAAGCACACTATAGTTTATAAGGGGGCCACCTGCTTCCTACAGTCTATATATATATAATAACAAATAATTATTTTATTATTTAATAGTAATAATATAATATAAATTTAATATAATAATCTAATCTAATTAAATTTAATATAATAATAATTATAAAATAATAGAAAAAATTTATAATAATTAAAATTTATAATAATAGTAAGTATAATAATAAAGAAATAACACTTCAACATCTCTACATTAAATTTACATTTCAAAAGAAGAAATCCATTAAAAATTAGCCACCACTTGTAGCAGAGTTGGTTGGGGCTTGGGGTTTGCATTCCTCAAGGTCATAGGTTCAACTCTAATTTGTAGGGGGAAAGGCAAGGGTAGGTAATATTGTGCCAGTTCCTACTCCACTGACCCAAAGTATAGGAATGGACTTTGCCCCTAACCTCCTTTGTACATGAAAATATTTCCTATATATTAATATATATACAAGCATAATGCCTTTTGTCTAAAAAAAAACTAAAAGAAAAAAGGTGGTAAAAACTATTTAACGATACTACATATTTTGTCTATCTCCTATCATTTTCGTTGGGTCCCTGCTGCATGATTATATATGAGATTTTATGCATCTTTATGCATGTCATGTGACTTATACATATATTTTTATAGGAAGATTAGTCGTGTCCATTAAAAAGTTCTAGGAAGAGACATTTTTAATTAGAGTAATCAATGTGGTACTTTCTGTGATCAATTATAGGTTTCAATTTATTTCAAGCAACCTACAAGGGTAAAAAGTGTCTGTTAAAGGAAAATGAAATAGTCCAACCTTAGAGTAAAATTCAACATTTACATTGGAACAAGTAAAAGTGGGATTTCAAGCTAGATAGGGCCATGTCTAACGACCAAAAAAACTATTTCCCAAATGTATTGTGGTTATCTTTGAATTAGAGATCAGGGCACGGTTGCAATGTTCCATTCAATGTCAAATATATGTTTGCGTGCTTAAAAATGCCATGAAGGAAGAACAATTGACTACACTTTCCTCACTCAATCCTTGAACACTTTTGAGTTATTCCAAGGAAGCCTAAGTCGTGCACAACTTCTATGTTTCTTCACCAATCTCCTTATCTTCAGTTTATATTTTTTATGACTTTCTTCATGGTTCCTCTCTTATATTTTGAATTATTCCAATGAAGAGTAAGTCCTGCATAACTTTTATGTTGTTGCTTCAATCTCTTCAGTCTTTACTTACTATTCTTATCAATTTATTTGTGGGACCTCTCTTAAAAACTTCAAATTATTCTAGTGGAAAGATAAAAGATGCATGAGTATCTTCCTTGTCATTGTCGAGATGGTTCCAAGGAATTGATATTTCCTTGTACTTACATTCTTCTATTTATCATTTCACCTACTATTGTGAAAAACAAAATTTTTGAGATCCTATACTATGCTAGAAATTTAAACTAAAACAATCATCACATTCAATAATATTAATCAATAATAAAAATATTAACAAGTCTAGTCAAAGAATAATAGCATTGTAAATAATTCTCTGTATTATCAACTGTATGAAAATTATTGCTATAAATAACTCTATATAAAAGAGTTTATACAAAATCACTTCAAATTTGTGAACTTGCAAGACTAAACAAAGTAACTCATGCAAACTACAGTATGCTAAGACAACTATTAAAGAACCATGCCTAAGAAAATTAATTAAACTAAATAAGCTATTGTTAGTCAAAGGAACTAAAAAAAAAATACACATGCAAATAGATAGTATGGATAGATAAAGTTAAACATAGCGCTAAGAGTACTACATGTATAATTATAGTTTATTATGTAATAAAAAATTTAAAAAATAACTAACAAGAAACAATTATTGCATGAATCACATGAATAGTTGTGAATGCATTCCTTCAATCTCCCCTTGCATGAGCAACAAGGATGAGTCTGAACTAATTCCTAAAAGAAACAAAACTGGCTATAAGTAGAGCTTTGATAAGAATATCAACAAATTTCCCATATGTAGGGAAAAACTATAATTCCACTATCCCATCTTGATTTAAATCTCATATGAAGTGATGTTTGATCTCAATGTACTTTGATCTAGCATGAAACATAAATTTTTTGGTCATTGTAATGGTACTATTGTTATCACATCAAATAGTTGGATATTTTGGTACCAATTATAGATCTTCCAAGATCCTTTGAATCTATATGGCTTGACAATTGGCTATTGTTGCTGAAATATACTCTTCTTTTGCGGAAGAGAGAGCCACATTTGTTTGTTTTTTACTACTCCAAGATATAACTCTAGAACCAAGTGAGAAAATATCACCAACCCAATCAAAATCTATGCAACCAACTAGCTCAAACTGATGTGTGGGAGAGTAATGAATGCCAAAATTTTGTGTACCACTCACATACCTTAAGATTCTTTTTGTGGCACACCAATGAAACTCATGTAGATCTTATATGAGCTGAGAGATGATGCTCATAGTATACATAATATTAGGTCTCACTGCAGTGAGGTACATGAGGCTTCCTACCAAACTTCTATATAAAGTAGCATCCAATTTGGAACTTACATCTTCCTTGGTTAAGTTCTCACCAAGAGCTATAGGGGTTGCAACTACAACGCATGATATCATTCCAAACCACTTCAATAAATCAGCCACATACTTGGTTTGAGAAATGAATATACCTTTAGGTTGTTGTTGCACGTCCACTCCAAGAAAATAATGCATGAGTCCTAGATCTGACATCTCAAATTCTTATTTTATTTTTAGTTGAAATTTCTCCATGAGAGTTGGGCTATTACCTATATAAATGAGATCATCAACATACAGGAAAATAATGAGAATATTATTACCAACATGTTTGATATATAAGGTTGGCTCAGAGGGAATTCAAATGAATCCTTTTTTCAAAAAATAATTTTCAATCCTTGCATACCAGGCGTGAGAAGCTTGCTTCAACCCATAGAGATCTTTTTTCAACTTGTAAACAAAATGTTCTTTTCCTAAAATTTCATAACAAATAGGTTGTTCCACATATACTTTCTCATCAATATAACCATTCAAGAAGTCTGATTTTACATCCATATAATAGATTGGCCACTTGTGTTGTGCAACAATAGCCAATATATTCTTGACTATATCAAATCATAAAACTAAACTAAAATTCTTTGAATAATCTTGTTGTAAGGGTGGAATAAAGCATTGGAAAAACAAGCAAATGAATCAAAATAAATCAATTCAAAAGAAGATTAAATTCCAAAACCCATACTCATGAAATCTAAAATGAAAGCCATGAATTCAAACAAGTAAGCAATTAAGAACCTTACATGAATTCAAAACAAAAAAATCTTACCATACCATGTCGATGTTGTATTTGTATTAACGTTTGGATGTCGGATTGATCAATTCAATACAAAGCCTCCATTGTTGTTGTTGCAAAAGATTCAAAGTGTGTTGATAGTGGTGATCTAGAATGTGATGATAATAATTCTCAAGTATGTTCAAGAATCAAGTGCTTGGTGCTTCGCTATGAAATTTCGAGATGAATTATGAGAAGGAAGAAGGTTGTTTTATAAATTTTCAAATTTTAGATGAATGATCAAGATTCCAACAATGCTAGATCATGATCAATGGTTGAGAAAATTTGAGAGGAAATAGATTGATCAGTTAACTGGTTGTAAGGGAGGTTGATTGAGGAGTCAACTCTATTGATTGATCAATTCACTAGAAATGAGTAGGAGTGAAGAGAATTAATTGAATAGTTAACTAAATATATTGGATAGTCAGTTAGAAGAAAGTGTTTGTTACATTCGAGGATTAGCATAATCAATGGGATTGAAGAAATCAGGTTGAGTGTTTAGTGGGATTGAGAAATAGATGGGTTAGTTAGTCAATTAGAGTGAGAAATTAGTGGTCATGATTTACTCAATCAAAAGAGGGTGACAATAATTAATTAATAATTTGAGATGGATGTGCAAGATAAATATGAATTAATATAAACAAAAGATATTTATTTATTAACACACTATGTTGAGTGGATTAAATAATTGATTTAATTATTTAATTCAAAGAGGGGGGTAGGTTTTAATTAAATTATTAAGATATCAATTTAATTGATTTAGAGGAATAAGGTATATTAGCAACATAATTGTGTGTATTTAATTAATCAAGAGGAATAAAGCTAGATTAGGTGACGATATAGTGAATTGATCAAATAATTCAAGATTGTTTAATTAATAGAGGAATAATGTTAAATTAGGACTTTCATTAAATAAATGAGATTTATTTAATTAGTCAAAAATGATGATTTTGGATGAATTAACTAAATAATGTTAAATCACTTAATTAATATACGAATATAAAATTTGATAATAATTAAATAATAATGTATTATTTAATCATTTAGGGAAAAAGGGTGAAATTTAAATAGTGTTGTTTACTAGTCAAGACAATTTAGGGTATCTACATTTTTCCCCTCTTTGATACAATGTGACTTTGAGTGTTGTGTCAAAAAAATAAATTGCTCAAAAATTGCCCCAGTATGCCCTAGGCAATGATAGCATGGTACCCCCTCGGGAAATTTGGTGAAAATTTTGGATGATGCGCCAATTTTTTTGACAAGTTGATGTGATGCATTTTAAGTGCAAGCATTGACAAAAGAAATGTTAACTAGAAGAAAATGTTAGTAGAATTTAGAATAAAATTGATGTTGTTAGTCATTGATGTGTTTGCTTTTGCTTTCATAGAGACTTCATATTTTTAGCAATCCTTATTGATGTAGAAAATAGACACAATGCACTAGGGAAATAAGGACCAAGGCAACATTGTATCTATTGCATGGACTTTGACTCTGCAAACAAGGAGTATTCTTTCTCATACCAAACATACAAAAAACCTTTCTAGAATGTATAGGTTAGAAGTTCAAAGCATTTTGGACTAGTGCATAGAGAGGTATGAGGAACCAAACATGCAAGGCCGCTTGAGTTGTTTGAAATGACTTCCACACACACAAGGAAAGTATTTTCCATGGTAGTATTGCAAAAATATCCAACAAACAAAGAAAACAAAAATAAATGATCAATGCCCCATTCCTTCTTTTGTAAATCCTTAAGGGACATCCTCAAGAGATCCTAGGAATGAGAAAATAAGATAAATCAAAAAGATAATATCATAAAAAAGATAAAAATGTTGTTGTATTACTTGTCATATTTTTTTGAGGTTTCAGGTTGTTATCCATTAATGATGTCTATTGTAGGAATGATCTATTTGTTAAGACATATCTCGGGATGTTGATGGTGAATTGTCAATAGATAGGTAGTTAACACTTTGGAATTGTTTGTGTTTGTTTGTAATCAAGTCCTTGTGATTGTTTTCTTTAAAGTTCTAGATTTTGATGTTGGTTTGTTTGTTGTCTATTTTGTCAAAGGGTGAAGGTGATTATTGTTTATTATGGATGAATGTTAATTGTGGATACGCAACAACAAAAATAGGATTTTTTGAGATTTTTTGAATGTTTTTGTGTTTTTTGAAGTTATTTGATGTTGTTTTTGGTGTTTTATAGGTTTTCCAAATGCTTTTGGTGTTTTGATAGATATTTGAATGTTTTTTTTTTGTATGTTTTTTATTATTTTGATGTTGATCATTCTATTGATGATATGATAGAGATATCAGTATGTAAGGATATCAATAGTATTTTGAGATCCTGTTTATAGCTAGGCTAAAAATTGATTGATCTGATTGAGTAATTTTTGATAATGATGGCATTGTTGAGGATACACAACAATGAAAGGATAGTGTTGTCAAGATATGAATAACAATATGATTGGGAAGGATACATCCCAAGATGATGATTGATCGATTGGATAATGATTGATCAAGATTTGTACCCAAGCTAGGAACAAGATTGTTGAATATTTTGATACCACATTGAAGCATCAACATGATGCAATTGATATGGATTGTTTGAGTTTTTTGGACAATTCCTAGATCACAACATGAGCTAGAAGACATAGATCAAGATTTATTCTGAAGCAAGATGTAAGTACCTGCTCCCAATGTCTAGCAATATAAAACAATGCAAGATTTTCTTGTGATTGGATAATATGTTTAGATAGAGTATGCCCCTTTGGACAATGCCTCATGGCTTAGATACTGTTGGATAGGATATGATCAATGATAGTGACCCATGTCAAGATGTTTACCATAAGAAAATGTGAAGTGTACACTGAACCTTTGCCAAGATCAAGATAAGTTGGACTTGGATGAAAAATGGGTTGGATGAATGGTTCATGGATTTATTATGGATAGGATGAGATGCTTCTACCTAAAATGGCACACATAGATGCTCAATTCTACACATGATTCCTATTTGCCAAGTTTTGATCATGGTACTTGTCCAAAGTACCACCGTAGTGGTTTTCATTGGAGGACAATTTTTTCTTGACTATTTTCTTGATTTTTATTTTTTAATGTTTATGCTCATGTTGAACCACCTAGTGGTATTGATGTAGACATTGTCAATGCTAATATATATGTTGTTACTTTCATGATTTACCAATGATATCCTACTTGGAGGAGTTGTTTTTCTAAGATACAGGAGCTTGAGTGTAACGCTTAACAATTCTTATCTTCTTTGTTGATACTAGAGTTAACCTTGACTAGATGCACACATCACAATAGAGTGCCCTTAGAGACCTTATCATAAAGAGTTGTCGCCATCAATGTGATATTTGGATATCATTGATGGTGAAATACGTTGAGGGATATGAGATTCAGATGGATTGGTTGACAGCTTGGAATCTTTGTCTCTCCAAACTTGGGATGATGAGCAATGATGGGTGGATATGGAGATTCAATTGGGAACAACATTTTGATATACCTTGTAGGTCACTCTTGAATCTTTCTTTTTCATCGTTAGACATTTTTGATGGATGAATTTCCCTTTTTGATTTTTCCCCATAGTTTCTTTGACCAATGGAGTTTGATAGGGATGATTTTCTTATTTTTTATTTGGTATCCAATTGTATTTTCTTTGTCCATTTTGTTTTACCTATTCTTTTTCTTCAAAGATTTCCTCTTTTCGTTGATATAGCTTTTTCCCTTATTGTTGGTCCCAATTAGAGGGTTGAAATATGCACGGATGATGATTCACGATATGGTTAGTTGTAGTGTTGGTAGTGGTTTCATCATAAGGACCCTTTGTGCTCCCTATGTAGGTGTTTACATTAGATAAAGTTGCCCCCAATATTATAGAGGTGTCACTAATATGTCTAGATTCCCTTATTTTTGAACAACCAAGACCTTGATGCTTAAGATTGTCAATAATTTGCACTAGTTTAGGGATACCCTTTTCATGTAGGCCTAATCATTTTCCTTGATAATGCATCTATTGAAAAAAATTATTTGCAATAGAATATAATTTATTTTGGAAACAGGGTGCTAATCCTTCTCTTCTTTGTTGTTGATCTTCAAAGGTGATAGATTTTTTATAATTCAGATAGCTTTCTCTGACAAAGGTAATTGATCCAAGTTTAAAAGTGATAGGATCATCAATATGTGGGATAATTTCTTGATTGATATCTTCGGCTTGATCTTGAAAGGGTGTTTCTGATTTACAATCCATGTAGAAGGGTTCTTCATGATCCATTTATATTTGTTTTTCAAAGGATGTTTCTAATTCACAATTCTTGTATGTCTTCTTCATGATCAATTCCTGATATGTCTATAAATTTTTCTATGCTTTGATCATAGGTACGATGTTAAGAGTAGGAGACTCATGTTCATTGGTAATTATTACAAGAGTATGATACTCTTATTTTGGATGAAGATCATCTACATGTCCTTTAGGAGTAAGCATCTCATGGGTAGATGCATGTGCATTTGGTATATGGATTTGTTCTTCTTTTTGAAAATATTGGATGTCTTGGAAGATATATGCCAAGTCATTATAGTATTTTGATGATATGGATTCTTGATCTTGAATTTGTGTGGTGTTATCTTCGATATGCTTTGGTTCATGCTCTTGACATGAATCAATTTCAAAGAAGGGATTAATCGTAAAGGATCCTTGGATTTATTCAAAATGTGGACATATGGGTGATAGCTCTTGGCTTATATTTTTTGCATTGGGTATAAGTGTTAGATTAAGAGTCCCTTGATCACCAATATGTACTTCCATGAGGTTGGATGATGTCAATATATC
The DNA here is from genome assembly GCA_007115665.2 of Sequoiadendron giganteum. Lineage (NCBI taxonomy): Eukaryota > Viridiplantae > Streptophyta > Pinopsida > Cupressales > Cupressaceae > Sequoiadendron > Sequoiadendron giganteum. The sequence goes on along the minus strand of CM021110.1, from coordinate 370,329,162 downwards.
TTGGACTAGATCATTGATAGACTTTGGTGATTGATTTTGATCATGCTTGAGATTAAATTCTTGATGTATGTCTTTGTGCTCATTGGATGATGTAGAGACATTATTGACATGATCATTGGTAGATGGCTCTTGATCATTTTTTTAAACATTTGATATATTGTTAATGTTTTCAACCATGAGATTAAATGATATGATTTCTTGAATTGGATCATTGCTAGAGTTTAGTGATTGATTTTTATCATGATTTACGAAAGAGTCTTATTGTATGTCCTCTTTCTCACTAGGAGAGGTAAAGACATCTTCAATGTGATCAGTGGTAGATAGATCTTGATCATTATTGTCAAATTTTGAGGTTGAGACATTGTCACTATTATCATTAGTAGTTGAACCTTGAATGTTGTCTTCAATAGCTATTTCATTTTGATCAATAAGGTCTTGGACGAGATTTTTGAGTGTAACACATTTTGATGCATTATGACCTTTTACTCCATGGTATTAACAATAGGCCTTGTCATCATACCATGGGAATTTGATAATAGGTTCACCACTTCGTGGTGGTTTTAGAAGTGTGATAAGTTTGGCATTGAGTAATGTGTTTAACACCCCCTCGATTGGCTCCCCTAACGGAGTGTATTTACATTTAGTAGTGTGGTTGGATGGCAACAACTATTTTTGTCATGATGATTGTTGAGGTTGTTGATGTGCCATTTATTGATGATAATTTTGTTGATGATATGAATCCATGTTTTGATGACTTTGGTGTAGATATTGTTGATCTGGGGGTTGATATTGTTGATGGATTTGATTTTGTGACAATTGATTTTGTTGAGTCACTTAATGTTGTGAAAATAGACTTTGTAATTGGTAATCAATTTTTGGATGATGTTGGAAGTTTTGTTGGTGTGGATATTCAGGTGTTTATGAATTGATGTTTGTTTTTTGTTGATATTCAATGTCTTGGCATTAAACCTGTTGTTGATGACATGTCATGTTTTCATTTTGTTCAAGATGTTGTTTATATTGTATTTCACTATTTTGATGGTGTTCAAGGTGTTGTGACTTAATCTTATGATGATGTTAAAGTGTGTCAGCCATTTTCTCAAGTGCTTTTAGGTCAATTTTATGTTCTAGATTTTGTCCTTGGTGGGGATTTTGAAACCCTTGATAAGAGTGACTTTGATATGGATGAGGATTTTGATGGAAATCAGCCATGTGACAAGATGCTCCAAAACCTTGATTAGGGGAATCTATAGTTGATATATCATTGACATTTGTAGTATATGATGACCCCATGGGTGTATTGATTGGAACTAGATTTGAGTGATGGATTATGTGTGAGGGGGAGAACATTAGACCGAAAGATGGATTGAAACATGTTAAATCTAAGAATCTAAGCTAAGATTAACATATTAATCTAAGATCTAAACCTACACATATGAAATGAAACTAATCTATTCTAACATGCATAAATGAATCTATGATTACAGTATTGAATGAACATGAATAACATAGTCTTACCATACTGTAGTGGAGAGTATTCACCTAATGTTGGGTTGTTCTTATCACCGTGAAGCCTCCAAATTTCGTGTGCAAAAGCTTGATGAATGAATTTTTTGGATGGTTGATCGAAGATAATGGTGAAGCTCTATCAATGGTATTCTTATTAACAATTCATTGCTCAATGTATGTTGATTCTTTGATCCTTATTTGTGAGGAAAGGGGTTTGTTATATAGAAGATGTGATTTGCAATGGATGATCAAGATCAACGGTCAAAGTGTGTTGAGAGGAATTAGACTTGAGAAAATAGTCCAAAGGTGATTGCACAATTTGTGTGATTGAGAAATAGATTGGCCAATCAGGGATGTGATTGACCAATTAACAGATTTAGATTGATCAATTAGGAATGTGATGGCTTAGTTAGGAATTTGATGGCTTAGTTAGGAATGTGATGGCTTAGTTAACAAAATAGATTGTTCAGTTAACAATTTGGATTGATCAGTTAACAAATTAGATTGCTCAGTTAGCAATCATAATTTGCTCAATCAAAAAGTGGGTGAGGAATATGAATTAATTGATTTAATTAATTAATTCCTTTTTGGAGTTGAGCTTGCAAATCAAGTTTGACTTTTCCAATCAAAGTTGCATTAGTTTGATTTAATTTTTGATAGATGATTTGAATAGTTTGATTTAATTATTCAAATTTTGGAGGGAAAGTGTTGTAATTAAATTATTATTTAATAATTTAATTCACTTAGGGGAATAAGGTGATTTAGTGACATAATTAAATAATTGTGTTATTTAATCAATCAAGACGAAACAAATTGAGATTAGGGCTTTATTAAATAAATATGATTTATTTAATTGGTTAAAATGATGAAATGTGAATTAATCAAATATTGTTGTTTTACTTAATCAATAGAGGAATTAGGGTTTTTAGGAGTTTATTAAATAAATGAAATTTATTTAATTTGTTTGAAATGATAAAAAAGTGAAATAATTAAATAATGTTGCATTATTCAATTAATAGAGGAATAAGGATTTTTGATATCGTTATGATGTGGTGTGATGTGGGGATGTCATGAGATGATTACGAGATGATCCAAGACATTCTGAGATGGTACGAGATGTTGTTTGATATTTTTTGATGTTGTTCGAGGTTGTTTGATGTTGTTCGATGTTGTTTGATATTGTTCAATGTTGTTTGATGTTGTTTGATGATGTTCGATGATGTTCGATGTTGTTCGATGATGAATTAATTAAACAATGTTAAATCACTTAATTAATAGACAAATATGAGTGTCAAAATGCTAGTTTGCAAGCTAGGACATTTTTTGGTGTCTACATTTTCCCCCTCTTTGATACAAAGTATTGGTTTCTTTGTTTCAAAGAACATTTCCCTGGTATGCCCTAGGTGAAATAGTTGCCCCTATATGCCCCAGGTGCAAGAGTTGCCCCAGTATGCCCTAGAAAGGATAGCATGGATGGTGTCCCCTTAGGAAATTTGGTGAAAATTCTAGATAATGAACCAAATTTTTTGATAAGTTGATGTGATGCGTTAAGTGCAATGACTGAGAGAAGAAATGTTTGACTAGAAGAAAATGTTAGTAAGATTGAGAAGATAGAAGGAAGTGGATGATATTAGAAGAAAATGTTAGTAAGAATGTCATTGATGAGTTGATTTTGATTTACTTGTAGGCTTTGTAGTTTGAACAATCCTATTTGATGTAGAAAATGAATACGATGCATCAGGGTATTAATGACCAAGGTGACTTTGTATCCATTACATGTACTTTTGAATCTACAAACAAGGAGTATTCTTGTTCATACTAGACATACATAAACTTTGTTTAAAGTATATAGTTGGGTTGTGTTAAAAACTTTTCAGACCAGTCACACAAAGAGGTATAGGACAACTAACATGAAAATGCTACATGAATTTTGGACCATTTACATAGAGAGGTATGAAATACCTAACATGCAACTGCTACACAAATTTTGGACCATTTACACAAAGAGGTATGAAATACCTAACATGCAACTACTACACAAATTGTTTCAACACAACTTTCATACATTGAACAAAGCAAATAATCACCATGGTAATATTACAAAAATATCCAACAAACAACAAACTAAAATGGAACTCAATTTCCCTCATTCCTTCTTCTCTAAATCCTTATGGACATCCTTGAGAGATCCTGGGAATGAGTCAATAATGTAAATCAAAAAGATAAGACTACTAAAAATATAAAAACAATGTTGTTGTATCACTTGCTCTATCTATTATGGGACTATTATCCAGTGTTGATCATGTCTATCATAGGAATGGATCTTTTAATACATGTATCAGGATGTTGGGAATTGTCAATAGATAGGAAGTTATACTTGGCTTTGTTTTTGTCTTCTTGCATTCAAATCCTTGTGATTGTTTGCTTGAAAGTTCTAGCTTTTGATGTTGCTTTTTTTTTTTTTCTATTTTGTCAAAGGGTGAGTGTGACAATCTGTTTATTATGGATGAACCTTTATTGTGAATAGGTGATGGAAAAAATAGGCTTTTTTTTGCTTTTTCAAATGTTTTTGTGATTTTTGATGTTTTTTTTGTTGTGTTTTCAAGATATTTGAATGTTTGTATTTTGTCAATTGTTGAGGAGCTATGGCGAGGATTTAGGGAGCCTCATATTGCATGGATGCATTTCAAGAGTTTGAATGTCCTTTAAGCATTGGTTTCATAATATGTACCTTGTCGCTTCTCATTTTTCGCTTGTGACATTCTCGTATTGCATGTACAAAGTTTCTTGAGTCAATAGAAAAGTTTTGGTGATTTCTGAGCATCTACATCGGTTTTGGTGCTTTTGTATTGTGAAAATTGTGCTATTGTCTGAAAACTATGCTATTGTTTTATGCTTTTGTCCTGAAACTATGCTACTATTTGAAAACTATGCTATTGTTTCATGCTTGTGTCTTGAAACTATGTTATTATTCTAAAATTGCACTATTGTTTCATGTTTTTTTCCTGAAACTATGTTGTTCTAAAACTACGCTATTGTTTCATGCTTTTGTCGTGAAACTGTGCTATTATTTCATGATTTTGTCTTGAAGTTGTGCTATTGTTCTAAAATTGCGCTATTGTTTTATGCTTTTTTCCTAAAATTGCACTATTGCTTTATGCTTTTGTCCTAAAATTGTGCTATTGTCTGAAAACTGCACTATTGTTCTAAAATTGTGCTATTTTTTATGCTTTTGTCCTAAAATTGTGCTATTGTTCTAAACTTGCACTATTGTTTTATGCTTTTGACTTACAACCTCACTTTTGTTTGCTTTGTGACTTGTAATTTGTACCCTATCTTCAAATGAAGATATTTTGGTCATACAAAAGTATTTTTCAGTGCTTTTTTTAAAAAATGGGTAGAATTTCATAATCTTTACAATGGTGTAGGTGGTTTTCAATTTTTGTGTAGATAAATTTTCCATTGGTGTCGTGAGCTTGCATTTTCCTTTGTTTCATTTAAACCTTGTTAGCATTCGCTTGTTGTTATCCTAAATGTCATTTTTCATCATGCTCATGTTGTTTTGTGTTGCTTTGCATGTTTAGAGTGAAACCCTAACATCCTAGTTTATGACAATTTGTAGGCAAGTCTCCGACCACTTGTGATGAGAGAGAGATGTCCTCGGGATCTGTTTGATCCGATTACTGGTTTCATGGGTTTTTTACTATTTTGTGAATGTTTTTGGATTTTGGAATTTGTTTGGATTTTGTATTTTTTGACTAAGTTGGAATAAATCTTGGTGAAAACCTAATTGGACTGAACTAAGGCCTTGGGGGCTGATCAAAGATAATCCTTGCCTACGTTGTACACACAGAGACCACATAGTTCAACCATTTAACTCAAAACATGAATTTTTTTTGGGTAAACAACATCGATAGCTTGGATTGATATCATGTTTTTGTTTCTAGAGGATATGTTGTGGGAAATTCACTTGAATTAGTTGTGAGGTTCAAGAAAATGTTGATATCTTATATTGTTTGAGTGAAGGAATAACCCAATGACATTGTTTTATTTTTTAATGTTTTTTGCATGTTTTTGATTTTTGGTGTTTTTCAGATGTTTTTGGATTTTTACCCTTTTGTCTGGGGTATAAGATGTTGAAAATTTGGATTGGTACTTCACCTTGTTTTTCTAGAGGATATATTGTAGAAAAGCTTACTTGAACTAGATGTGGGGTTCAAGCAACAGTTGATATCTTAGAATTTTCAAGTGAAGGAATAATCCATGTTGTTGGTATCTTTGAAGGTTACCTTGGTAGTGTGTTGGTGGTACACCTTGTTGTTGGGATGAATTTTTTTTTAAGGTTACCCTAGTGGTGCATTAGTGGGTATACCTTGTTCTTGGTGTATTTTTACCCTCTTTCTTGGGGTGTAAGATGTTGAAAACTTGGATCGATACTTCACTTTGTTTTTTCTAAAGGATATGTTGTAGAAATGCTTACTTGAACTAGTTGTGGGGTTCAAGCAACTGTTGATATATTAGAATTTTGAAGTGAAGGAATAATCCATGTTGTCATCATATTTGAAGGTTACCTCGATAGTGCGTTGGCGGTACACCTTGTTGTTGGGATGAACTGTTTTGAAGGTTACCCTAATAGTGCATTGGTGGTAGACCTTGTTGATGGGATGAATTGTTTCAAAGGTTACCCTGATAGTGTGTTGGTGGTATACCTTGTTGTTGGTATAAATTCCTGGATCACAACATGATCTAGAAGATATAGATCAAGATTTATTTTGAAGCAAGATGCAAGCATTTTCCCCTAGTGTCTAGCAATGTAGGTGATGAATTATCTTTTTATAGGATAACATGTTTGGTTAGAGTATGTCCTTTGGACAATGCCTCATGGCTTAGATAATGTTGGATAGGATAGGATCAATGATAGGGACCCATGTCAAAATATTTTCCATAAGCAAGTGTAAAGTGTTCACACATTTGTCAAGATTAAGATACATTAGATTTTGAAAACAATGGCTTCGATTTATTATGGATATGTTGAGATGCTTCCACCTGAAATGGTGCACATAGATTCTCAATTCTACACTTGATGCCTATTTTCCAAGTTTTCACCATGGTACTTGTCCAAAGTGCCACCATAGTGGTTTTCACTGGAGGATGATTTTTTTCTTGACTATTTTTCTTAATTTTTTTCTTGATTTTCTTGATTTTTTATTTATTGATTTCTAATGTCACACAAGATGCATGTTTACTAGGTTTTCATCATGGCAACCATTTTTTGCTCATGTTGAACCACCTGGTGGTGCTGATGTAGATGTTGCTAGTGTTGGCATGTTTGTTTTTGTTGTCATGGCGTGCCAACGATATCCTGCTTGGAGGATTTGTTTTGCTAAGATATAGGCGCTTGAATGTACCCCCTTGAAATTCTTATCTTCCTTGTTGATATCAGAGTTAACCTTACCTTGATGTTCCCATCATGATAGAGTTCCCTTAGAGTCCTTATGATAAAGAGTTACTACCAAAACATGGTCAATGTGAGATTTGGATAACATGGATGGTAAAATGCATTGAGGGATATGATACTTACATGGATTGGTCGACAGTTTGGAACCTTTGACTCTCCAAACTTGGGATGATGAGCAATGATGGGTGGATATGGAGATTCAATTGGAACCAACGTCTTGATATACCTTGTAAGTCGCTCTTGAAGCTTTCTTTTGTATTACTGGACATTTTTGTTGGATGAACTTCCCTTTTTTATTTTTCCCCATAGTTTCTTTGACTAATGGAGTTTGATAGGGATGATTTTCTTTCTTTTCCTTTTGTATCCATTTGAATTTTTCTTGTCCATTTTGTCTTCTTGATTCTTTTGCTTCAAGGACTTGTTTCATTCTTGGATATATCATTTTCTCTCGTTGTTGGTCCCAATCAAAATGTTGAAATATGTGTGGATGACGATTCATGGTATGGCTAGTTGTAGCATTGGTAGTAGTTTCATCATAAGGACTCTTTGTGCTCTCTATGTTGATGCTTGCATTAGATAAAGTTTCCCATAGTATTATGGAGGTATCCTTGATATATTTATCTCCCTTATTTTCTGAATAATCAAGACCACGATGCTTAAGATTTCCCATAATATGCACTGGTTTTAGGATACCCTGTTCATGTAGGCCTAATCCTCTGCCTTGATACTAAATTCGTTGAGAGAGTTTATTTGCAATGGGATATGTCTCACCTTGGAAACAAGGTCCTAATATTTCTTTGCTCTGTTGTGGATCTTTAAATGTGGTAGCTTCCTCACTGATAGGTTCCTTCATATGTGGGATACCTTCTTGATTGATATCTTCGACCTAATCTTGTAAAATATTAGATTTTAATGCTTCTTCAAGAGGTGTTTTTGATTTACTATCCACGCAAAAGTCTTCCTCATGATTCATTTTTGATATACCTTCATAGGATGTTTCTGATTCACAACTTTTGTATAAGTCTTATTTATGATCTATTTCTGATATACCTCCACAGGATGTTTTTGATTCACAACTTATGTATAAGTCTTCTTCGTGATCCCTTTTTGATGTCTCTAGCTTCTGCTATGTCTTGATCTTGTGTAAAAATGTTAAGAGTAGGAGAATCTTGTTCTTTGGTAATGATATCAAGACTATGGGACTCTTGTCTTAGATGAAGATCATCTACATGTTCATTAGGAGTAAGCATCTCATGGGTAGATGTATGTGTTCTTGGTATATGGATTTTTCCTTCTTTTGGAAAACATGGGATGTCTTAGAAGATGTCTACCAAGTCATTATAGTATTTTGATGATAGGGATTCTTGATCTTGACGTTGTGTGGTATCATCTTTGATATGCTTTGGATCACATTCTTGACATGGATCAATTTCAAAGAAGGGATTGCTTGTAAAGGATCCTTGGCTTTCCTCAAAACGTGGACATATGGGTAATGACTCTTGGCTTAGATCTTCTGCATTGGGTATAAGTGTTAGATCAAGAGTCTCTTGATCATAAATATGTACTACTATGAGGTTGGACGATGTCAATATATCTTGGACTGAATCATTGCTAGACTTGGGTGATTGATTTTGATCATGCTTGGGATTAAATTTTTGATGTATGTCCTCTTTCTCACTAGATCATGTAGAGATATTGTCAATGTGATCGATGATAGATAGCTCTTGATTGTTGCTTTCAACTTTTGAGGTTGATACATTATCATTGTTGTCATCAGTAGATGGCCCTTGAACATCACTTTTAATAGCTATTTCTCCTTGATCAATGAGGTCTTGGATGAGGTTTTTTAGGGTAGCACATATGTTCATTGGGTGACCCTTGATTTTGTGGAACTCACATTTTTCGTATTGTTTATACCAAGGGAGTTTAAATCTTGGTTTATCATAAGTTGGACTATCGTTGATTTTGATAAGTTCCTATTTTACTAGTTCATACATGATTACCTCTAAATTTTCTCCCAAAGGGGTGAATTTCCTTCTTGGTTGGTAATCTTTCCTCTGTGGCTTTTCTCAATTATTTTTCTCTTGATTTTGCAGAATTCCTTGATTCTGTGTTTGAGGTATATTTTGATATTGCACTTGAGGTACATTTTGGTGTTGTAGAACTTCTTGATACTGTAACCGACGTACATCTTGATATTGCACTAGAGATACACCTTGGTGTTGTGGAAGTTCTTGATATTGTTGATATTGGAAGTGTTGTTGATGTGGATATTGAGGTGTTTGTGGAATGATGTTTGTTTGTTGTGGACATGTAATTTTTTGAATTTGTACATGGCATTGGCAATACGTCACATTTTTTTTCATTTAATTTCCTCAAGATCTCTCTCCATTTTATTTAGGGCATTTTGATTTTATGGGCGTATTCCTTGATGGGGGTTTTGAAACCCTTGATATTGTTTCCCTACTTGAAGTTGTGACCCTTGATAAGAGTGATTCGGGTAATAGATTAACATGTTTTGGGGATGTTTTGATATTCAATACCCTATCAAAAGGTCACTTGTTTTATATCCTCATGGGCCACTTTTGTCATTTCTGTTGTTTTTTGGTGGGATATTGGTGTTCTTGCTTGCTTCCATTCTCTTTATATGTTTTGATCTCATGGTTATTATAAACAACTTGGGTCTCTTGTGGGAGAGTGGTGTAACGTTTGAACTCTCTAAGTGACTCAAATCCTAAAGACCCTATGTTGTCCTACGGATTATGTGAGATATTGGAACTGTTGGAATAGACCAGGATTCTAATAGTATGAGAAGGAATACGAGTTCAGATTGTTCCTGGAAGTTGGTTTGTAAAATTTGTATACCAACCTTGTTCTAGTTTCGTGAAGTTCCCAAAAGTGTTTCTTGAGAGCTTTTGGACTAATATTCCTGAGTCTGAAATGATGACTTGTGGACTTTACCTTAGGGATCTTGACCTTGCATTAGATCATGAAGGGGATATTTATTGCCACGCAGGTGGTGGTAATACATATCTTTCCACTACTATGTCATATTTCTCTTCCTCTTCGTCTAGGACAATTGATGTAGCGAGAAACTAGCGGGGTGATTCATTCCTCTAAAAAATGAAAGTTCTCAAGCTGCTTATAATGTCAGTTTTTTCACCTTCAATATATGTGATACTAGGTTGAAGGATAGATGCTACAAGATCTGGTTGTTGAATGGGGGTAGTTGGTCACCAAATGGTCATAAAGTTTGATGGTGTTATGGGATGGTTGATTTCAAGCTCAAGACCCTAGGGTTTGAGTGTTATTTTGGAATGATACTACTTAAAAATCAAAATGTTGAAGAACTAAGGTCTATATTCCACTTCCTTGTCTACAAGATATGTTGCAGGAAAGCTTACTTGTACTATCTATGAGTCCCAAGTAACTGTTGATACTATGGATGTCTAAGTGGAGGAATGACCTTAATGGTTTGTCTGATTTTGATTTCAAATAGGTAGGATGGAAATAATGGATGTGGGAATATCTAATCTTCTGGCTTTCGAATTGTTTTTGTTCAAACTATGATCTTATAAACAACTCTCTCTCAACTTTTTCTCTATGTTTGAAGTATGGAAAGTGATAAAAAAAAAACTTGGAATGACTCAACAAGAATGGACTTATGTAACCTTTATGTCTATATGTTAGGTTGTGAAATCACAACACCCAAGCCATAGTTCCCAAGTGTTTACTTTGATTAAGGTAAGTTGAAATCAAAGCCATCTAATGTTCATGTTCGAAAACCTTTAAGGGAATATCCTTTCAAAAGGGTGCAAACATAAGGATTATTTCACAATTATACTCTAAATCAAAGGGCTTGTGGTTCAACCATCTCATTCAATGTTTGTTTTGAATGTGTTATTTTTCTTTAAACCAATCACAAAATTTGATCTCAAATTGTTTTGAATGTAATGGGCCAAGTTTAACATAAACCAGTAATTACAATCTTAGGGGATACACACCATTCTCTTAGGTAGGCTTGCCTCATGCTCTAAAGAGATGATTTTACATGCAACTTATGGAATGGGCCTATAGTCGGACATGGCAAGTAACTTCTCATAAGTAAATTCTGATGCACCACTTTCATAGAATGTTTTTGGATGATAGGGTGGCCTCTAAAACAATTTGGTTCTTAGTGGTAACTATGAACACGGAAATCTGACACTCACTTGCTGGCCACTTAAGGCTCTTTAACCATTCTCGTTCCACTTAAGGCATGGGATTAGGTGTAGTCTATTGTTAGCATGGCTTAAAACAACTTTCTTATGATTTCACAACCTTTAATATAGCCCGCCAGTAAACATGCTTTCAGACCTTGTAATGAGTTCTCCAGCATGAGATGTATCTCAAAGCAAGCCCCCTCTTTATGGTAAACTTAAAAATAAAGTGCAATGCTCAAAAATGTTCTTTTTCTCACCCAAGATCACTAAAAGGTGTGAGGGGAGAAGATAAAACACTTTACCTTTGCCAATCAATGAATACACAGTGAACAATCCATAGAAAATTGATTCATTTTAAACACCTTAGCGATGTTATCCCCATAAATATGTGAATAACATAAAAAAATTATTCTTTTTACTTGCACCAAGAGGAATTATTTAAGATATCATTCAAAAATCACAATGGTGCAATACAAAAGAAATGAATTGTTCATTTTAAGCTCCAAATTTGGGTGTCTCTACGAAAACAGTCCTTGTCTCTAATTGGTCGACAAATGAAAGTTGCGCATGTGTCAACAAATGGAAATCGTTTGTGCTCTTTTATGCACCAAATTTAAAATTCCTAAGTTAAGAAACATGAAATTGGTTCATTTTTTAGATCCCAAATTGAAGTGTTCTTTTTCTTTTTGTTTTTTTTATGAGCATTAAATTCAGATTCCTAAGTTAAGAAAATAGGAAATTGGTTCATTTTTAAACACTAAATCAAATGTGAGTTTGTGTTTTGTTCATTTTTAGAGCACTAAATTCAGATTTAAGTTAAGAAAGCATGAATTTGTTAAATTTTTAAACACTAAATCAAAAATGAGTTATTTTTTGTTCATTTTAGAGCACCAAATTTAGATTCCTAAGTTAATTAAAAGTAAATCAAAAATTGGGACCGATCGTCTTCCCTACAACAAGCATGTTAATGTTACTTAAATCCTGCATCAAATTTGCCAATACCTCCTTTCACATCCAAAAACAAACAACAGTTAACTTGAAAAATCCTATTACAATAGTGCATGATCCATGCACTTGTCTGTCAGAACAACTGCTCAAACAAAAAATACAAACGTGCAGGAAAAAGATAACTGCTCAGTTCTAGAAACAACTTCTAATACCAAATAGCAAAAGCTAACTTTTTCAAAAAACAAGTGTACATGTTTTAGATAATAGCGCCATTCCCATGACAATAGTACAGTTCTTGAACAATAGCACAATTTTTCTGTCAGACAATAGCACAAGTTTAGAACAATAGTGAAGTTTTCTTGTTAAACAAGCACGGGGGTTTTCTAGGCAAGCGCATGAAAACTCCGTCAAGTGCATTACTGGACTTGCAACTTCAAAAATGACTCAAACAAATCTTAGAGGAAGGGACAAGGGTCCCATCGAGCATGCCAGAATGTGTGAGGGGGAGAACGTTAGACCGGAAGACGGATCAAAACATGTTAATCTAAGCATTTAAACTAAGATTAACATATTAATCTAATATCTAAACCTACACATACGAAATGAAACTAAGCTATTCTAACATGCATAAATGAATCTATGATTACAATATTGAATGAACATGAATAACATAGTCTTACCATCCTGTAGTGGAGTGTATTCGCCTAATGTTGGGTTGTTCTTATCACCATGAAGTGTAATGCCCCGCCACGTAACCCTAAAGGAAGTTGCAATAATCTATGAAAATGCACAATTTTTTTAATTTAAAAGTATAATAAACATGTAAGTTCCCTATCTATCACCAACATTCTCTAAGACTATGAGACTAAGGTTACTTTTAAACCCACACATAAAAAATAATTGCATCCATAGCATGATTAACTACTTAAGGAAATAAATGTTCATACATTCCATACATGAATTTACATCATAAAGATAAGAAATACATCAAGATTCCATATAGCATTAACTCATCAAATAAGATTACATCACTCATTCCTTGAATGAGGTAGTTCATACAAATGTGTTACATAATATATGAAATATCCTCAAATACAACTGAGGGGTAATAAAATACAAGAGTCAAATGTAATAATAACAAAGCATGAAATAACAAGTTGGAAACCACGAACTCTCCAACTGGAAATCTCGCCATCATGATCAGGAGATAAAGGGGACCCAATGGTGTAGGGTGCACATTCCTCCCAACCAAGTGGTACCCGAAGTTCCACCCTCTATGCTAGGAGATAGTAACAAGGATACAAGACCAACCCTACTACCTCTCGACACAAATTGACACAAATTGAATCAAACAAACACAAGTACAAGATCTTCACTACCACAAAGGTTACATTGCTTCCAAAGATAAACAAATCAAGTATGTTAAAAGAACCATACACATAAAACCACATCATTATAGATAGAGTGTCATCACATAGCTCGACATGAGTTACCCAATGCGGATATTCATAGGCCCCGGCCCCGGCCCCCATTATGGGATATCCTGGAACATCAATCGATCCCCGACCCCCATACTCACTCATGCGGAATCAAATACCTCTGATAAAGACAAGGTAGATGACATTTTCCATTCTAGGCCTTCCCACTCATCCCAAGCCCAAATGAGCACTTGATTCTATGAGTGAGGCTACTTATCTTATTTAGTGTGAAATACTACCCAATCCCCTAAGTACTTTAATTAAGTTTTCACTTGATTAACTACTTTTGAAGGTTACCCAGTCTTACCTCTTTAGAGATCTGGCCCCTAACAAAATCCACTCTTCTATTTGACAACACACAGAACAACCAACCACCAAGGGTACCATAGAGCACACAAAACTAGATAAAACAACCCACTCCAATCCTAGGAGGCAACACATGACAAATCCACTCCCAACTAGGAGGCACAAATCCTCATTCATGGAAACCGGGTAAAACACTGAAATGACACCATGCACTACCCAGGGGAATTAAAATGAGCTGACATTACAATACAACAACCCCCCCAAAATCTCAAGATCCCTCTGGAAGAATTACAAATTATTGACTATCACTTTACCAATTTTTCCCCCCAAAATGTAACTAGAAGAAATACAAAGGGCAATCAAGACACAAAATAGATCTAACCTTTGGATTTCTTAAATCCACTTTCATTCAAAGAAAAACAATAATAAAAAAAATTACCCAATTTACTAATTAAATTAAAAGCCCTTTTTAAATAGAGGAAGAAAATCTAATTATCTAAACTTCAATTCCTCGATTATTTTTAATAAAATAATAGCTTTCCCTAATAAACTATTCCTTTTAAATATTTTGACTATGCATATTATGCATGCAACTAATTAATTAAAACATTAAATATATTTTAATATATACACATTTAATATATACATAACCATATATATATGATTATGTATATACCAATGTATATACATTATATATATAATAATCACTTAAACTATTTTTTTTAATAAAAACATACTAAATCACTATTTAATGTTTATATATTCATACATTTATGTAAATATGTATATATCCTTATATATATATATATATATATATATATTTACATCTATACTTTTATATATATATATATAAAACCAATTTTATATCGTTTGAATAAAAACCAAATTTAATTTGCACAAAATCCAAATCACATTTGTTAGGGGTAGATGGAAAACAAAAAGGGTTCGCTGGTATAAGCGACCCATGAAACAAAGGTATGGGGAGAGGTCGGTTGTGGCCGAACACCCCCCCAACCCATTCTCCATTGATGCGGCCAACACATGTGGGGAGGGTTCCGCTGCCTCCCCACAACGCCTCCCCAAAGGGGTGGCTGTGAGGAGAGCCCAGCCTCCCCCAAATAATATATATAAAAACTCAAAAAAAACATAAGCTTATTTCCAGTGAATTTTAATTCGCAATTCGTCGTACGAATGGCCTTTCAAATCCTTTTTTTTTAATCAATAAATTATAAATTGAATACTTCAAAAATAAGTATATATATATTTATATATATGTGTGTGTGTATGTATATATGCAAATATATATATATACATATATGCATATATAATATATAAATAATTTCAACATGACCATTTTAATTGGGGAAATCTTTTCCAAAAAGACCATCTACAGGAAAATATTCAACTTTTTAAGTAGAGAGAAGAAATTTTACAAACACAAAGGAAAGCTAAATTTACATAGAGAATTCTACAGATGAATTTCTCAATCAAATTAAGGAGGAATCTTTTAACTTTTCTCAAACAAGAATCTTAAGAAGAAAGAACAAAACAATATCTCATAGATCAATTTTACACAAAAAATTTCCAGAAAATCAAACCTATAGGAAAACATTTTTACACAAAATTAAATTTCTTCCAGATCCCTAAGTGTTTCCTTCTGGTTTCCCCTAAATTCACTATAATACCAATTTACAAAGAAGATGTAATCTAAAATCTTTTCAATTAAAAACTTAACAAAATCTAAAGAAAGAACCTGTAGTCATATGCCTGTGAATTTGTAAATCTGAAGCAGTGCCTGCTCCACAACTTAGAGCAATTTTCCCAGATAAACAATGGCTTCCTTTAGAATAAAATAATTTCCCGAACATAGCAACAATTTCTGAGAACAATTTTTCTAAAGATGCAAGAATACAAAAATACTTTCTACAGCAAATTCCTCCAAAAATTATCCAGATCTCAATCACAGCAAGACTTCTTTTCAAACAATTTCTCAACACCAAAAATATCCTATGTTTCTGCCATGAAGAAGCTTTCCACTTCTTCTCTCAAAGCCAAAATCCCAATCAAGCAAGACTTCTTTTCAAACAATTTCTCAACACCAAAAATATCCTATGTTTCTGCCATGAAGAAGCTTTCCACTTCTTCTCTCAAAGCCAAAATCCCAATCAAGCAAGACTTCTTTTCAAACAATTTTTCAACACCAAAAATATCTCGTGCTTCCTCTCTCAAAGCCAAAATCTTCTCCCATGAATTAATTTTCCAACCAACTCATTAATTTCTTCTAACACATGTTAAAAATTATAAAATATCTCTAACAACCCATTTTGCATAAAATCCTCCAAAATTTAAAATTATTAAATATTTAATAATTACAAAACATTTCCCTTTTCAAATTTAACTTAATTAACCAATTTAATTAATCAATAAACAATATAATCTTAGGATTAAACTATTTATCAATTAAATTAAATTAATTAATTTATTAATTCAAAACTTCTAACACTAAAATAAGATTAATTCAATAATCAACTTTAAATACTTAAATTCATTAAATCCCTTTTAAAGTATTTTAACATGATAATTCAAAGCAATAATAAACACTTTAAACAAGTAAAACTGACTAAACCCGGCGACACACTGAGACTAGGGTAAAGGCTTGACACAAGTATCCTAGCTACTATCTCCCAATCAACTTAACTGCTGGGTGATGGACACACTCAAACCTGTGAAGCTAGGTGGAGTCGATGTCATGTACCTGCAAACCTGTAAATGAGGCATAAATAACACATATATATAAACATCATAATAAAACACACCATGAAGAGGAAGCCGCGGAATCGCAAGGCACTCACAAGCGAGTGATGCAATTGCGTCCCCTTCACCAATACACTTATAACAAACTGACAGTTCTAACATATACAATATACTCATGTGCATATATCCATGTTATTCCAAATAATCATAATGCTAATCAAAGGCATGTCAAATAATAACATCAAAGAGAGTAACATCACATCACAACATATAGTCCACATCGCTCTATAAATAGCAATCAAATAATAACATCATAGAGTATATCAAAGTATATGAGTAACCAAAAAACAAAACAAAGCAAGGAAGGACACTATCTGAAGCAAAGAGCAAAATGGAGGGGTATTACATGAAGCCTCCAAAGTTTGTGTGCAAAAGCTTTATTAATGATTGTTTTGGTTGGTTGATCAAAGATAATGGTGAATCTCTATCAATGGTTCTCTTGACAACACTTCCTTACTCAACACATGTTGATTTTTCAATCCTTATTTGTGAGGAGAGGGGTTTGTTATATAGAAGATGTGATTTGAAATGGACGATCAAGATCTTGTTGGAGAATATCCAGATCAATGATTGGAGTGTGTTGAGAGGAATTAGACATATGAAAATTGTGCAAAGGTGATTGCATAATTTGTGTGATTGAGAAATAGATTGGCCAATCAGGGATGTGATTGATCAGTTAACATATTTAGATTGATTAGTCAGGAATGTGATGGCTTAGTTAGGAATTTGATGGCTTAGTTAGGAATGTGATGGCTTAGTTAACAAAATAGATTGTTCAGTTAACAATTTGGATTGATCAGTTAACAAATTAGATTGCTCAGTCAGCAATCATAATTTTCTCAATCAAAAAGTGGGTGAGGAATATGAATTAATTGATTTAATTAATTAATTCCTTTTTGGAGTTGAGCTTGCAAATCAAGTTTGACTTTTCCAATCAAAGTTGCATTAGTTTGATTTAATTTTTGATAGATGATTTGAATAGTTTGATTTAATTATTCAAATTTTGGAGGGAAAGTGTTGTAATTAAATTATTATTTAATAATTTAATTCACTTAGGGGAATAAGGTGATTTAGTGACGTAATTAAATAATTGTGTTATTTAATCAATCAAGACGAAATAAATTGAGATTAGGGCTTTATTAAATAAATATGATTTATTTAATTGGTTAAAATGATGAAATGTGAATTAATCAAATATTGTTGTTTTACTTAATCAATAGAGGAATTAAGGTTTTTAGGAGTTTATTAAATAAATGAAATCTATTTAATTTGTTTGAAATGGTGAAAAAGTGAAATAATTAAATAATGTTGCATTATTCAATTAATAGAGGAATTAGGGTTTTTGATGTTGTTTTGATGTGGTGTTATGTGGGGATGTTGTGAGATGATTCAGAGATGATCCAAGACATTCTAAGATGTTACGAGATGTTGTTTGATATTGTTTGATGTTGTTTGGGGTTGTTTGATGTTGTTAGATATTTTTCAATGTTGTTTGCTACTATTTGATGTTGTTCGATGTTGTTTGATGTCATTCGATGTCGTTTGATGTTGTTCAATGTTGTTCGATACTTTTCAATGATGAATTAATTAAATGATGTTAATTCACTTAATTAATAGATGAATATGAGTGTCAAAATGCTAGTTTGCAAGCTAGGACATTTTCAGGTGTCTACAGATTGATATTGACATGTTTGGGGATAGTTGGATGTTTTGATATGACACTAATCTTTAGGACACAAAGTGTACAAGACTTGGACTGATATTTTGCTGTATTTTTCTAGAGGACATGTTGATAAATCTACTTGAACTAGCTTTGAGGTTGCAAGCAAATGTTAATATCATAGAAAATAGGAGCAAGAGGATAATCCAGGTTGTTGTGTTTGTTTGTATCCTAAAACTAGGTTGATGTTTCTGATTTTTGATTTGGGGATGTGGAATGAAAGTTTGATAAGATATGGTATGAATGTGGATGTCCAAAATATTTAATGAATTTAATGTAAACCAAGTCTAAAATGAAGGATGGTGATATTGGTTTTTAACTAACAGGTTTGATAATGTTCTCTGATGGAGTTTGAGGCCAATGTTTGAAAATCAATTTATTCTTGACAAATTTGAGGCCATTTTGCAAGAAGGTCAATATCATTCCTTGTTTAAAGAAATAGTGGTAGTTTTTTAGATCAATAACAGTTCTGTGTAAAGGCAACTGCAGCCAAGTTTAGCAAAGGTGGTCCTATTTTGATAGTGATTCTCAAAAACCAAAGATAGCAACAATAGAAAAAAATGAGCAAATGTGAGCAATATTTAACTCAACTATAGTAATGTTTAGATCAACAACGACAAAGTTTTCAATAGTGACTCTATTTAGATCAAAAGTGGTTTTGTTTCTCAAAAGTGATCTTTGTTACAATTTTTTTGATTGGTGAAAAAGTGAAGGAAATAGCGGTAGATTTTTCAAAAGCGGCAATCTTCAAGTCAATAGCGGTTGAAACTTGGGTCAACAATAGTCAAAACTCAGGATAGAAGTATCCAAGTTCAGGACAGAAACAACAAAAAAGTCAATACAGGCCCTATTTCCAAATTTTTTAGCTTTTGTTTAACAGTTTGGACAAGTTTGCAATTTTGAGATTTTTTTGTGGATCTGATTATTTTGAGAATGATTTTTCTTATTTTTTGACAAGTGATAAAAAGCACAACAGTTTTTTTTGAAATCTAATGATATAGCTTGAAGAAAATTAGTCAGCACATCCTAAGTAGGTATGTTCTTTTAGGTAGGCCTACCTCATGCCCTGAAGGGATGATTTTGTTGGCATACGGCTTCTAGTGTTGTCATTGATGGCAACCTAAGTCATTCATCTAGTCCACTGTTTAGTATTGGTTCATACCAGCAGAATAGAATGATGAATAGGGCATCTAGTTAAAGGTAAACATGTTGATCTATGTACTTCACCAAACTATTATTTTGAGTTGTGGATATCAAATTAAGCTATGTTGAAATTTGTACTACCTTATTCAAGAAGTATTGATGTGTGCATTTACTGGTGTACGATCTAGGAGATCCGGTGCACTGATTTTCTGGTTATCTGTGCTAGAAAGCCGACTTGGCGAATATAGCCATTGCAGATGTTTAAGAAGTAATTGGTTAAATTTTTTTGTGTTCGAACATGTTTATTTGGGTCCTCACTATTCTATAACCAACTATGGGTGGTGCATTTAAAGAATTAGTTGTGTATTTAGCGAAAATTTGGAAAGTATTTTATGTTTTATGAAAGCCGACATATGAGTGATCAAATCTTTGGTAGCGGATATATATATGAGACCGGTTGTATCATTTTAGAGAAGTGAATGTGTGTGATGCAAAGTATATTAGTGTGTGGTACAAAATTCAAAAGGATAAGGGTCGAAATTTATCTATGTATGAATTTGTGATGTGAAGAGCAGAGCAAAGCAAAGCAAAGAGAAGAATCAGATAGAAGGTCCAGAGTCTAAGCTATGAGCCTAATTGGAACTATAACGTGGCATAAGTAGATTCTACTACTCCAGTTCAATCTTTTAGATGGTCATAATCTGAACATTTTGTAATGAAGTGAGCCTTTCTATTTTGAGCAATGATCTCTAGGTAGTGAGCCTAAATGCAAGTGCATTCCCTTTTTGTAAAACTTATATTTGAGTACTCAAATTGTGGATTGACCTCTATTTTGGTTTCTCCCTTAATAGGGTTTCCACATAAAAATCCTTGTATTATGGTGTTGTGTATGATTACTTTGTATTTTTCATCTTTTCTTTGGTTTAATGTTGAAATGGTTTAAATATCAGATTAATAAAGTTTAGATTTGTAGAACACTGATTCACCCCCCCTTCTCAGTGTTCCCTTGAGTCCAACAATTGGTATCAGATCCTAGTTCCTCGGAAGGAGTTTGACAACTTGAGGTGGATCTTGGAATGTGATGGACTCTGGTAGTCTTCAGCAGTAGCTTTTGGTGGCACTCGATGACCTTGATTAGTCTAAAGCAAAAGTCTGGGAATTGAAAGCAAATCTTAGGGATGCTGAGAAATTCATTCAAACATTGAAGGATCAGATTGTTAAATCTAGGGAAAAGAGGAAGGATCTTTGTGATTAAATTAAGCAGAAAGAAAGTGAAAACATGGATGATGCTCACTTGAATCAAACCTTGAAGGAAATAACTAAAGAATGTGAAAATCTTTCCAGAAACAATGCTACCCTAAGACATCAAATGGAATCTATGATGATGAAGTTGACTAAGGAAATTGAAGAAAGGAAGAATAATGAGGAGAATATTTCTCAATCCTTAAAAGAAAGATCTGATGAATGGAGAAGAATAAATGGAGAATTCATTCAGTTAGAAAACGAATTGAAATGATCTAAAAACAATGAAGAAGAACTTGAAAAACAAACTATTATTCTCAGGGATGAACTTACTACTACAAATGAATACAAGGAGAAGTTTAAGATTAGTTTTGTTAAGCTTGATGAGCTAACTCAAGGACAAAATAATGCTAAAGACAAGCGAGGTCTTGGATATGAGAAAGGAGAAATTTATGGATCTAGACAAAGAAATTTCAGGCAAGGAAATCTAATGAACAAAGATGGAAGGTATTTGGTAAGACAACCTAATACTCAAAAGCTTAATGGATACTATTTTTCTTGCAATAAATTTGGTCATATGGCTGCTTAGTTTAGAAGTAAAATTAAATCAAGTAATCCATCATTCTTTGGTCAGTGTTTCAATTGCAACAAGTTTGGTCATTAATCAATTGAATGCGGAAATATGTCAAACTACTCTGTCAGTAGAAGGAATGTTGAATGTTATACCTATGGAAGAATTGGGCATATTGCTAATCAATGCAGATCAAGAAGAAATCAATGGAATGATTGGTCTAGACAAGGAAATATTGCATTACAATTGTAACAGATACGGTCACATTGCAATATTTTACAGAAACAAAAATGTGGGTAGAAAAGGTTCGATATAAAAAGGCAAAAATACACAGAAAAATGATAAAGATAAAGGAAAAATGATTGTGGATGAAATAAGAGATCAGATGAAGAAGACATGGGTAAGGAAGAATGAATCTGATGCTGGAAATGGTTCTGCACCGAAACCTGCTTCAAGTAATTCCTCTAGAAATTGCTCTCAGGTCATTGGCCCAGAGGGAGTTTTTCAAGAAAAATCATTTTTCCCCTATTCGTAAGCTGGTACCAGATCATGAAAAAGAATGTCAAAAGGTGTATTAATGATCTACAGAGGATTTGGAAAACACTCACAAGGAAACTCAAGAAATTAAAGATGCACATAAGAATTTTTCTCACGATGTTTGAGAAAACAGGGTATGTGGAATACCTAGGGCAAAGGAATTTATTACAAGTGTGCAATCTATATAAGACAAGTTGTAACCCTCATTTTTCACTTTGCATCAAAGAAGAGAAGGAGAAAAGTGCTTTGGAATATAATTTCGATGGAGCAAAGTTAATTCGGCAGTGAATCTCGAAATCCATCAGGTATTTCAGTTGTTTTTGAATTTTCTATATATTTTGGCGTGCGGTTGTACGGAAGGCAAAATGGAACAAATCAAAGGGTCAATAAATTTAGATGAATACAACAGTAAGAAGATTAGAGCTGTAAGAAATCTGTTATCTCCCAATGAATTGAAATGGGTGAAAGAAGCCAAACACAAGAATTTGGACATTTGGAATGAGTTTCCCTATTTCGAGAATGTGAAAATCATTAAATTCATTTTGAGCAGATTGAATGATGAAATTTTGATTCTAGACAAACCCTACATCATTTTGAAAGAAGTAATTGAAAATTTAACTGGATTATGGAAAGTTGGGGATATACCAAGAAAGAAAGAAATCTGGAATAAAGAAGTTGAAACCCTAACCAGAGTTATTGGAGATCAAAGGGCACTGATAATCTCGACAATCAAAAACCCTATGACAAGGCACATTGTGCACAGAGTATCATACAAAATATTTTTCAGAAATAGACAAGGATCTACTTCGGCAGGTGCTGTCTACATATCACACAAAATGATAATGGAAGGTTAGGACTTTGACCTGTGCGGATTGCTAAAGGATCAACTGATGGAGAATGTGCAATTAACAAAAGAGACAGATTACCCTATCAGGTTTGGTACTCTAGTCATATGTCTAGTAATGTATTTTTTGAATTGCTTACCAATGAACAACAATGTGATGTGGAAAGAAAATGAACCGGTGTGCAAACAAATCTACACACAATCTAAAAGTTTGGCAAACTGTGATTAAGAATTTGGGAATTTCTTTAAGAGTTTGCTAGGAAATTTTGGCTCAGTTGGTGCTTCTCTTCTGGTAAAAGCACTTGAAGTTGGTTCCTCTTCTGGTGGGATGGAGAGAAAGAAATTGTTGTTTGAACTCCTCCGGAATGCAAGATTTCAAAAATTGAAGGAAAGGGAAAGGAACAAGAGATTGTGGATATACCAGATGAGGAATTCGATGAGGAAACTAAGGACATGCAGGGAAAAGAATAGGATTTAGCTGAACTAGAACAAGAAAAGGAAATGTTAGAAGAAAGTGAAGAAGAAGATGACTTGACAAAAGAGAAGTTGCAGTAGCTTATTCATAAGGAAGGTGGAATGCAAAAAATTGCTCAATTATGGTCTATCAGACCCTCATATGATCAAGATATGATCTTAAGTGTACTAAGTGCTCATGTTGTGCACAGTCAAATCAAACTGGAGAGTTTACAAAATATTTTACTTGAAGAAATGATTGAATGCATTAAGGAAACTATGGACTCTAAATTTCAAAACAAAGAAGAAGGAGAATTAATCTCTCATTTGAAGGAGCAATTCAGGCCATCACTTACCAAGTTGAAAAAAAATGAATGAGTTGAGGCAATGCATAAGTGCAGCAAGTAACATCTATAACTATTGCATATGTTGGCCTCATGCAGTTTGGAAATACAAAGAGAAGTTG
Source organism: Sequoiadendron giganteum (assembly GCA_007115665.2). NCBI lineage: Eukaryota > Viridiplantae > Streptophyta > Pinopsida > Cupressales > Cupressaceae > Sequoiadendron > Sequoiadendron giganteum. The sequence goes on along the minus strand of CM021110.1, from coordinate 370,305,471 downwards.
GAACAAATTGAAACAAAATTGAATGGGATTGGAAAAGGTTTTGATATGTTTCAGGATCAGGATGGTACAATCAAGAAAAGAATTCAAGAGCTACAGTCTAAGCACACAAAATTTCAGTTCACTAAAAACACACTTGTGGACACCTTTTGGAAAGTGAAGGACCTAACTAAATGTAGACTGGAACAAATGGTTGAGATACTGAGGAAAGGTGAGAAATTAGAGGATGTGATCAAAATTATGGAATCCCTCACTAATATTTTCAATAGCGTATCTAAGAATAACAACATGATCATAATCATTGGGATTGCAATAGAAGCTTGGAAGAAATTTCTTCCGGAAATGAAAGAAAATCATAAGATAATTTTCTAACTCAAAGTAGTAGTTGTTCTTTTCAAAATTTGAATTAGTTTTGGTTATATTTCAAAAGGGTAGATTGAACACATGTTTTTTCATCATTAGAATAAGGCTTCCAATTTTGTCATTGATGTCAAAGGGGGAGAGAAAGTAGTGAAAAATGCCTCATCAATCTCAGGGGGAGCTATGTTTTGAAATTTTGAAGTTTGGTAGCGTACTCATATTGGTTTTGACACTTAGTCATTTTTCACTAAGTGTTGCCATCAATTCCAAAGGGGGAGATTGTTGGCATATGGCTTCTAGTTTTTTCTTTGATGGCAACCTAATTCATTCATTCGGTCCACAATTTAGTATCGGTTCATACCGACATAACAAAATGATGAACAAGGCATCCGATTAAAGGTAAAGATGTCGATCTATGTACTTCACTAGACTATTATTTTGAGTTGTGGATCTTAGAGAAAGGTATGTTGATGTTCATAATATCTTATTCAAGAAGTATCAAGGTGCGCATTTACTGGTGTATGATCTAGGAGATCCGATGCACTGATTTTTTGGTTATCTGTGCTAGAAAGCTGACTTGGTGAATATAGTCGTTGTGGATGTTTAAGAAGTAATTGGTTAAATTTTTTTGTGTTTGAACATGTTTATTTGGGTCCTCACTATGCTATAACCAACTATGGGTGGTGCGCATAAAGAATTAGTTGTGGATTTAGCCGACAATTGGAAAGTATTTTATGTTTTATGAAACTCGACATATGAATGATCAAATCTTTCATAGCAGTTATATATGAGATTGGTTGTATCATTTTGGAGAAGCGAATGTGTGTGATGTGAAGTATATTAGTGTGTGGTGTGAAATTCAGAAGGATAAGGGTGTGAATCTATCTATGTATGAATTTTTTATGCGGAGAGCAAAGAAGAGTGAAGAGAAGAATCAAATAGAAGGTCTAGAATCTGATCTATGAGCCTAACCAGAACTGTAACCTGACATAAGTAGATGCTACTACTTCAGTTCAATCTTTTAGATGGTCTTAATTTGAATTTTTTTTAAGGTAGTGAGCCTTTCTATTTTGAGCAATGAGCTCTAGGTAGTTAGCTTGAACGCAAGTGCATTCCCTTTTTGTAAAACTTATATTTGAGTACTCAAATTGTGGATTGACCTCCACCGTGGTTTTTCCCTTAACAAGATTTTCATGTAAAAATCCTTGTGTTATGGTGTTGTGGATGATTACTTTGTGTGTTTGCATATTTCCTTTGGTTTAATGTTTAAATGGTTTAAATATCAGATTAATAAAGTTTAGATTCGTAGAACACTGATTCACCTCCCCTCTTAGTGTTCCCTTGAGTCCAACAGATTTTACATGCAACTTATGGAGTAAACCATAAATCGGACTTGGTAAGTAACTTCTCAGAAGTGAAGTTTTGATGCACCACTTTCAAAGAACATTTCAAAAAATTGGATGGCCTCTAAGACAAAGTATTTAGTGACAATCGAAAAAACTGAGACATATAAATCACTCATAAGCCACTAGAGACTTTAGCTATTCCTACCCAACTCATTATGGTTGGATGAGGATCAGGCAAGTGTTTTATCTGTCACCATAGATAGAAGCTACTTTCTTTATAATTTCACAACCTTTATATATCCCACCAAAAAAGGTTCTTTTAGAGTTGCTTATAGTAGTTCTCTATTGCGAGATGTGTCTCCTTAGCAAGCCCTTTTCTAGAAGGATAAAAAAAAATACAAAAGCCTAAAGTGTTTCTCGACACCCAAAGATGCAGGGGGAGAAGATATCCATTCATCTCACCAATCATGGTGAGCACAATATACAATTCATAGCAATTTCATTTTCAGCCACAAAGTTTTAAGTGTGAAAAGATATCAATTTGATTTAAAGTACACCAAATTTAAAATGTTTTAGACTTTCAAGAAGGATATAGCAATGTGCAAAAAAAAAAACCTTTTTTTCAATTTTATAACACCAAAATAATTGTTTCTAATTATGGTGCTCATCTTAAAGGGTCAACAAATGAAACTACATTTTCTTTTAACAATGTTGAAATGAAAAACATCCGATTTTAGGAACACTACTTGAAATGTGTGGATTGCCTTGTTCAATTCTTAAGAGCCAAAGAGAAATATGAGATTTGCCTTGTTCATTTTTAGAAGTGCCAATTGAAATGTGAAAATTTAAGGTTCAATTTTAAAACACCAATTGAAATGAGAAAATTTAAGGTTCAATTTTAAAACACCAATTTAAATGTGAAAGTTGTAGGTTTAGATTTAAACACCAATTGAAATGTGAAAATTGAAGGTTCAATTTAAAACACCAATTGAAATGTGTCTTAACTAAGAAAGCTCTAAAATTAAAATGGACTTGGACCGTTTGTCGAGCTTGTAATAAATTTTGGCTAGTCTTTCTCATGAAAAATGTGTCATATCCATGCAAATTATGCATCAATAATGTTAGAACCTTCCAAACACAACAAACAATCCAACGTTCAGGTTAGGCAAATTGAAAAACTCAAAAAACTACTTGTAAATTGAAACCAAATGAAAAACAAGACAATAGTGGATCTGTTTGGTACAATAGTAGACTGTTTGTCTGGAAAAATAGTGTCCATGTCCAAGTTAGACAATAGTGGTCAAAAAAAATACAACCACATACCTGTTTAGGACAATAGCAACCTTGTAAAAGTTTAGCGTTGACAAAAATCTGCAACACAAAAAATACAATAGTGGCCAAAATGAAAGTGCACAAATTTTACGAAAGTGGTAAATAGTAGCACATAGATTTTATGGTAGCGCACAAAAAAATACAATAATGCAAAAAATGACAATAGCACACAAACTTAGTACAATAGCACACAAAATGTGCAATAGTGCACAAAATGACAATAGCACACAAAATGACAATAGTGCACAAACTTAGTACTGTAATAGCACACAAACTAAGTGCAATAGCGCACAAAATGAAAATAGCGCACAAAATTAGTACAATAGCACAAAAGATTAGTACAATAGCACACAAACTTAGCATGACCACGGTAAAACTATGAAAATGACTGCATCAAAATTTTGGAGCTTCTACGTGAAAATTATCAACGACATTTCAAAAACGAATGTTAGCATTCTGGAACCTATAATTTCTCAAATAAACTCACGAAAACATCTATGTTAAGGGCCTAGGTCCCACTGAGCATGCCAAATGCCGTAAGGGGGGAATAAAGCATTGAGAAAATAAGCAAATGAATCAAACTAAATCAATTCAAAAGAAGATTAAATTCTAAAACCCATACTCATGAAATTCAAAATGAAAGCCATGAATTCAAACAAATAAACAATTAAGAAGCTCACATGAATTCAAAACAAACAAATCTTACCATACCATGTGTATTTGTATTGACGTTTGGATGTTGGATTGATCAATTCAATACAAAGCCTCCATTGTTGTTGTTGCAAAAGCTTCAAAGTGTGTTGATAGTGGTGATCTAGAATGCGATGATAATAATTCTCAAGTATGCTCAAGAATCAAGTGCTCAACGCTTTGTTATGAAATTTATAGATGAATTATGAGAAGGAAGAAGGTTATTTTATAGATTTTCAGATTTTAGATAAACAATCAAGATTTTAACAATGCTAGATCATGATAAATGGTTGAGAACTGTTGAGATGAAATAGATTGATCAATTAATTGGTTGTAAGGGAGATTGATTGAGGATTCAACTCCGTTGATTGATCTGTTCACTAGAAATGAGTGGGAATGAAGAGAATTAATTGAATAGTTAACTAAATAGATTAGATAGTCAACAGGAGGAAAGTGGTCGATACATTCGATGGGATTGAATAAATCAGATTGAGTGTTTAATGGGATTGAGAAATAGATGGGTTAGTTAGCCACTTAGAGTAAGAAATCAGTGCTTGTGATTTACTCAATCAAAAGAGGGTGAGGATAATTAATTAACTAAATTAATTAATAATTGGAGATGAACATGGAAGATAAATATGAGTTAATAAATAAAATCTATATTTATTTATTAACACACTATGTTGAGTGGATTAAATAATTGATTTAATTAATTAATTCAAAGAGGAGCATAGGGTTTAATTAAATTATTAAGTGATAGTTCAGTTTAATTGATTTAGAGGAATAAGGTATAATAGCGACATAATTGAATAATTTGTGTTTATTTAATTAATAATGAGGAACAAAGCTAGATTAGGTGATGATATAGTGAATTAATCAAATAATTAAAGATTATTTAATTAATAAAGGAATAAGATTAAATTAGGACTGATTAAATAAATGAGATTTATTTAATTAGTCAAAAATTATAATTGAGGATGAATTAATTAAATAATGTTAAATCACTTAATTAATAGATGAATATAAAATTTTATAATAATTAAATAATAATATATTATTTAATCATTTAGGGAAGAAGGGTGAAAGTTAGTTCAAAAGTGTTGTTCGCTAGTCGGGACAATTTAGGGTATCTACAAATATACTCTAGGCATTTGTGCAAATCCATTGGAAACCAATATTGCCTTGTGTATTTTCACAAAACCATCAACATTATATTTCACCGTACAAATCCATTTGACACCAATTACTTGTTTGTCTTTAGAAAGTTGCACTAATTCCCATGTATTACTCTTATCAATTGCATGCATCTCTTCATTCATAGCATCAATTTATACTTGTTCTTTCATGGCTTCTTAATACATAGAAGTTTCAACTTGAATTGTACTAAACAAAGAAAAATTTGCAACTTGATTTATATTAGAACTTCTCTGATAGATTTCAATTAAGCTTCATACCTTTTGTGGAGAGCTTGGACTAAATTGTGGACTAGAACTATCACCTAAAGAGGAAATTGGTGAGCTTGAGCTTGAGATTTACTTGAGCTTGTGGGGAGAGGAGGAACTTGGTCATCTTCAATACCCATCATTAGTGGTATAGTTTTTTGAACTTCTTTTTCCATTACCATACCCCCTTCATCAAAAACCACATCCTGACTAATAACCCATTGCTTTGTGTCAGGATTATAGAATTTATATATTTTTTTAGAATTAGAATAGCCCACAAAGATACAAAGTTGGTATTTTGCATCCAACTTCTTTTGCTTCTTAACTGGAACATGAACATATGTGGGACAATGAAATACATGAAAGCGAGCTAGGGAAGGCTTGAGTTGGCTCCAGGCTTCCTTGGGAGTGATATTCTAAAGAAATTTTGTTGGGTTTTGATTCAAAATATAAACTACAATTAGGAATATTTTTGGACTGTAACATACTTCATGTCATTTCCATAATGGTATAGTCATTCCTTTCTGCAATACCATTTTTCTTGGGGGTATAAGTTGTAGTAAGCTATCTTTAGATTTCATGAATGTTACAAAAATAATAAACTCTTTGGAAGTGAATTCTCTCACTCTATCTATTCTGAGTATTTTGAGAGAATACCCGCTTTTTTTTTTTCTACCATATCCTTAAAGTGCTTGAAGAATTCAAATGCCTCATATTTCTGCTTAAGAAAATAAACCCATGTGTGGCGAGAGAAATCATCAATAAACATCAAAAAATAAATATTCTTACGCAAATATTCCTCTTGCATATCACCATAGATATTAGCATGCACAAGCTCTAGAGAAGATTTGTCCCTCTATTATTTGTTCACTGAAAACCTATCTCAATGCTTCTTTCCAAGTGCACACCCTAAAAAAACTTTTTTTACTAGAATTGTAGGAAGTCCTCTCACCATTTTATTCTTATGAAGCAAACTTAATCCTTGAAAATTCAAATTAACATAACATTTGTGCCATAACCACAAATCCTTTGTGGTTTCCTTGAGGGAATGCATCTTAGCGGACATCAATGTGAGAGGAAATAATCTATTCTATATCATACAAGTCTTTGCTACAAGATGATGGTTATTTGATTTATCAAATACTTTACAACAGTTATCTTCAAACAAAACCTTATAATTTTTTGTTATAAGTTGTCCAATACTTAGAAGATTATGTTGTAATTTGGACACATGCAAAGTGCCATGAATAAAAGTAGTTTTTCCTTTCTTAGTGTTCACTACAAGTGTACATTTTCCTATTACATCAACCTCTTTATCATCACCAAATTTTACTTGACTTCTCACAAATTTATCTAATTTAACAAAGAGATCAGATTTACCTGTCATATGATTTGAGCAATCACTATCCAAGAACCACACATCCTTTTGAGGTTATTTTTGCAAATTGAATTTGAATAATGTGGAGTACTTTCTTCTTCAAAAGAATATTTAGCATAGGTGGCTCTTGACTTATTCAAATCATTTTTTTCTTTCTACATTTAGATTCATAGTGTCTATACCTTTCACAATATTAGCATTGGATGCTTCTACGATCCACATAAATTCTTCCTCTTCCTCTTCCTCTACCTCATACTCTAGTTATAGAAGGATCCCCTCAAGATTTATTTGATTGAGAGGAAGGGTTTGTAGATTTTTCATCAATTCTTATAGTAGACTAGAAGGCTTGCACTAGGTTTTGTGTAGAATGTTGCATACACTCCTCATGTGATTTCAAAGAACCTATCCACTCTACAGCTTTGAAAGTGGTTAAATCTTTACTTTCTTCAATGTATATGACCACTAGATAAAATTTTGGAAGAAGGGATCTCAATATTTTTTCTATAATTTATTGCTATGTGACACTTTTCCCTTGAGTTTTAAGATGGTTCACAATACTTTGAGTCCTATTAATTTTTATACACACCTGGAGACAAAGAGGGGGGGTTAATCATTTTTTTTCAAAAGCTTAAACCCTTCAACACAATACAAACTTAATCTTCTTAATCAAATTAGAAACTCTTCAACAAAGAAAGATATAACAATTCAACCCTTATCAATATCAACAACCCTTAACCAAATTAGTAATAATGAAACATAAAAAATATAAACCCTTAACCAGATTAGAAACAAAGAAAGATAAGGGAAGGAACACACGTACACAAGATACCACTAGATTTACGTGGAAAACCAATGAGGGAAAAACCATGGTGAGAGTTAACTCACAATATAAGAATCTCACTACCATGGACTTGCAAGTTAAGGTGCACAACCTTAGGGAAAGATACAAAGAATATTTGTAGGCTAAACCACATAAATTTATGGAAAGTTACAAGGACCTAGTGAGACTCGCTATCTTGGTACATGATACATGAAGATATAAAAATTTACATATTTCAATAATACACTATGTTGGTTGAGGCATTAAAGCACATCTTATCTATCTTCCACACACTTTCAGACTATCTTTGCTTTATCTTCAAATTAATTTCACACTCATTCCACTCACAACTGATTTGATGTTTCATTTATATCCTTTGTAGTATCACAAAGATCAATTAGTTTGGCCAAAACAAGAGATAAATATTAATTCCAACAAGTCAGCCTAAAAACATCAAATCAGTGCAAATTGATCCTATCCAAAAGATAGAGGACCAAAAATAACTTATTACATCTTCCAATGTGATAGAAACACCACACATTTTGGCATCTATCATCCCAAGTCGGCAACAAGGAAATGCATAGACGAAACATGTAACACATTACTACGCGGCTTAAAAATATAACTTCCATTTGAATTTACTCAATACAGATCACAAAAAGATAGGTCAAGATTGAAAAACAACTTAACACAACCTCCAATGTTGACATAGACCCCCAAGCACTGAGCAAAAGCAAGAGAACAAGCCATGTCAGCCAGACATCCACAACTTTCCATAAAACCAACTCAAAACAACATGTAACACAAAAGAGATAAACCAATGATGTATGGACCATATAGAGACATTCCATGAACATCCAACTACACTTCTAGGTACTAATTTCATATTTTCATGCCATAAATAGCCATCGCAAACCAACTAGAAATCGAACACTTCATCCTAGAAGCACAAAATACATAATTAAGATATAGAACATTAGTAGACCAACTTGTGAAACACTTCATCACTTGAAATTTGAACTAAGAAACAACATGAGCACTGAGAGCATATCCACCAAGCCATGGGAGAAGAAACATCAAAATAGAGAAATACAGAGTATTTGCTAGACCAATCAGACAATCAACCAAAATGGCAACCTATTGCAATTACCGAAGACCTCCTCAGCAACACTAGTGACCTGAACAAGATAGGATGCAATATCCACATAATAGATATGCTAAGTCCTAGACTGCAAGGCCACATCTTTAATAGTGAAGTGATGTAGAGAATTCTCACAAATATTCTTCACATCAACTTCTTGCCACAGAAACCTTCACCAACATCTGAAGACAAGAACCTCCAAGAAACAACACATACTTCTTCAAAAATAACAAGAGAGAGCACACAACATGCTCCAGACCATCAACATCATTTCCCTAATATCAATAATACTTCTAATACTCATCTTAATGCTTCTAATCCTCATCTAAATATATCATCATGATATCATCTCTGTTGATATAAAACATACTCCGTACTACTTCAATTAGCATTAAACAAGGAATGACATCCAACCATTAACAATAACAACATCAATGACAACCACCTTATCATATGTGAAACAATCTCATCAACATAATTTACATTAATGACAACCACAAAATTGGGTATTGACATCAATGACAACAACATCAACAAAAGGCAACATATGTGCAACAATCTCCCCCTTTGGAATTGATGGAAACACACACCTGCTCATTCTCCCCCTTTGACATCAAGGACAAAGGGAAATAGATCTTCAATTAGAAACATCAAATCATTCTCAATAAATTTACTTTTCCTTCATGCTCCCCCTATTAGCAACAACCAACCAGCTACCTACTCTCCCTAAGAGGTAGACCACATCAATCCATGAGAAAAATATATGACTTGAATTTCTCCCCCTAGATAGATGCACCAATTATGCATCTAGTTAGAACAAGGAAGGGCAATAACCCTTAACTTCTTCTAGAGATACTCAAAACTATCCTTTGAAAGTGCCTTAGTGAAGATATTTTCAATCTCATCCTTAGTAGGAACATACTCCAATATGACTTCTTTCTCTACAACCTTCTCTCTTAGAAAGTGATATTGGATAGAAGTATATTTGGTCCTTGAATGCATCACTAGATTTTTAGAATTTTTTATTGCATTGGTATTATCACATAATATGGGAATGGGCTCATGATACACCACCTTTATGTCCTTCAAGGTTTTCTTCATCCAAATCACTTGGATGTAGCAAGATGTTGCATCAATATACTAATCTTCTACTATGGATAAGGACACTAAGCCCTTCTTCTTACTGAACCATGAGACCAATCTATCTCCTAAGAAAAATACAGTTCCACTTGTACTTCATTGGTCATCCACACATCTTTCCCAATCAACATCAATATAAGCACTCAAGGAAAATGTATCATCCTTTTTATACCACAAACCATAATCCAAACTTCCTTTTAGTTATTTGAATATTCTTTTTACTACGTTCTCATGAGTTTTCTTAGGACTAGCTTGAAATCTGGAAACCAAACATACTGCATACATAATATCAGGTCTAGAAGTAGTCAAATACAACAATCCTCTAATCATAGACCTATAAAGAGTTTGATCAACCTCCAGAGACTCATCAGTCTTGATCAAGTGACAACTATTAACCATGGGAGTACTTACTGGTTTAGAATCCTCCATTTACCAAATTTCTTCAACATCTCTTTAACATACTTATTGTTGGAAAATATGCCTCAACTTGTTCGCGTGAACCTCTCTTCAAGACTTGGCATTTTTCCAAGACTTGGCCTTCTTTGTCGAACTATCGCTGAAATTCAGAACCTTGAAACCTAAGTCACGAGGTTCCAAAATTTCCTAACTTGGCGTTAATGAGCTTCCCTTTGTTATCGGCATCTCATAGGTTTTAGGAATTTCCTAACCTCCAATGGAGGTTGTGAAGTTTGGGTGTCTCCCAACTTGGTGACATAGAGATCAGCATGTCGCAAGTTTTAAGAAATTCATAACCTCTGATATTGAGGTTGTGAAGTTTGGTTTTTTAGTGACATAGCAACATGACCGATGGATGGTGGTATTGGTCTGTGTGAAAGGTGATGTCAGTTGTACGGAAGTGACATAGATGATGTGTGGATGTTGGGGACCACATGGGTTGAGTCGATAAATTGTAAAGAGGATATCGATAGGGGAAAAATTGGTATCCCTCTAATATGTCAATGGTTGATTTGGTGAACCCGAATGGTACGATAATCAAAAGTGATGGATGAGAGATGTGTCGACACATGGCATGAATTAATTCATTGATTCCACATAATTTTTGTGAATCAACAATCATTGGACTGAAAGCTATATTTCATGTTAGTGATATATTTGCATCAAATGCATGATTTGACCCGAGGGTTGACAGAGAGAAAATATGGTAATATTCTTTCTAATTGAATTAATTTTTGGGTGGCTTGATGTGTGATGGATTTCGGTGTGTGTGGCCCGAGACGAAGGAAGATTGTTAATGAAGATAGTGAAATTAATGAAATCTGATGGTGATTTTTTAGTTCTATATATTGTATGATTTCTGCATTTTAACAAAGTGTGTGAAAAAGGAGAACTATAGTCTGAATGTGAGGTCGCTCAAGGGATTGTATTTCTGCTATGAGTTGACATCTAAGAGTGAAGTCTATAACTTTGTATGTAATCTATTTAATGTAATACAAAGTGTCTTTACTTGGTGTGTGGGTTTTTCTCTCATAAGGGTATTCCCACGTAAATCTGGTGTTATCTTTGTGCATGTCAATTTGTCTATTCTTTTTTCTATAAATGTGCATCTCAATGAACGTAACTTGTTAAATAAATATTTCTTTCTACTTATTTCCTAATTATTTTTCATTAGGAATGCATTTCCACACCATTGCTTTCCTTACACTTATCTCGAGAAATAAAGATACCATCATCTTGTTGAATAATTTGAAGCCCAAGGAAGAAAGACAACTCACCAATCATAGACATCTCAAACTCCTTATGCATCTCTTCTATAAACTTATTTCACATATTATCATATCTACCAAAGATGATTTCATCAACATATACAACCACTATCAAATTTTTTTCCTTCTCAACCTTAATGTAGAGATTACTATCTGCAATACCTTTCTTGAAACCTTTTTGAAGTACACGTACTTATCCAGCCAAGCATACTAAGCTCTAGGAGCTTGCTTGAGACCATACAAAGATTTATTTAAAGTATGCATACCATGTTTGGATCTTATGATAGATGGAAACCATCTAGTTGTTCAATATAAACCTCTTCCTCTAAATCACCATTCAAGAAGGTTGACTTTACATCCATCTAATAGACATTGAAATTATTGTGAGAAACAAAGGCAAGAAACATTTTGATTGCCTCCATCCTAGCTACCGGAGAAAAATTATCCTCAAAATAAATACCTTCAACTTGTGAGTAAAACTTACACACCAATATTTCTTTATTCCTCATAACTTCACCATCTTCATTCAGCTTGTTCTAAAATACCCACTTTGTTGCTATAACATTTGTTCAACTAGCGTGGGAACCAATTTCCATGCTTGATTATTTTCTATTTGATCTAGTTCTTCTTTCATTGCCTTCATCCATCCTTCATCTTTGCTAGCATCAACAAAGACTTTGGCTTCTACCTTTGATAGTTAACACAAATTTACTTGCAATCTTGTTTTTACAAGCCTTCTCCTTGTTAACACACCTTCATCCTTATCTCCAATGATCTGATCTGTTGAATGATTCTTATGAAAATATTTTTTTGGAGTCTTACGGGGCATTTTAGACTCTTGTTCCTTCTCTTCTTTCTCCACTTCTTCTTCTTCTTCAATCCAGGGAGATATATCAGGTCTACAAACCTCTGGTACTTATGAGATCTGACACAAATATTCATCTACCTTAATATTTGTGCTTTCAATCATATTTCCTAGTCTTTTGTTTGCTACCAAATATCTTGAAGTATCTAATAGTGAGAGGTCTTCCATATCATAGCTCATAAGGGGTATTAGTGTTCTTCAACCTCAATTGTAATCAATTAAGTAGATAAACAACAATATGAACTACATCCTTCCAATATATCAGATAGATCTACATCTTTCCAGATTTTCCTAGCCATTTTTTGCACAATCCTATTGTTCCTCTCCACTACCTTATTCTATTAAGGGGTCTTAGGAGCAGACAGATGTCTCCTAATACCATGATCTTCACAAAAAAAATCAACCTTATTTAAAGTAAACCCATCTCTTCTATCTAATCATAAGCATTTGACCTTAGCATTCATTTCATTCTCAACTATTTCTTTGAAAACTTTAAACTTATCAAGAGCTTCTGACTTTTTCTCTTAAGAATGTAACCCAAGTCATTCTAGAGTAGTCATCAATATGTAACATGAAATACCTTTCACCTTGTTGACTCCTTATACTTGTAGGTCCACATAGGTCAGTATCAATCAGCTCCAATGTCATTGTTGAAGAATAATCCTTACTTTTAAAAAAAACCCTTGTCTGATTTCCCATTTGATACTCCTTGCACAATGTGTTTCCAAGCTTTGATATCTTAGGAAAGTCTCTTACTACATGAGTAGAACTGATCTTCACCATATTGTCAAAATTAATGTGTCTCATTCTCTTATGCCACAACCAACACTCTCTGGATTGAGCCAATAAACAAGTTCATCCATTTACTTCCCTTAGACAATAGACATTTCCATACATGTCCTAGCACCCTCTGCAACTAAGCTTCATGCCTTCCTGATTTCACAACCTTTGACATGAAATGTAAGATTGTATGCTTTACTACACATCTAACTGGAATTAAGGAGATTATGTTGTAGCCGTTGACATAAAGGAGATCCCCAATATTGTTATTACCATCAATTATTATAGCACCCTTTCCATGGATTTGTGTAGACTCATCACCACCAAACTTGACAACTCCACCATTCCACTTCTTGAGGTTGATGAACTTTCCCTTGTAACTAGTCATACGATTTGAACAACCACTACCACACCCAAGCATTTTCTTCTTCTCTTACATGAAAGGAAATCCACACAACCATAGATTTTTCATTATTTTTGTCAACCTGTAAGGTACTAGACCTATTACATTTTCCATACTCGCTCCTTTTATCGTCAACTTGAACAAGGCCATGAAAAGTGTTTCATTATTTAAATCTATAACTGAGGGTAATTTTTAGGTTAGCATTTGTAAAGCATAAACAAAACAAAACCCAAGTAAGCAATGAAGAACAAAGGAAGTATAAAATGAAAGCAAGGAAAGATCTCACCAAGTCTTCAAGCCTCCATGAATCACCTTCATTGTACCTTCTTTATTTGTTGTGATATGAAATGTGCCCTCAAATTGTCTGTGAGCTACAATGCCTATGTCTAGACTAAGCAAATGTTGAAGGATTTTAAATGGCTATGCAAGTAAAAACTAAATTCTACATGCAATGCATAAATCTGCAAAATCACAAGGTTAGCAAATGACAAGTATGAAGCCAAAAATGAGAGATGCAAGATGCCAAAAATGAGGACAAAATTATCATTTTATAGAAAATACAATTTTGGATGAATGGACAAGATTGAACATTGACAAGTACCCTAGAATCAATGGACAAGATTCAAAATGAAAACCCACAATTAGGGTTAGGGCAACATTAGGTCAAAATTCAAGATTTAATTTAAGAAATTAAATCAAGGAATGATAATATGTGTAACACGCAGAAAATCAAATAATTTTAGAAACTACTTAATTTATGGAGGAAAATACTATTTTGAATTTAAAATTAATTTAATTCAAAATGGTGGGGTCATGTGACAGTAAATAATAATTTAAAATTATTTACTTGGAAAGAGGGAAATTTAAATAAATGATTTTTATTTAAATTTGGAGGAGAATTAAATGGGACAGTTAAATAATTAATTTTAATTATTTAATTGTGGAAGAAGTGGGTTAATAATTAAATAAATTGTGGGGGATTTATTTAATTATGAGAAGACCTTAGTATTAGAGACACATTTAAATAAAATTTATTTATTTAAATAATCAATAGGGAATAATGGATTAATTAAATAAATTATTTAATTTATTTAATTTAAAGAGGACATTAGACATTATGTCGTATTTAAATAAAACAAATGTGATTTATTTATTTAAATAGTCAGGAAGAATAAAAAAGATGAATTAATTAAATAATTTAATCATTATTTAATTAATAGTTGATTTTGAATAGAAAGACATAATCAAATGTTTCAATTATGTTTAGAGGAATTAATGAGAAAATTGAGTTTGCAGGCCTAGGTCAATTTTATGTGTCTACATTTTGCCCCTCTTTGTCATAATGCAATTTATCGCATTATGGAAAACAAAACAAGTCAAGGATATGCCACAGTGAAGGTACGAAGTGCCTATGCCCCCTTGGGAAATTTTTTGAATTTTGGCCCGGGGTGAGAAAAATTTGGAAAGTGTCCCGATAAGGTGATTGGATGCCCAGAAAATCAACAACATGATCGGTTTCGAAATTGGATGACATTAAGGCATTGAAAAGGTTGGTCAAAGGTAGTCAAAAGAGCCTCCAATAATAAAATTTTGAAGAAAATCCAACTTTGACCCTATAAATAGGTTGAAAATGGGTAAAACGTCAATTCATTTTTCACTTTCACTTGCAGATTCAGAGAGCTCAGAGTGAAGAGACCGCGCACGAAGATGGTGATTCTAGTGACCAAGCATCATAGAAACATCGTCCGAACTTTTAGACGGCCAGAGGGCACAGACCCTGCGGTATGTACCTTGTACCCACTTTGAGATTTTATCGATTTTCATGCATTTTTAGGGTTTTTAGGGAGTTTAACGAATGCGTCGCGATGCAAATGCATTTGCGTAAGTTGCATTTGTAGTCGCATTTGATGCATTTGATGCATTATGATGCAACTACAACCACCTCATTAGGTTTTTCAATGTAGTGCAACGCAATCGCCAAAAATCATGACGCATTCACGATTTTGCAACATAAATGACAGATACCGCAATGCATTCACAAGATTGTGATACAAGTGTGAAGCCCAATGATGCACTTTTTTGAAAATGACACATGTGATGGTTGCACGATGCAACTAAATGAAAGATTCGTATTTGTGAGTCAAAATGATGCAAGCATCAGATTGCAATTCAATCGATGTATGAAACGATGCAAATGCAAAATTGCAACGCAACTAAAGTCAACGTGATGCATTTGACTTTGACCAAGTTTGACCATAGTTGCCTTAGTTTTAGACTAACTGCTTGTTCATGCTCAATTAGATAGATGGTAAGAATGATATCGAATGGTGTACTAATGCTTGTTTATGCATGTGTAGAAACAAGTACCACCGATCTACATGTGTGAGTCCAGGCCATCGACTTACGCCTTATGAGATCATCTGTCAGACTAAGAATAGAGACAATTTATGAGACTGGGATTATATTATGTCACCTATATGCCTATCATTCAAGCTAATAGGGGGCTATTGACAACATTGTGTGAGAGAGGGCACTCAGAGACCTCCTTCCACTTATCGATAGGAGAGGCCACCATTACCTTGGAGGATGTATATCGGATCCTTCACATTCCCATAAGAGGAGAGCGGGTTGTTTATGATCCACACTGCGATGTATAGGCCATGATTGAGATTTACGAGGTAGATGATGGTGCAGGCCTCGGTGTTGATGGTTATGAGATCCGGTGGGAGTATCTTGTAGAGCACTACCCACGGTGGGATGCTATGTTGTGCACCCTGATCATAGGGATTCTAATTCCAGATCATCAAGGGTATGGATTCTCAATTCGATGGGGAGATGTCCTGGTATGGATGCGGCAAGACAGGAAAAATTTTGCCTGGGGGCCATGCTTATTGGGTATGTTATATCATCAGTTGCATGAGGTAGTATACAGGGGTGGGAGTAGCATTAGCTATGGCATGACCCTTCTTATGATCTGGGCTTGGGAGCATATTCCCATCTTTCAGCCACTTATTCAAAGGTTGCAGCTTGCAGAGGGTATGCCTTATGTATATTTGTATGCAGGTGCCCTTCAGTAGACGAGAGTTGGTGACATAGGATACTAGAGGCATAGGATTGACACGATGACCTCATGTGTTTGGAGGTCATACAAGGATTGTGTTTAGTGGGCCAGAGAGGCCGATCATTTGTCATTTTGCAAACAGTTCAGGTATTTGATTGGTCGTACTATGCAGTCACAACTAATCATTGAGATGTACTTGCCTTGGCGGGTACTTCGATAGTTTAGGGAGCAACAGGGTGTGCCTATGGGGACCGCAGAGTATGCACCATCATCATGAGAACCTACTTGGGGTCTTCCAGATGCAGGGATGATGACAAAATTTGATTTGTGTTGGTAAACACATAGATTAACTCCCTTAACAGATCCTGATGGGTCGACACTGTTGGATCGGAGAGTAGTTATTCCACGGGTTCAGCGTAGAGGCTGGGGAGGTAGAGGCAGAGGCCGGGATGGAGGCTAGGGAGATGGGGGGAGAGGAGATGATGGGGGGAGATGGGATGATGGGGGAGTCAGAGGAGATGGCAGGGATTGGTGGTAGGAGGAGGACAGGATGGGATGAAGGGAGGCACGGTAGGAGAGTGAAGCAACAGATGGATAGATCAACCTTGGATGATATCCCAGAGGTGGAAAAGGAGGAGGAGAGAGATGAGGAGGGGGGCATGCAGGAGGGTGAGCAACCAGAGGGGAAGGGTAGGCAGGAGGAGGAGAGGAGGGGACGAAGGGAGGCATGGTAGTAGAGTAAGGCATCAGGTGGAGAGAATAGCCTTGGATGATATGCTAGAGGTGGTAGAGGAGGAGGAGAGAGATGAGGAGGGGGCCAGGCAAGAGGGTGAGCAACCAAAGGGGGAGGGCAGGCATGAGGAGGATGATAAATGGGGATGATGAGAGTGATAGGCCTACAATTTTTCCCTAGGATTCCATAGTGGATTAGAGGTTGATAGACCTCTAAAGCAGGTTGGATGCTACCTTGTCTCAGAACAAGCCCTTATAAACAGAGCTCGAGGTTGTGTGGGTGGAGAGGTATCAGGCTGTGATCAGACAACACGATTCAAAGAGATGGGTGCGAGAGTTTTTTGAGTTGTGCACAGGGCCATCAAGAGATATGGTGAGAGAGTTGGCTAGGTTTCGTGAGAGAAGAGGCAGATACAGGGTACTATATGAGCAAGATGTACCACCTGAGAGATGGGACCTTGGGCTATCTAGGTCATATAGCAAGATAGGTAGTGGCAGTAGGACTCACACGAGCAGTAGGAAACATAGTAGTTCAAGTGGGTCCACATCATTAGGGCAGTCATCTGGGCACAAGTCACATCATAGCCATAGGCATTCATCCAGATACAGGTCCAACCACAACCAACACAGTCAGCATAGTCAGCACAACCAGCACAGCCAGCCTCCTCGGGTGACCGATCCATCAGCCTCTCAAACTCAAGTCACTTCACCAGTGCAGGTTATAGTTGAGCTGATGAGTCAACATCAATCACCCCATTCTTCACCTCCACGGGACGGAGATGACATAGCCTAGGGATTTTGTTATGTTTATTGTTATGAGACATTTGATATGTTGAATTTCGAGCCTCCAAGCTCTATTTTTCGGATTCCTCTAGATTCTATCTTGTGACATTATTTTTTTGAGATATATATATGAGGTGATTTTGATGTGGACTACATGCTTTGTTTTATGATCCTATGCATTATGATGTTCTTATGCTTTATATGATGCGATGTGATGTGATTCGATGTGATGCATTTATGATGGTTACTTTATGATTGTATGCCATGATGGTCTTATTTTATATGTTGATGATAATGGTATTCTATATGATGAGATGGATGCATTAATGTAGTATGAGATGTATGATGTGCTTTATGATTATGGATGCCATTATGGATATGTTTATGTATGGATGAATTATGCGTTGTATGATGTTCGTATGATGATATTGATCCTATATGTATGCATTAATGATAATGATGGTTATGATCTGTCTATATGTTAATGCAAATGATGGTTTTATGTATGCAAGATGGATGGATGTAAATGATAAACTTATATGTAATGTGAATTTTGATGTTATTATGGAACTGGATTTATGCAAATGTGAAATGTGATAATGAAATGTTCATATGATCATTTATGCACCTATATTTTTGTATGTCATAGGATATCATCAAAGGATGAGAGAAGAGAAGATGATCAGATGAAGGTGGATGTTAGTGTGGAGAAAGATATGCATGTTAGTGCGGAAACAAGAATCCTTCAACATTTGTCATAGTACTTTAATAGTTATTTCTCTTAATCATCATTGGGTGGAATGTTGTAATGGCCAACAAACACTATGATATGACATAGATCAATAGTGTGCAAGGTCGAACCATCACATAGAACAAACAGTCATAGACAAAGATGATCATGACTCATATGAGGAATGCAATTGCCCCTAGTCATTTTATCATAACCAACTACAAATAGACAAGACTAGTCATGAAACATCGTTGCTTCTCTAAATCTTGAAGTTGGGACATCCTCGAGAAACTATCCACATGACAATCAATCAAAAAAATCATCATACTACATCGTTGCTCCTCTAAATCCTGAAATCAAGACATTTTCAAGGAGCTAGTAGCAAGATTATCAAAAGGACAAGGATGAGCATCGTGATACGTTGTGGATCCTCTAACGTAAGGAACTAATATCATGATGACCATCAAAAATATAGATAGTGTTTTGATGTCGAAATACCAAGGTTGACGAGGTCTAGGTTGCCAAATGTCAAGTGATGTTGAATTCAAGGACACACCCTAAATGATGTTGATGTCCAGAGAATTGATTCTTAGAGTCAGGAGAATCCATCAAAATGCCAGATGATGACGATGATGCTTAGGAAGGACACATCCAAAATCATGAATAGATGACAAGAGTTGTTCCTCATAAATACATATCCTGAAGTAGAACCAATATTTAGACAGGTTGACTTGTTTTGACATAATTTGACAATATGATAGATTTGATCACATGCCAGCATTGGCATGCAAAGCTTGATTGAGATGTCAATTGAAAATATTGTTTAAATTTTGTCGATAGATTTTTCGTTAATAATTGAGGAATGATTTGATTGACTTGAAGATATTTGACATGTGTGAACGTGCAGTTTCATGAACCCTAATTGATTGACCTAGTGCAGCCTTGGGGGCTCATCGATTGATGGTCTTGCCTACGTCATGCACTCAGAGACCTCATAGTTTGACATGACCAATGACTTTGTTTGAATGATAGGAGATTGATTCATGGTTTTATTTTGACAAACCTAGAAGGATAAACCTAATGTCTTGGGGGTTCAAAGATGAACCTTGCCTACGTAGCAAATGCGCGGAGACAACATAGTTCAGACTAGGACAAAGACCGACTGACGTGAGCAATAACATGATGAAGTAGACTTTGTTTTGAGATTTTGGATGCTTTTTGAATGTTTTTGTGTTTTCTTTAGGATATTTTTCAATTTTTATGATTTTTTTAGGACATTTTCTAATTTTTATGACTTTTTTCAAGAATTTTTCTAATTTTTATGAATTTTTTCAAGACTTTTTACAAATGTCAGGACCATGTGCGATACCCATTGCAATCAAATTTTAAACGTCTTTCCCCCAAACAACTTGAGGATTACATAAGCAGAATGAGATGGAAAGGGGCATACATGGGATAAAAGGCAAGGATATGCAAGGCGTGATGTCAACCACTGCTAGCCATGGATGGAAATGACATGACCAATGGAAAATTTCATGAATATGTCAGGATTTCATGGTTATGCATTCTAGATGAATGCAAATGGAATGATAGTAGATGGCGAAGCAAAGACCGACTATGCATGGCGCCTGTTTACTAGGTTTTCACCATGGTACTTATCCAAAGTGCCTGTTTACCAGGTTTTCACTATTGGATGAATTTATTTCTCTTTACTATTTTTGTCATTTTTCTAATTGTTTTAGTGTCACCAAGATGCCTGTTTGCCAATTTTTCATCAACGTGATGATTTTTTCAAAAAAAAAATTGTATTTTTAAGTTTTTAGCCAAGCTCTCTGATGTTGTGTATAGAACTTTCATAGATACAGGCTATTGATAGGTTCTATCAACTATTCTCTGTTAGGTGTGGCTAACTGATAAGCACCCAACCCAAATGTGATAGTAATGATATAAGGACCTAGCCAATTTGGCTCAAACTTTCCAAGCTTCTCCCAATTATCCTGATTTCTTAGATTCTGCATGAGGACCAAGTCACCAATTTCAAACTTTTTGACCATCACTCTTTTATTGGAGCTCCTACAAAGATGATTTTGATATGCATGTAAGTGGTTCAAGGAATGTTGTCTTCTTTCTTGAAGCATTTTTAGTTCATGCAGGCAAGACTGTTTGTACTCTTCATCATCAATCATTCCCTTCAAGGAGACTCAAAGAGAAGGAATTTCGACCTCGATGGGCAATATAGCTTCAAATCCATAAACCAAGGAAAATGGGGTGGCTCCGGTGGGTGTGCGGATGTTGGTACAATAGGCCCACAAGGTAGGATTGAGTTGTAGATGCCAATCTTGGCCAACGTCATTGAGGGTCTTCTTAAGAATTTAAATAATTGTTTTATTGGATACTTCAGCTTCACCGCTGCCTTGCAGATAATATGGTGTTGAATGTGGAATCGTTCACAAAACTCGCGGATGTCTTGATTTTTCAATGGATGACCATTATCTATGATGATGGATTGTGGAACACCATATCGACATATGATGTAATTAAGTATAAAATTGGAAATCTTCTTACCAATGATGTAAGCGAGGGGGACAACTTTGATCCACTTAGTGAAGTACTTAGTGGCGGTGATGAATTTATGGCTTTTAGAGGAGGATGGATGTATTTTTCCCACGAGGTCAAGTCCCCATTGTGCGTAGGGACAAGGAGAAGTGATCTGTCTCAACTCTTGTGTAGGTGCGTGGATTAGGTCACTATGCACTTGACATTTTTCACATGTTTTGACAAACTAAAGAGCATCTTTTTCTATTGTCGACTACTAATACCCAAGTCTAGTAACTTTCCTAGCTAAGGTCGGGCCACTTGAATGAGATCCACATATACCCTCATGTACCTCACATAAATTTTTGTGGGCTTCATCAGTGTCGAGACAGTGAAGAAGGGTGTTGTCAAAGCTACAACAGTATAGGGTGTCACTAACGATGGTGTATCGGGCGGCTTTTTGGATGAAGGATTTTCACTAATTATTAGATAAGTTGGGTGGAAGGGTCTAGGACTTAAGATAATCATAGCCATCCTAATACCAAGGCGATCTGAGACCAACAAGTTCACAAACCATTTCTATCTTTGGAACATCATATGCATGAACCAGTGGTTGTTCCACTAAGAAGTCGAATTGGGGTACATTTTTGGGGATGTCCAAGAGAGATCCAATAGTTGCCATTGCATTTGCTGCCTTGTTTTGTGCCCTAGGAATTTGTTCAAAGGTGATCAAGCTGAAATAGGGAAGCTATCCACCATTCACTTGTATGGCAACAAATTTTCATCCTTTGTCTCATAATCATCATTCACTTGGTTGATAACTAATTGAGAATCCCCAAAAACTAGCAGTGTTTGAATTTTCCATTTTATTGCCATTTTTAGTCTCGTGACCAATGCCTCATATTTTGCAATGTTATTAGTACAAGGGAAGGTGATCTGAAATGACTTAGGAATGGAGTCCCCTTGTGGTGTGATGAACAAGATACCAGCTCCTGAGCCATGACCCATATGAGACCCATCATAATACAGTTTCCAAGGTGATGAAGGTTATGCGTGAAAAATAGACTCATCAAGAAAATCAGCTATCAACAAATGAGTTCCTTGGATAGGTGCATCTGCAAGTTGACCGGCTATTACCTATCCTTTTATTGCCTTGCGTTCAAAATATTGTATGTCATATTCACTCAAAATCATGACCCATTTTGTTAACCAACCTATCAATGTTTCCTGACTTAGAAGATACTTCAATGGATCAATCTTTACTACCAATTGTGTTTGGTGATTCAACATGTAATGTCTTAACTTCTGGGCCCCAAAGATAACTACAAGACAGGTAAGTTCCACGGGTGTGTAATTGATTTCATATCCAATCAATGTGTGACTGATGTAGTAAATGGCTCTTTATTTTTCTTCATAGTCATTTTGTGCCAACAATGCCCCCAGTGCATTGGTGGTTGCAGAGATATACAAGATCAAAGGTTTTCCTTCAATTGGAGGCATTAGGAAAGGTGGTGTCAATAAATATTCCTTGATTTTTTGGAAGGTCGCTTGGCATTTTTCTGTCCACACAAAGGGGATACTTTTGTGCAACAGGTACTGAAATGGTTGACTTTTGTCCGCTAGTTGTGCTATGAAGCGTCGGATAAACTATAATCTTCCCTGTAGTGTTCGTAGCTCACTCATTCCTTTTGGCGGAGGTATGTTTAATATTGATTTTACTTTGGTAGGATCAACTTCTATGCCTCTTTGTGAAACTATGTGGCCCAACAGTTTGCTTGAAGTAACCCCAAAAACACATTTCTTTGGATTCAAACAGACCTTGTATTCTTCGAGCTGCCTAAAAAATGTTGTCCAGAACCCTAAGATGATCTTTCTACATCAAATATTTGGCCAAGAGGTCATCCACATAATCTTCCATTAAATTATGCATGAGATCATGGAATATTGTTGTCATGGCTCGCTGGTATGTGGCACCTGCATTCTTTAGGCTGAAAGGCATGACGTTCCAACAATATGTTCCCCATGGGCAAGTGAACGTTGTTTTGTGTTGATCCTTAGCGGTGATGCGTATTTTATTGTTTAATAGTTTCACTAATTCCTTTTGGCAAAGGCATGTTTAATATTGCTTTTACTTTGGCAGGATCAACTTCTATGCCTCTTCATGAAACTATGTAGCCCAATAGTTTTCCTGAAGTAACCCCAAAAACACATTTCTTTGGATTCAAATGGACCTTATATTCTTCAAGCCACCTAAAATTTTTTTCTAGAACCCTAAGATGATCTTTTCATGTCAAATATTTGGCCAAGAGGTGATCCACATAATCTTCCATTAAAGTATGCATGAGGTCATGGAATATTGTTGTCATGGCTCGCTAGTATGTGGCACCTACATTCTTTAGGCCGAAAGGCATGATGTTCCAGTAGTATGTTCCCCATGGGAAAGTGAACATTATTTTTTGTTGATCCTCAAGGGATGTGCGTATTTTATTGTAGCCCAAGAAACCATCCATGAGGGACAACATCTCGTATCTCGCAGTAAGATCAACAATGATTTCTATGTTCGGCAATGGGAAATCATCTTTTGGACAAGCCTTGTTTAAATCTCTAAAGTCCATACAAATTTGGATCTGTCCATTTGGCTTGGTGATGGGGACAAGTTTGTAAATCTAGTTAGAATAGTCTATTGATCTTATGAATCTGACATCCAGTAACTTCTTGAGTTCAACCTTCACAAGTAGTGCAATTTGTGGATGCATCTTTCATAGTTTTTGTTTGACTGGTTTGATGCCTAGAACTAAAGGAAGATGGTGCAATACTAACTTTGGATCCAACCCTAGCATGTCGGCATATGACCATGTGAAGTTGACTATTCTTTTTGAGAAGAATTGATGGAATTCAAGTTTTTCTTCTTATGTCAATGATGCAGCAAAGAGAACCATTTTGGGATTCTCTGGTGTATCTATGTTAACTTCCATAGTGTCTTCAATAAGAATTTCTGATTTTTCTTGTGTTATGGGAAGAAATTCCAATCCTCCATCCTTAGGTGCCTCAGAGAGGTTTTCACCTTCGCATACGTCCTTTATTTTTACTATTGTATTGTCAAAAGGTGCCTTGCAGTTTTCACCTAAAGACATGTCTTTTTTTGTTTTATTTTTTATATTTTTGTGACTGGAGGATTGCACAGTCTCCCCAAAATATGTTGTACTATCTAGATCAATAAAAAATCATGCCTTGTGATCACCACTTGGTATGCCCTCAAGGAGTTCCATGAATTTTGCAATGGCTTCGTCATTCTGAAATATATCCATAGCGGGCGGGTCTTGTTTGTCCCAATCAATGAGTTGTGGGTAGACAAGGGAAATACCATCATCAATGTTGGTAAAGGATGGGGAGGATGCATAAATCATGCAAATGGAAGCCTCAAGTGTGAAGGAAAAATTGTCATCCTCACTTTCCCATTCAAATTTGATCTAGGGACCATCGTCAGAGTCAAATGTGTTATGTTCATGGTCATAATATGGGACAAACGGATCAACATCATGATCAATGGATGGTAGTTCAGAGGCATGGACAATAGGCTTGGGAATTTCAAACTCATGGGTGGGCTCGGGAATGGGGCGAGATAATGCAGATGTTACTGGCAACATTTTATGCTCATTTGGGTCCCATGGAATGCTTACCCATTCTTTATGTTTAGAATGGCGATCTATAGGATCAATGATGTACATTTGTCTAAATATTTCCTCAAAAGGGAGTTGGTCAGGCTCTAGGAACAACTCATCAATATCATAGTCACTCAGGGTTCTATCAAATCCCCATTCCCATTCATGAGAGTCGGTTTCAGTATGGGAGTCTCCACTTGTCTCGACACTTTCAGGAGTCATTACATCCTTACTCAAAAGTACATAGGTACGTCGATCATCAGTTTCAAGTTGCTCAAACCCTAGCCCCAGATACTTTGGTCTCTGAGAAGTAATGATAGGTTCTCTCCTTCCTGTGTTGTCTGGTCCAAGTCCACTAGTTCCATCGAAACCATGAGCTTTGCATATATCATAGAATTTTCCATAGATATGTACTGATAATGGAGATAATTCCTTTGGGTCCTTATAGATCCAAGTAGATAAGTCTGAAATGTCCTCATCATTCATGTCTCCCCATAATGTGAATACCATCTTCAAAGGAACCTTGAAATTCTTCTTAGGCTCCACTGAGAAACAAGGTCGACCATAGACTTTAGGTGGCTTAGGTATTGTTGTGATACAATAAGCCATATTCAACTTCAATTCTCCATAGCCAACATCCTGGATCTTCAAGTCACTACTTGGTATGGAGGTCGAGGAGGATGGTGTGGCGAAAGTCGACGGAGTGGATATGGATAACCTGGTGAGTGTGGATGGGTCGATGTACTTAGAGGAAGTGGATGTTGAAGCCTCTCGATTGATAGGCACTTGGTGCTCAGTAGTAGCTCTCAAGTTGGTACAATATTGAAAAGGATCAGGATCTCCTGGTATAGTAATTTTGGTGCCATCAAAAGGGAACTTCAGAAATTGGTGGTAGGTGGAGGGAATGGCCTTTAAGGCATGAATCCATGGGCGACCAAGTAAGACATTGTAAGGTAGATCTTGATTTAGTACTTGACATGTGGTCTATGATAACTAGTCCCACACAAATTGGCAGTGTGATGATCCCTTTAGAAGAGTGTTCCTCATCATCATATGCTTTTATCACAATACTCTTGGTAGCATCCACACAAGCATCAAAGAAATCAAGAGCCTTAACCAATTTGAGAGAGAAAATGTTCAATCTTGCTCTGCCATCTGCTAGGATTCGTCTAACCTTATGCTTGTGGATGAAAACCTCAATATGCAAGGCGTCATTGTGAGATGGCTTAGGTGAGGAATAGTCAAGATCTGAAAAGGTAATGTGATGAGGCGAAGTCAAATATTCGACCATAGTTTCAAAATGGTTGACATCAATATTGTTTGGGATGGAGGAATATTGCAAGACTTTATCTAGTATAGCCTTATGCACTGGTGAAATGTGGAGTAACTCAAGGATGGAAATTTGGGCAGCCGTTTTATTTAATTGATCAATAAGGTTAAACTCTAGATTGGGCTTTGGCTGCTTGACAGATGGACCAGGTATGGTAATCTTCGATTGACGAGTAGAAGGGCTTTGGATGGTGACCTTGCCTTTGCGTGTAGTGACATTGCATTCTAAGGTCTTCTTAATAGTAATGGTATTGACACAGTTGTCTTCATCAACAACTCAAAGGTTATTAATGATAATACCAATAGAATAATTAAGGGTAGCATGAGCGTAATTGGCTTGATTGTTATTATTCTTTATATCGGACGATGAGGGGTTACCTGAACCATCATCCTGTAGTGGGTTCTTATGGATTGTATGATCTGAATTAGATGCAAATGGTTGACCACCAAGCTCAATGGTGTGGTTTTCAATAGGATCTTGGACAAGATTTCTGAGTTGGCGATAAGAGAAATTTTTATGTCCTTTAACGCGGTGGTAGTCACATAATGCATTATCATCCCACCATGATGGCTTAAACTGACTAGGATTATATGGTTTAGGATCTTCCAAAGTTATGCCACTAGTTTGAATGAGTTTCTTTAAGACAACTTTGATGGGTTCACCCAAGGGGGTGTATGTGCATTTTTGAAATTGCATTGTTTGACGGGGTTGCCTTTAGTTCGATTGAGCAAGATTGTTTTGAATGGAATTAGCAGTTGGTGTTGGTGTAGTCACAGGTGCATTTTGAGTTTGAACTCCTTTAATTGTGAACACATGACCTGTTGCATTGACTATTTTTGCATCAACCACACCATCATTGGTGATGTGTTTATTTTTAACCCAATATTTTTTTTTTTCATTGGAAGCACTTGGGTTGGTGTTTCTGGTGGTGATGGTGGTTTTTCTGCCATACTTAGGTTCACCAATGTAACTGAGGGTAATTTTTACGTTAGCATTTGTAAAGAATAAACAAAACAAAACCCAAGTAAGCAATGAAGAACAAAGGAAGTATAAAATAAAAACAAGGAAAGATCTCACCAAGTCTTCAAGCCTCCATGAATCACCTTCATTGTACCTTCTTTATTTGTTGTGATATGAAATATGCCCTCAGATTGTCTGTGAGCTACAATGCCTATGTCTAGACTAAGCAAATGTTGAAGTATTTTAAATGGCTATGCAAGTAAAAACTAAATTCTACATGCAATGCATAAATCTGCAAAATCACAAGGTTAGCAAATGACAAGTATGAAGCCAAAAATGAGAGATGCAAGATCCAAGATTTGCAAGATGCCAAAAATGAGGATAAAATTGCCATTTTATAGAAAATGCAATTTTGGATGAATGGACAAGATTGAAGATTGACAAGTGCCCTAGAATCAATGGACAAGATTCAAAATGACAACACACAATTAGGGTTAGGGCAACATTAGGTCAAAATTCAAGATTTAATTTAAGAAATTAAATCAAGGAATGAGAATATGTGTGACAAGGCAATAAGAATTGGCACAAAAAAAGAGAGAGTTAGAAAATCAAATAATTTTAGAAACTACTTAATTTATGGAGGAAAATACTATTTTGAATTTAAAATTAATTTAATTCAAAATGGTGGGGTCATGTGACAGTAAATAATAATTTAAAATTATTTACTTGGAAAGAGAGAAATTTAAATAAATAATTAATTTTAATTATTTAATTGTGGAAGTAATGGGTTAATAATTAAATAAATTGTGGGGGATTTATTTAATTATGAGAAGACCTTAGTATTAGAGACGCATTTAAATAAAATTTATTTATTTAAATAATCAATAGGGAATAATGGATTAATTAAATAAATTATTAAATTTATTTAATTTAAAGAGGACATTAGACATTAGTGGCATATTTAAATAAAACAAATGTGATTTATTTATTTAAATAGTCAAGAAGAATAAAAGAGATGAATTAATTAAATAATTTAATCATTATTTAATTAATAGTTGAATTTGAATAGAAAGACATAATCAAATGTTTCAATTATGTTTAGAGGAATTAATGAGAAAATTGAGTTTGCATGCCTACGTCAATTTTATGTGTCTACAGAATTATCACGATCCTCATCTTCAAAAGAACAATTGCTTTCTATGGAATAAAGAATTATTTTGAACTTATCTCTATTGTTACCATCCACTGATTCTTTATAAGGACATTTAAATGCAAAATGACCAACTCTTCCACAATTGAAACATTTAAAAGGTAGCTTACCTTTGTATCTGCCCTTTCCTTTCTTCAATCTTCTCACAAAATTTACTTCTATCTCATCAAAGTCACCATCTAGAACTATTGTTTCATCTTCTACCTTCTTACTAACTTTAAATGTAGCTTCCTTCTTTGGAGCATCTTTATCAAATTCTCTCATTTCAAAGGTTGTGAGAGCATCGAATATTTGGTCTACTGAATACTTGTCTAAGTCCTTAGATTCCTCAATAGAAAAAACCTTATGACTGTAACATTTAGGGAGAGATCTCATTTAAAATTCTTCACAATATCATCTTCTTTCACTTTTCCACCAAGACCTTTGATTCCATTAACTACTTCATCCACTCGAAGTATATAACCATTAATTTTTTCATCCTCTTCCATCCTCAAGGTCTCAAATTTTCTTTTGAAGATTTGTATCTTAGATTGATTTACTTTACTATCTCCTTCATAGTTGTTGCTAAGTTTCTCATAGATATTCTTAGTAGAACTACAATTCATTACCTTCAAAAGCTCTTAATCAGTTTAGCTAATCACGATAGCAATATTTTCTTTGGTATTGTTTTTATACAACCTACTATCAATTAGATTTGTAGGAGTAGTAGAAGCAGTGTAACCATCCTTGACAAATTTTCAAACACCAAACCCTATAGAAGATAGATAACCTTCCATTCTTAACTTCCAAAAAGTGTAGTTTGATCCATCAAACTTAGGTGCCTTGTGAGATCCATCATGTTCCAACCTTGACCTTTCTCAAGTAGTTAAGCTTCTTCAGAGGAACTTGGATCTGATACCAATTTTTATACTCACCCAGAGACTAAGGGGGGTGAATCAATCTTTTCAAAATCTTAAACCCTTCAAAACAATACAAACTTAATCCTCTTAATCAGATCATAAACTCTTCAACACATAAAGATATAGCAATTCAATACTTATCAATATCAACAACCCTTAACAAAATCAACAATAATGAAAGATACAATAATTCAACCCTTAACCAAATCAGTAGCAAAGAAAGATAATTCAAGGAACACACATGCACAAGATAACACTAGATTTATGTGGAAAACCCAATGAAGGAAAAATCATGATGAGAGTTAAATCAATAAGAATCTCATTGCTTACAAAAGTTATAATAAGGCTCACTGCCAAGGACTTGCAGGCTAAGGCACACAACCTTAGGGAAAGATACAAAGAGGACTTGGAGGCTGGAACATAAAAATTTAGGGCAAGATACAAGGACCTGATGAGACTCACTATCTCAGAGTAGGATACATGAAGATATAGAAATTTACAACATATGTCAATAATACACTGTACTAACTAAGGCATCAAAGTGTATCTAATCTATCTTCCACACACTTTTATTCTATCTCTGCTTGATCTTAAAATAAATTTCACACTCATGACACTCACCTCTTCATTTGTATCCTTTACAACATCACAAACATCAATTAGGTCAGCCAAAACAAGACCATAAATATTAATTCTAATAAGTCAACCACAAAACATCAAAGTAGTGCAAAGAGGTCCTATCCAAGAGATAAAGAGGACCAAAAATAAATTATTACATCTTCCAATGTGATTACAAACACCACACACGTTAACACACGACATCCCAAGTCGATAATAAGGAATCGCATAGATGAAATGTGTAGCACATTACCAGTCGACACAAAAACATAACTTCCATTTGAGTTTACTTAATGTCGATCACAAAAAGATAGGGAAATACCTTAACAATAATTAACATGACCTCCAATACTTGTGCAAACTCCAAAGCACATAGCACAAGCAAGAGAACAAGCCTTGTCATCCAAACATCCACAAGTTTCCAAAAAACCAACTCAAAACAACATGTGGCACAAAAGAGATAAACCAATGATGTGAAGAGCACACAAAGACATTCCATGAATGTCCAAATACACTTCCAAATACTTCTTCCACAATATCATGCCATAAAAAACCACCACAAACCAACCAAAAATTGAAAACTTCTTTCCAGAAGCACATGATATACAATTTAAGAGATATAACATTATCAAACCAACTTGCAAAACACTTCATCACTTGAAAGATGAATTAAGACACAACACAAAAACTAAGAGCATATCCACCAAGTTTCAAGAGAATAAACATAAAAATGGAGAGAAGTAGATAATTTTTTGGACAAGTTAGACAATTAACTAAACTATCAACATATCATAATTACTAGAGACCTCATCAACAACACCAATGAACCGAAAAGATGGGAATGCAACATCCATAGAATAGAGACACTAAGTCCCAAACAACAAGGTAACATATTCAATAGTGGAGGAATGTGGAGCATTCTCCCAAATAGTCTTCACAACAACTTCCTACCACAAAAACTTTCACCAACATTCGGAGACCAAAACCTCCATGAAACAACACATACTTCCTTCAAAAATAATAGGAGAAATTACACAAAATTCTCTAGAACATCAAAAACATTTCCCTAGCATTATAAATACTTATAATCCTCATATTAATGCTTCTAATCCTCATCTAAATATATCATCATGATATCATCTATGTTGAAAACAAACATACTCTATATTACTTCAATTCATATTAAACAAGGCATGACATCCAACCACAAACAACATAAATGGCAACCACCTTATCATATGTGCAACAATATCATCAATATAAGACACACCAATGACAACCACAAAAATGGGTTTTGATATCAATGACAACAACATCAACCAAAGGCAATATATGTGCAACAATAATAAACGCTTGAATAGAATCAACTTGTTTCATCCTTAAATTTTAAAAATATCTTTGAAAGGTTTGAAGTCTTACCAATATTACTTTTCTAGATCCTTGGTACACGCAATTTTTAGTACCTCACATGCATCCTTTGACTTTTTCATACCAACTATATGAAGAAAAATTGACATATCCAATGCATATTGGATGGAAAAAGAGCTTGATTGCCCTTCTTTTTGTCTTCTTTCAACTGATTTTGTTGATTTGTTGTTAAGGCATTTAAAGAAATTTGAACTATAGGTTATGTGTATCCCACTTCTACTAATTCCTAAAGATCATACGATAATAGTAGGGTATTCATATTTATACTCCAATATTCATAGTTATCTCTGGTAAATAGCGGAAGCTAGAATGGAAAATTACCACCATTTGCAATTCTAATATTTCTTGGAGAGAACTATTACCTTGCTACCTGAACACAAAAAATACTCTTGCAACTTGCTTTGATACCAATTAAAAAATAGAATTCTAGAGATCTTATACTAAATAGGAAATTTAAACTAAAACAATCATCACATTCAATAATATTGATCAGTAAGAAAAAGCTTAACAAATTTTCTCAAAGAATAGCAACATTGGAAATAATTCTTTGTATTAATCAACTACATGAAATTTTCTACTACAAATAACTCTATACAAAAGAGTTTATACAACACTTCAAAGTTGTGAACTTGCAAGACTAAGAATAGTAACTCATGCAAACTATAGTATGTTGTCCAGCCCCATAGATGCACCAGAGGCATGGATGACCCCATACATCATAACTACACTCTATCTTTATTCTTTAGTGAGTTAAACTATTACTCACCATTCAAGTTAACTATTGTTGATGAGGCAGTTGTGTAGATGTAAAACCATACAACTATAATTTTTGTGGATAAATCATTTTTTTCCAAAGATTGCTGACAATTTTGGTTTTTTTTTGTTGTTTCTATTTTAATCTTTTTTTTGGCGCTAATCTATTTATTTTTGCACTGCCAAGTTTATTCTTTAGAGATATGAAAAATTGAAACATTGGTCAATTGGGTAAACCCAAAATTTTCTATTAATTGGGGAATAAA
Organism: Sequoiadendron giganteum; assembly: GCA_007115665.2. NCBI lineage: Eukaryota > Viridiplantae > Streptophyta > Pinopsida > Cupressales > Cupressaceae > Sequoiadendron > Sequoiadendron giganteum. The sequence goes on along the minus strand of CM021110.1, from coordinate 370,273,086 downwards.
AGATGATTCTTTAAATGGGGTTGTGCAAAGTTCAAGGGTAAATGTGTTGGTTGCAAGATTTTGTTGTCTCCCGATGTGGATTGACTAGTACAAAGAAGATAATTTTTTTTATAGAGATGGTAGAGAATCAATACCTAATTTATTTGATTAGTCCACTTACAACTCATATGATATACCTTACATTGGGTTCTCACCTCTTCACCATCCATCACATCAACTTGTTGACATATTTTTGTGATTCTTATTATAGAGGTACATGTGTTATCTATACATTTATTCATCCATATTTTCATTAGTTGCACTAGCTTTCACATTCTTCTTCTTTTTTCAAATCCTCAAATAGATTGTGGATTCCTTACTAGTAACTAAAATTTTCATTTGGATTTGTGAACTCATACAAACCTAGAGCAAATTATTGTTGTGATGATTGAATGGCGATGTAAAATAGAATTGGGAAGGGTGTTAGGCCAAAATAGATCATTCAGTGAGTTGATTTGAGGGAAGGGTAATATGTTATTTATGGTAAGAATATGAAGATTTCTTCTTTTTTATAAAAGATATGAAGGCATTATAGAGTGCCTTTGGGTTGAGCTAGAGTTGGCTTAAGCAGAATTGGTTTGGTTGTTTGTAGAAGTTGTAGTATATGATATAAGATGATGTAGGTATTAAATAAATCTCATAATAAATTAATAAATTTTATTTCTCTCATAAAATATTTACTATTCTTATAAACAAAAAATCTTAATATTTTGAGAATATATTTTTATGTTTTGTTAAATTTTTGGCATAACTTAAACAAACCATTAATACTTAGGAAATCTACTTGATATAAGAATTGATAATGTCATTCTTTTCAAATTTGGAGTTGTCTCAACTTCCAACTACCAAACATCCAATGCTCAAACAATCAAATCCAAAAGAAGGAGAATGATACACTATATCTTAATATTTCATTATTGGATATTCTACCTACAACTTTGACAAAATAAGTGATATTTGTCATTCTTCACAAAATTGGATTACTCTAATTTTTTGATTAGTTATAGAACACTGTGCACTAAAACAAAATGCAAAAGAAAGTGAATTGAAAGACATGTCTTTAATTGTTCAAATAACTAAAGAAATGAACCAAACCTTGATTAGTTATAAAACACCCTATACTCAAATAAAATGCAAAAGAAAGCTAATTGAAAACCATTGCTTAATTTTTTCTTACATTGTTCAAAAAATTACTATGAAAAAGAGGGAACATGTCCTAAAAAATAACAAGTGATATATGATAAAGTGCTAAACAAGTAGAAAAGAATGTAAAGAGCTTTTAAAATAATCTAATATGATAATTCTACATGTTTGATTTGAAAGATTAATTAATAGTGTGTGTATATATATCATAATAAGTTGTGTAAATTATATTTAATAAAAATTTACATATCAATTTCTTCTATTTTTTATAATATATTAGGATTATCATTTTATATGTTTTAAGACAAATAACATAAATGATAAATTGAAGAGGGTAAATTTTAATTTTTAATTTTTTAATTTTGAGGGTCATATGTATAGGTGGTGAGATTGATCTAATAATTAAAAATAGATGAAAAATAAAATGAACTCAAATGCAAACATTAAACCTTGAAACTACATCTATGGATATCCTTTTTTTTTTATCAGTCCAAAACTAGTCGTAAGGTGGTTGAAACCATATATTAAATTGTCATAAAATATTAACATTACAATTTAGAGGAGGCATATAAGCAAGCCTCAAGTTATAATAAGCTCTAAAGATGCAAAATGGAGCTACATCAAAATAGTAATATAAACTTATCCTAACCTAAGACTCCATGAAACTAACAGATCCTACATCCATTATAGTATAGCATTTGGATCACCCTTGCTCAGGGATGCCACCAAAGTTAACCCTCGTGTTGTTCCTCTGCACTAGCCTTCCCATAGTTGATTCCCTTCCCTAGTTAGTTGTCCCATCAGCATCAACCAATCCTTTTGTTGTTATGTACTCCTTCAACCAACCCACCCCTTCATTCGAAACCAAACCCAAAATCTATTTCAAGAACATAATGCTCTTCTTCACTATCACTCGAAATCTTGGCAATGATGTCAACTCATTTGTGAAGACCATTGAATATCATTCTAGAGGCCTCCCACATTGGTAAAGCATATAGTACTCATTTGGTAGCAACAAACCTTGACCCACCTTATAATTCTACATCACATCATCAAGGCCGAACAAAAACTTCCCCCATACCAACTACTTACAAAGCAGTCGATCCATATCCTTAGTCTCCCCTACCTCCTGAACCGATGCTAGGAACACATGGAAGAGATGTTTGTATTCACCCTATGGTGATGATACAATCACATAAACTCCTTGTTAGTCACCATCTTGAAATCATGCAAGATCAATCCATGCTTGTCAAAGACAATTCCCAACCTCTTCTCTGAAACCTCCCCATGAAGGACATCTTCCACACCGAGCTCTCCAATATTATAGGTGTGTCCATACCACCCAACACTAATACACCTTGCACACAGAGCTAGAGAAATGTGTCTAATTTCCAAGCAAACACAATGTTTAATGAGTCTCACTAGCCTTTTAGCCTTAATTATCATATCAATCCCGATACCTCTCATCACATCAACATCACCTCCACACACTTTGAACTACCTAGAACCCATCATCGATAATTATGAAAGATTATGGGCCCTGCTGAGCCAACAATGCTTGATTTTCCAACTCATTGACTGCCACATTTCCTTCTTGGTATATGTAAGAAATCTTGTAGGCATCCAACTCACAAAGTATTTAAGTAATGGGATAAATCCACCTCCTAAGCTTCCAATTAGGAGTCCAACCTATCCTAATTACATTCACTTTAATCAAATTCCCCCTCTAGGTGTATTTTTCATAGGTTCTTGTGTATAGAACATTGGAGCCCAATTAGAGCTTCCCCAAACTTAGCCTCATTATTTTTTTCAATCCCCCAAAATGTAGATTTCTCCAAAATTCTCTCCCCTTTGTGATTTTTTATTACACAGCCTGCCCCACTTTCCCCTAGATTATCTCTTACCACCCCATCAAAGTTCACCTTCACTCAAACTTCCCCAAGTTTTATCCAAACCACCCCCAACTCCGGAGGCCCCCATAGGAAGAACCCGTGAAACCCCATTAACAGAGGGGAAAACTAGCCCAAGCCACACCTTCCTTAATTCTTTATCCCAGCTTGAGAAAAAAATTGATTTTACTCTTTGATTTGTTGACTTTTTCCACAATAGTGATTTCAATTCTTTTCCCCATTTCTTCTTTTCTCATTGCTTTGTCTTGAAAATTCCACCTATTTTTCTCTTTCCATAGCTCCCATACAAAAATTGAGGGAGCCACCATACAAATGCTTTGAAAAAGGGCTCACCTGTTGCTCTTTGGCCACATTAGAAAGAGGGTCTACAAATCTTACAGAAGGGGGCTCTACCATTCTAGCTTGCTCATTACCTGACACCAATAGTAGTTAGCCACCTCACATCCTAAGAGGAGATGAAAAATGTCTTCCCCTGCCTTCTCACATAGGACACACCTACTTGACCCCTGAATGCCTAGCTGGGTTAATCTATCCTTGGTTAAAATATGTTTCTAAAATGCCAGCCAAACAAACACCCCAACCTTGGAGAGTCATGATCGGTGGCAAAAGAGGTGTTTTGACCATTTTTCTTTCCTTAGAGCCTTCTCTTTTACCTTATAGCCCAATTTTACCTTGTAGTCGGCCATATTTGAGTCACACCACCTCACTCTATGTTCTTCTTCAGATGCCTCACCACCAAATTCATTCATAATCGGGCCTTATGTTCCTCTGGGGCATCAATACCTTCCATCAAATTCTAGTTCCAACAACCCACACCATCCACTTCCTTCCATTCCACATAATCCCTTACCTTCTCACCCCAAAGTTGACATAAAACGTTTCTAAGATCAACCAATGAGTCATCTTTCCCTAGAACCTCCTTGCCTTCCCAGGGATCATCCCAAGATAGGCATCACAACCACTTCTAATCTTTCATGTTATATGTTTGGTTATTATTCCTTTGCATTCTAACATGAAGTTCCAGATTGCTGATCCATGAAGGGGATCAATCATTGAAAGGATCCACTTTGGATCCTCAAAATCCAAATACTTGTTTTGTAATATTTGAGCCCATTTTTTATTCAATTTGATATACATTTTCCACACCAGTTTAGCCCCCATAGCTAAATTCATAAGCTCCAATTGTCGAATCCAAATGCCCCCAGCCTCCTTTGGGGCACACACACCATCCCAAGCCAATAAAGGAATATTTTTTTTCTCCCCCAAATTTCTACCCCACATAAATTTATTCATCATTTGGTTGATATTGAGTTCAATTTTATTTGGGTGTTTAAGAAAATACATTGAGTAGATGTGAATCACTGACAACACTGCCCTTAGCATCATTATTTTTCCATTAGATGACAACCATTTTCCCTTCCATGACTCCATTATATGTACACAATTGGAAATTAGTTCTTCCCACGATCCACTTTTGTTGAAGCCTGTGAGCAGGAGGATGCCCAAGAATCTCCCAAGAAACCTCGCACAACATAAGCCCAAGATCCTGACAATATCCCTTTGGATGCCAAGTTGCACATTGAAAAAGAATACCTCCAACTTCAACCAATTCACACTTTGACTAGATGCAACATAGTATGTATCAAGGACCCTCTTGATGACCCTTATCTTCATTCTATAGGCATTCCCAAAAAGCATGGTATCACTAGCAAATTGTTGGTGGGACATCGCTTCCACCCTTGGTGTTACCTTTACTCCTCTCCAATTTCCTAATGCTCTTTCTTTATTTATTTTCCTACCCAATTTTTCTACCATGAGTATAAAGAGGAATGGAGATATGAGGTCCCCTTTCCTAAGACCCCTACTCAAAGAGAAACATCCTTGAGGAAAGCCATTAACCAAGACTGAGAATTTACGACACATGATGCAGGCTCTCACCCATCGAATATAGTTTTGGTCAAATACAAATCTTTCCAACACTTTAAGTAGAAATTTTCTATCAAATTAGTCATATGCCTTTTGTATGTCAAGTTTGATGATCATGCTTTCCAGACCCTACCTTTTTATTGAATGGGTTGCCTCATGTGCCACCACTATTCCTACGACAATTGATCACCTAGGAGCAAATCCATTTTATTCTTCTGAGATGAGTTTTCCCAAAATTGGATTCAATTGATTTGTCATGATCTTTATGATGATTTTGTATACCGTATTGCACAACAATATGGGACAGTAGTCCCCCATTGATTTAGTCATTTTAGTTTTTGGGATCAATGCAAGGAAGGTGTGATTCAATTCCCCCAATATCGTTGTTTCTTTATGGGACTCCTCAACTACCTCCATCAAATTCTTCCCTATGATGTCCCAATAGTATTGAAAGAAACCCACCAAAAATCCATCAAGCCCAGGTGCCTTGCCCGAACTTAGTTGAAAGGTTACCCTCCTAACTTCTTCCATCTTGGCAGCTTACATAACCTTTGATTGTCTCCCTCTGATACCAGTCTTGGAATATTGGAGAGAAACTCTTCTTGAACCTTCAGGTCCAATTGAAGGTCTTTGTTCAACATCACCTACTTATTTATCTCCTCTTCCATGTGGATTGTTTGTCCATCTGAGTTAAAAAGCTCTGAGGTCCTATTTCTACTCCTTCTTACCTTCAATAAATTATGGAAGAATTTAGTATTCCTATCACCCTCCTTCAACCGAGTCTCTCTCAACTTTTGTCGCCAAAATATATCCTCTCTCACCAAAGCCTCAAAATATTCTAGCTTCAGCTTCTCCTCGAATGAGTAGTCAACTACATCCATGTTTGAGGTAATAAATTTTTCATTTAGGGAGGTTAGCTCATCCTCTAATTGAATCTTTTCCTAAAAGATGTCCTTAAAGTGCACTATGTTCCATTCCTTTAGCTTAGCTTTCACTTTGGAAAGCTTCTTTGCAAACACATAGAGTTTTTGGTTCCCACAAACAACCGTCTCCCCCCACCATTGAGTAATGTTCCTTTTTAGGCTCACATCCCTTAGCCACATGTTCTCAAATTTGAATGGACACCTTAGAGGAGCCTTATCAAGTGCAACCATCAATTACACTAGGAAATGATCTAAACTAGTCCAGAGGAGGATAGTAGCCTCAAAGATTGATGTAAAGGAATCATGATCCCCTTCCAACAAGAATCTATCAAATCTTTTCAAAATGTTTGAGAATCCCTTTCTTCTATTTATCCATGTGAAGAGACCATTTTTTGTTATTATATCTATGAGCATGCAGTCTTTTATAGAGTTGTTGAAATCCCTTTGAAACTGTGATCAGAGCTTCTACCCCCTCTCTTCTACTCATTTCTCCAAGTTGCATTAAAATCTTTGGCCACCATCATTCTTCTCCCATCCCCCCTATAAAAGAGCCTTTAATTGGTTCCAAACCTCCTTTTTGTTTTTACCACCGGTCCATACACGTTGACAACAAAGAAATCTTCATTCACATTCAATACTCTCACCTTGATAAATTTCCAAAACTAATTGGAAGCCACCTTTTCACCTTTTATCATGAAGGGATTCCATGTGACCCCAATCCACCAGAGGCATCCCGGATGCTTCCATTGCTCCATCCCAATTTCTTAGAGACTTCATGAAGTTTTCACCTTCCTTATCACCAAGTTTTGTTTCTTGTAGAAGAAGTATCTCTCCTTTGCATTGACTAATTTGATGCTTGATCAAGGGTCACTTGTTAGGGGCATTTAAGCCCCTAACATTCCACATTATAGCTCTCATTCTGCCTCAGGAAGGGCTACTACCTTATTGGATCTCAGGGTCAATCGTAGCTAACCTTTGGTTGTTCCCGCAAGCTCTAACTTTTCTTTATTTGATTTCCTTCTGCTCTTGCTACCCTTCCTAGTTCTTGGCTTCTTGATTTTAGACTACAATTGAGCTAGTTTTATTTCTTCTTGTAACTCCCCTTCCTCAATCTCCTATGATCCATACTCTGATTTGGAACCGAACGAGTAGTCTTCTGAGATTGGAGCATCATCTTTCTTCAATCCCCCAACCTCTTCTTCCATGAGCTTGAAGCCTTTTTCTAATAGTTCCACCAATTCCTTGTCCCTTTCTTGACACTCTTCCTTAGGGTGGAGAGGACCTATTTTTGGCTCCCCAACCATCACCTACTGCCTTAACTCCCCCACTACTTGTTCTAATTTAGTTGCCCCTCCTTCAAGGTTCTTCGTCTCCACCTGGGGCTTTCCCTCAAGCCTCAACTTTTCCTCTCTACCTAGAACTACCATACAAGTTTCCACTCCTTCCTCCATTGGGCTTACCACCTTTCTCTCCTCCATATCTTTCAATATATGAGCTTCCATCCCACCTTTGATCACCTCTGCAACATCGGAATCTTTCTTGCTAGATGATAGACTCTCCTCCCTTTGGTTATCCACTTTCCTTTCATTCTAACCTCCTTGCTTCATGCAGTCATTAGCCCCCTACCCTTTTTAATGACAAAAAGTGTATAGGATTAATTCATCTTCCTTTTCAATCTTATGCCTTATGCCACCACCTTCCTTGCACCGATATGATTTCCAACTCCTTCGACATTTGAGGATATTTATTCACATCTACACAAATGCTCACATAGATTGCAAAGTTTTTATCCACCAAATTTTCATTAGCTTTGACAAAGGTCCCCACCCTATATCCAATCACTTGGAGAATCTCCTCTTCTCAATATTTTGATGGTAAGTTATATAGTCTTTGTTGCAAGTATGGATGTGTTTGGTGGTGTTGTCATTAATGTTGTCATTGATGTCAACACAGTTTAGTGTGATTACAGATGGTACTTGTATAGTTGAGATACTATAGAAGTTTTTAGAGTACATGGAGCTATATTTATGAATTTGTAGTTGTGTTTTTGCTAAGTGCTTTTGAGAAAATTTAAGAAATAATGAAGACAGTGTTGAGGGTGTATTTTGAGTGTACTCTGCATTTCTTCTATGTTGATCCTATGATTGTGTGGGTCTGTGGTATTGTTCATGAGCCTCAATAGATAATATATCCCAAGTTTTTTCTTTTGGATCGATGGAGAGTGGAAGATATGTTCACTGGTATGTGAACTAGTTTGACATAACTAGTTGTTTGTGGACTGGGAGAAATGTTTTTGCTTCACAATCTTCTGGTGTTTTGTTTCAGATCTTGTGGATATGGGAAATGATTTATACTGATGTTCTCAGTATTCTGGAAAATGTGCTTGCGATTTGATACTCTAGAAGACTTGCTCTAGAACTTCTATTTATTACTGGTTGGTCTGGTTGGACTATTGAAGAATGTTATGTGCATGAAGATTTTTGCAATTGTTGTGGATGTAGTTGAAGGTCTCTAAGAGATGTTAAAATATCTAGTGAAGCGTTTTGGGTGATCCATGTGATCATCTTGTTGGAGATGCGCATACTTCAAATATCATTGGTGTTTTAATTGTTGGGAAATCATGTCTCAATTTTCATTTTGTGCCTCTACTTTATTTGAACTTGGCAAAAAATGTTCATTCTCAGCCCTTACCGCTTTACCGCGGTGGTATGGTCTGCCCTTGGCAGTACTATGGTGACAGACCTGGCGGTTACCACCTTACTGCAGTGGCACGATAAGGCCGACTACAGCCTACCCTGGCGGTTACCGCCTTATCGCTTACGGTGAGTTCTCTCACCGCGATGGCCCGGTAAGGCCACCAACGGCTTGGTCGGCAGTTACCGCCGCACCACGGGCGGTGGATCCTCTCACCACGGTGTCCGCGGTGAGACCGCCAGCGGTGAGCCTGGCGGTTACCGCTCCACCGCAGGCGGTGAGCTTGCTCACCATGGTGGTTGTGGTAAGACCACCAGCGGTCCGGTCGGCGATCACCGCCCTACCTCGGGGTGGCCTAGTGGCCTCCGTAGTAGCGCGGTTTGACCGCTAGTGGTCCCCCAGATAGTTTACCACCATGCCGCGATAAGGGAAGTCGGTCACCGCGGTAGCACGGGAATGTTATGGCAGAGCTCAGTGAAGTGGTAGGGGTGAGCTCGGATGAGCTCACCGCTATACTGCGGTCGGGTCAGTCGAACTCAGCGGTAGTGTGGTAGATGGCGAGGTGAGCTCGGACGAGCTCACCACCATATCGTAGAAAAATGAAACATACTCGAAAATAAGAGCTCAGACAAGCTCGGAGCTCAATCAACTGAGTTGGACCAAAAAGTCAAAGTGACAGGCGAATAAAGTTTGGACACGTGGCAGTTTGACAACAGCTTGATTGGCTAAAGGCCAATGTAGTAAAAGCAGTTATTGCATGACTTGTGCGACTGGTAGAATGAACCCAATTATGGCAAGGAATTAAATGCCTGGGTGGCTCGATGAAAAGGAAATCAATCTGTGCAGATCGATGGCGTACTGGAAGTTCGATGCATGAACCTGAAGACCGTGGGATTGGTTGAAATGTTAATGAGATTTATGACTTTTTCAGTAAGATACATTATTATATTTGTAAACCAAAAAGTGACGGTTAGGTTGCAAGTCAATGCAAGTTTGATAATTGATTTGTATACTTTGAGAGAAGTATTGTATTAGAGAGTTTTAACTTGAGAGTTGTTGTGAGTTGATCAGAGAGTGAAAGCTGAAAAATTTTGTATGTAATAATTTTATTGTTGTAATACAAAATTGTCTTTGCTTGGTGTGGTGGGTTTTTTACCTGAAAAATTTTTCCCACGTAAATACTTGTGTTAATCTGTGAATTCTTATTCTATAATATCTTTTATGTTGTTTGTATTCATCTCAGTAGTTTTAAGAAGCTATTAGAACTCGTTTTTGCTCTTCTTCCCTATTGTATTAGTGTTAAGGGAATGTATTTCGCACTGTTGGGTCGATAGATCCATCCCTATTTTCTCTTCATTAATTAGGTTTGGTTGACTTGGTGTCTACACGTTACATAAAGATTTTGCATCGAATTTAAAGAAACACGTGATTGATCCAAAATGTTGTTTGGTTCCTAATTAAATTGGTCCTCTCTCATTCTTATCCACCACAAGAATGTTGAGTAGCCAACCTAATTTGAATTTGTAAATTGAAGGATGTATAACCGACCTTGGAGAATGCTTCTAGGGTTGAAGATGATATAAAATCAAATCAAGATGTTGTGAATTTGGCATCAAACAAGTGAAGTGTGAGAACAAGTATGAAAAGTAGAGTGTGTAAGAGTGAATCAAGGCAACATTACTTTGATGTGTTAGATTCCTGAAAGCAGTGAGTTGATGGTGTCTACAATCTTCTGATCAAGTTGCGAATGCGTGCAACCTTTTGTGGTGGATCTTAATCTATCTTTTCTTTATCTATAGGTAGTGAATCTCCTTCTGAACAGTGAGTCCTATTGTAGGCAGTGAGCCTCAGTGTTTGGGCAGAAAGCCCTCTGGCAATGAGCCTTTGTATCTGATATTGCATTATTACTATATTGTGAGCTAACCCTCATCATAATTTTTCCCTCATTGGGTTTTCCACATAAATCTGGTGTCTCTAGTGTTTGTTTTTTGTTATTTGCATTTCCTATTTACACTTAGTAACATATTGAGTTAAAGTGGAATTGATTAAGGTTAGAAGTAAAGTAATTTGATACAACTGATTCACCCCCTCTCAGTTGTCTTGTGCATTTAAACAATCTTATCCATATTTTGTTTGCCTCAATCGATTGTTTCCGGGGGTCAAAGTTTGGCTTCGAGTCTTTGATAAAGAAACTTGTTCCATCAATAAAATGAGGTCTCAAGTTTATAACATTAGGACGTTCAATTAAGAAGAAGCCATTTGTTAAAGATTTGACATCTACTATCCCCTAGTTTCGTTCACGCTAGTTTCTTATTTTTATAATAGCTGGCCACTCGCCCCCCTATTTCATGAAAAAAGCCTTGTATTTCAAGCGACTAATTGAGAAAGCTAGTTTACAATTATCCATGAAAAAGGAAACACACCTGTGGTTAACTCTACTTTTACTGAAAATACCTTGATCGCCCTTCTTCTCTGCTTCCCCTCGGGTTTTTGCAGTGCCTTCTCCTCTCGATTTTCTGCTTTCTTTTGTGTAGAATTATTCTGTCAGGATGGCCCATTTTCGCCACCCCAAAGTCTTCGACTTCTTCCCATACATCCTACCACTGCATTCCAATTAGAATTCCCTTGTCGATGCCTTCCATACCAACCTTTATGATTCCCATTGGGTTTTGCGATTTTTTTGTTGCTAATCCATCCTATGCGTCTCTGTAGTTTTTCTGTCACCTCCCGTGTGTGTCACCTAGAATTGCTTCCTCTCAACCACTACAATATGAGTTATCTTTGAATGGCTGTCAGTTATCCCAATGCATCGCCCCCTACTCCTACTGCCTGAAGGTGTTGGTATGGGGGATCTTGAATTCATCCTCTCGTCGATGAGTCCTACTCCAGGACCAACCACCATCAAGAATAAGCCCATCATCCTCTGCGATCCGCTTCTCTGGATTACACATGTTTCCTGATGAGGTCCGTTGGGTAGTCCTATTATGCTACCATGGCCCATTCACCAACACCAGGTCTGCTTTCGCCTGCTCTGCTCCCGCTCACCATTTTTCGTAGATATCATATTTTATAGAGAGACAATCACCTTAATATTGTAAATGTATTTTACATTAGATATAATTAGAATAAAATTAGGAACCCAAGCCCCTTCATAGGTATAATTTGATAGATTCCAAACAATAATAGTGCCTATTTTCTAAGAAAGATTCTAGTATAAATTCTTATGTTGTAGGTAATAACTCTAAATAATATTTTTTATTTGAGATTTTCTATTAGGATCTCCTAAGATGGAACTGTGTTACAAAAGCTGAAAATGATGACAATTTAGAGAGATAATATAACAGTAGGAATCATTTGTGTATAAATAAGAAGATCATGTAATGTAATGACACACTATTTTACTTGCAATTATGAAATTTTGTTGGAATTCACTTAGTTTATGATGTGTGTATGAATAAAGTAAGATCTTCTTGGTTAACTTAAGGTAAATTACATAATATGAATATTATCAAAATTAACATAATCTAATAATGTATATGATTAAGCTAGTAAAATTAATATACTAATCAATAAGTAGACATAAAAAATGAAAACCATATGAATACCATATTTACATGAAGAATATATAAAAATCTTCATGCCCCTAAAGAGACCCAAGCTTGTCTTGATCTCAATGACAAGTAGGTCTACTAATAAAATCATGTTTCCTTTTGAAAATAAACTAGCATAGTATAAGTACCTCAAAATAACATTGCAATCATGGACCATCACATACCTCCAATATGTACAAAATTAAAAAAAATAGAAACTATTGAGTGACATTATTCAAAATAATCAGTCAAAACCATAAGCAATGTCAAAAATCTAATGCCTCATAGTCACAGGGTCAAGAAACTTGAAGTGATAATTCATCTTGCACCTCTTACACATCTTATAACTCTCTTATGTGTCATAAATTCTATAATATTCATCGAACTAAAAGGTAGGTATTCTATAATAGTTGAATACATAGTAAAAAGAAACTAGAAGAGAGTAGGTATATACATAAATATGATGAAGATTCAAATGTTGTTGATGGGTTCTCTAAAATGTTGACAATCTAAAATGACAATGCAATAAATTATATTTTCATAGATAGAGGAAATAAGATAATGTCCCAACCAATTAGGACTATATTTACCTTTAATAATTAGCATATTCATTTGTATTTCATGGTACTTTTCATAGAGAACCAAATCACTAGTTCTTGAAAAAAATAAGGGAGAACACACTAATCATCTAACCATTTAAGCCATTGTTAGTCTAGGTGCAAATGTTTTGTAAGATACTTACATGATCATAAAGTTCCTTGATTTTTTTAGATAATGTTTGTAACAATAAGTATTATCAAATTAGTTAGCACATCTAGTAAAACTCTTGAAGAGAAGATATTTTATGGTCAAACTTGACATAATAATACTATCACTATAAGACAAGAGTATGATGTAGTGCAAATGGGTTTTGTAATCTACATTTGGACAATTTTTTCCCAAGATTTAGTCAATGGTATTCTTAGAGGTTTTTACTTGACCATTTTATTGAGAATTAATATGGTTTTGAAAGATGATTTTTTCACTTTAAGGTTTAAATATCTTCATTATTTTTAGGTTTTAGATTTATGCTTTCTAATATTGTGCATTATCATTTTTAAGATTCTTTCTATGGTGTTATTCCTATTAATTTCTATTTCATTGATATATATTTTTGGGCCTAGGATTTATAAATTATTATGTCATCACTTTTTCTCACTATACTCACCCTTGGAAACCTTTTAGTATTTTATCTTAGACCTATTTTGTTACCAATTTTCTAATCTATAAAAAACTACACATCATTCTTACACTATTTTATTCTAGATAATTAGGATTAAGGCAACCTATAAAATTACATAGTTTTGTGGAACCTATACCACCCACCCTTGCATAGATCCATGTTAGTACAGTTTACATATGGGATTGTCATGATCATTTGTGCTTGGTTTCTATTCATGCTTCAATAATTATTACTTTTCTTTATTTTTTGGACACCCTTACAATTGTCATCTAGGCTTCTCATATGTGGCATACTTATTGTATTGTTTTTAGTTATCCTCATAGTTGGTCTAGTGTGCTTCTTGAAATTCATGAGATGATGGATGAATACAAATTTTAGAGACCTTGATTATAATAATATATCTTAGTTAGAATTTTACTTAATTTGTATAAGGGAGAGTTACGACACAGTTATATCCGAATGATCCCACAATAGCGGGTTACACTTTTTGGCCAAACTTGACATTGAACTGAATTTTTTTAACTAAATCTTCACTTTCAGGCACCTATAGCTGCTAAACCATGAGTAATTTGAAGATGATACAAACTAGTGATTTGTGATATTTTATCTCTACATTCTAAATATATTTTTTTAAAAAAATTGGAATCAAATTGCATTTCTTTTTCCATCTCCTTTGAAAACTAGTTTTTAACAATAAACACCATTTTTAAAGAGGGTGCTGCCACAATAGTGGTTTACACTTTTTGGGAGATCTTGATTTTTGTTGAAATCACATATTTTTAAAAAATATAATGATTTAAGCCTTGAAAATTTTCATTTAAAGGATTCCAATTAAGAGAGTTTGATCAAACCATCTTAGACCAAGGCCCCTTGGATAGAATCCCGCTAGTTTTAAACCATACCTATAATGAAGTCTCCTTTACACCTATCAAAATGCTAATAAAAAACTACTTTTGATTTACCTTTTGGGGGATCAAATGAGTTCATTTAAAATTTATTTTTTGTAATTATGTAGTCCTTATTATAAGCTTCCAAAAAAGTATAATTTTAATTAAATTTTAATTTGATTATTATATTTATTTTTTATTTCTTGTGAATGTAGGTTTTTCACCGAAAATCAAGTTCTTTGTTCTGCACATGTGGAAAAATAGTAGATTATCAAAATAAAATTTTGAAAAATATGTTCAGGCTGGGTATTGATGTCCTTGATGCATTAAAAAAAAAAATGAATTTTGATACATATAGAAAAAATTATGCTGTATGCAGTCTGCCTATATCTGAATTGTAATTGGTTTGACTTTGAAACTTGATTAAGGAAAAAATATTTAATAAAACACTATGAAACCAAATTATCTGGTTAGATATCATAGTTACAAATCTAAATTTGAAAAAATAGAATTTTATCATTCATACAAAAAAATTTATGTTGTATACGATGAGCATCACTCCTTAAAAATGTTGTTTACTAATAAAAACTAGTTTTTGAAGGAGATAAAAAAAAAGTGCAATCTAATTCCAAAATTTTTGAAAAAAATATATTTAGAATCTATAGACAAAACTTCACAAATCACTAGTTTGCATCATCTTCAAATTCCTCACGGTTTAGCCACTATAGAAGCCCGAAAGTGAAGATTTAGTTTTAAAAAATTAGTTCAGTGTCCAGTTTGCCCAAAAATTGTAAATCAGTATTGTGGGATCACCAAAGAGTGATGTTCAATGTATAACACATAACTTTTTTCTATGAAGGATGCAATTCTAATTTTTTTGAATTTAGATTTGTAACTACGATATCTAGCATGTTCATTTGGTTTCATAGTGTTTTATTGAGTATTTTTTTCTTAGTTAAGTTTTGAAGTCAAATCGATTATAATTTAGACATAGGCAGACTATATAATGTACAATTTTTTTATATGTATCAATTTTTATTTTTTTTGTTGGATCAAGGACATCAATACGAAGCATGTACATATTTTTTAGATTTTTTTTATAATCTACTATTTTTCCACATGTGCAGAACAAAGAGCTTGATTTTCGATGAAAAACCTATGTTTAATTAAACTAGAAAAACATAATAAAACCAAAATATACTAGAATTATACGAGTATTATAATACTCGAGCTGGGTTTTCCAAGTTGATTTCATTTTCATCCTCAACCTGAGCTTTGAAACCAATTTTTTTGTAGTGAAGGGGGTTCGCTAGAAGGGGGGTTCACTTGAACCCCCCTTTTTTGCCCTTCTACCCCCTTGAATCCTACCATAAAGGGGTTTGCTCGAAGGTGCAATTAAAAAATGGGTTCACTCGAAGGGGGGTGTTCGAGCAAACCGATTTTTGGATTCGCTCGAACACCCCCCTTCGAGTGAACCCCAAAAAACCCAATTTCTTTTTTTGGGAGCGTCCAAGCAATTTTTCTTCATGAATGCAATTGTAACCCACTTATGTAGGATCACCCATCCAAGTCAAATAGTTTTTATAATCGTAAGACATGCAACACCCTCACTACTTGAAAGTGATTGAAAGATTAACTAAAGAGCAAGAGAACATAATTCAGTAGGAATTCACAGTCCATAACAAACATATCATTTTTTTCTTAATAAGTATATACTACACAAACTTATAATCACAGTGTTAGTTTTGAAAGTTCTAGCTCAATAAATCATAGAGAAAATATTTAAAACCTAAACAGGTATAAAATATCAACCTAGGATGATGAACTTAAACTTATGATTAGAATATGTTAGCTAAGAGACAAACTGCTAAGAGTAGGTAACTCTTCTTCAATTTAGTTTATCCTAAGAAATTATTTTTTGTCATTATTCCATCTAATCTCCATCATCACTCATCCCTATAATATTTTTTAATTTGTAGATTTATTATTCACCACCTTTGATAAAAGTATGGGAATTTATGTAAATGTGGATATGTGAAGGATTAGAGAATAAGCCCAACTTTGCATAAGATTGTGTCACTTATTAATATGTAAGCATATTAAGCCATTATCTCAAAATTGACACAAAAAAGGTAATTGACATGGGTATGCAAAATTTACTAGTACATCCTCATTCACTTCATATAATTTAGTAGATTTTTTTTTAAAAATTCTCATCTTGCTAAATGTAAGTGGCAAAGTGATCAAAATCATCCTTGATTCAAAATAAATTAAAATGATCTAATTGAATAAAATTATTTGAATGAATTATATATATGAGCATTAACCTTACAAAATACAAACAAATGTGTAATGAAATAACTCACACAAGAGAAGAATATAATAGAGAATATTCTGCAAATAATACTTGATCATACTTGAGGATAATAAGCCACTTTGAGGGGAAAACCTCCAAAAGTCTCCAATAAGATTACAATTCACAATATAATGCTAATAAAATAAGAACTATTTTCCATACACCATAATTATATCATGGATACCACCAAACCAAATCAACTACCTATATAAGAATATTAATAATAATATGAATTAATTAAGAGTTATGATGGTCACAAGCCAACTACTCATATCCCTATGCAAACTATATGATTAAGGGTGTATAATTATCCCTTCATAGAAGTATTGTTGTCAATTTTGATCAACTATAGATGCTGCTAAATAATAATTCTCCTGATGTGGTATCTTCAATAGGTAAATCCTTTCATTTAATGAGGTACTCTATGATTGTCCTAGTCCTCAACTTATTTTTTTCATGTCTAGAAAATTAATTTAGGCTCCAAGATGAGTCTTCCCTTTGCAGATATGTCTCATATAACACTATCTATGTTGATTAATTTGTTGCTTTTATTCTATGTAATGTCCTCGACTTATTCTCCTTGAGACTAGAAAGCACCTCTGATTAGTGTTAGATTTATTCTCTTTCCCCTTCTCCTTCTCCTTATTATTCTTCATCTCCTTCATCACTAGCATCAATTTTTTATTCTAGTGATTTGGATGAAGTAACTTTGTCCACAAGACTATTTGTATAATGTGGTAGAACGTCCCTTCTTTTTATTCTCTTCACATAGCCAACTATACCAAATGAATTGGTTTGGTTTCAAATATAAGGATAAAATTATAACCTTTTGTTAACGTGAAACATGATGAAGATCGAATAATTTCTCCATTTGGTAGAACTAATTGGTTGGATTCTTGCCATAAAAAAAATACATATTAATATTTGGTGTGAAGTGTTTAGGAATGGAATTGTTTGGGTGAAAATCTATATTTAGAATTGAGTCAAAAACAAAAATATCATGTCCCTTAGAAAACATATCTTCCTCCCAAGTCTTATGGTGTGACTCCATGTGTTAGACATCTCTAAAACGTTGGTGAGAAGCTATTTATTCAATCATTACCTCCAGATCTCCTATCTTAGCCACCCCTTGCATTTTCTTTGCTACCCTTGATAATATTTCATCCATTCTTTTAGTGTATTCCCTTATATATTTAAAGGTTATGGTATCCATCTCCTCTACTAATGGATCTTTGTCAAGAGTATTTATAGGAGTGGCTATATTCCTTACTTTGCCTCTTGTTGGACCCCCCTGGTCATGATGCTACCAAAATGAATTTGACAATAACTTACTCAAAATAAATCAAAATAATCTAATTTTTTATTGTAACTTATTTGGGCTTGGATATCATCTTTTATAAAAATCTCCAAGAATTTTATTTTATTTGTAGCCTTGGGAGAAAACTATGTGGAAACCCTAATTTTACAATAACTCCTTCAATTTTTCTCATAAAATCCTCAAATCTAGACTATAACAAATTCAATAGGTCCTTGATCAACCATCTAGAATTTTAAAAAAAAAACTTTATAGCCTTGGGAGTGAATTCCATAACTCCTTTTAATATACTCTAGATGACCTCAAATCAACAATTCAACAACTTCAATATGTCCTTTATCAACCCTCCAAAAATTAGAACACAATTTACTAAATTGAGAGAGATACATGTTTCACAAATTGACATACTAAATAAAAAATTTACATTATATCTCTATTTTTAAATGCCACGATCATGATCTAATCCAAGTTGTAATGAAATGACTTGCAAAAAATAGGAAGTCAATAGAGTATTTAGAAGCACAATCAATACATATGACCAAACACGATTCTTTATTTTGCCTCAATTTATTTTAAGATGAGCGATGAGATTGATGGAGATGATGATGTCCTTTCAATTGTAGATAACATCATTCACATGCATAATGGCATCTCCTTGGCCTTTCCTTTCCCATTACTATTTCCTTTTCCCTTGTTTCTTCGTGATTTTATGTACAAGAGCAAAAAAAATATTACATTGCTATGAATTTATGCATTTTATTATACCATTAATATTGTCTTTAATCTTATTAGATAACATATCATTAACTTATCAAGGAAAAGCAAAAGTTTGAAATGGGCGTGAGCAGGAGAAACGCTAGCGGCTCTGCTCCGCAACGGTTTGATGGTGGCTCTGCTCTACAGCGGTCTGGTGGTTTGGTTGCGCCTGTGGCTGGGGAGGTCATCTCCGCTGGGGGTCGCTTGTCTGGTTCTTCCTCTCCTACGATGGGAGTGGTGGGCTCTATCCCTGTTGGGGATGGCGCTCTGTCAGATTTTCTGTGTGGGGATGCGGTTGTGACTGCGTCGGTTCCTGCTTCTACCGGGGATTGTGTGTTGGGGAGTGTTCCTGCTTCCTCGGGTGCGGTTGGGCGTGGTGTTCCTGGTCTTCCCATTGGGGGCTCTCGGCCCTCCCCTGCCTTAGTGCGTGTTTTTGCTCCTGTTAAAGGGTCTCGTCCTCTTGCTGTTGGGTGTGCTACAGGGAAGGAAAAATCTTTTTTCTAAAGCTGCTAGAGTATGTGCTTGGCCTCCCAAAGGTCTATTCCTTGTGCTCGGGACTCCACGGTGGTGGTTTGTGGGCCTGAGATAGTAGAAAATGAGGAGTATTACCTGAAAACGGGTGTGGTCTGTAGGTTCAATGGTCTATGGCCATCCCTCCCAGATCTTCATGACTGGGTTAAGGCTTCCTGGAAGCCTTTGGTTGCTGGGGAAATTGAGCTCTACCCTAGCGCTAGGGGCTTCTTTATTGCAACCTTTAGCTCCCCTCATGAGCAAAGTTGTGTTCTGGACAGAGGATGGATGTGGGGTATTCATTCTATGTCCATCAGTCCTTGGGCTCGTTCTTTCAACCCCCTTACAGAGTCGTTGAACACCAAACCTGTTTGGGTCCAACTGATAAACCTTCCTCTCCAGGTCTGGGAGGAATCATGCTTTGAAGCCATTGGCAATACCATTGGTCATTTCTTAATGGTGGATTCTACAACTAGGGAGTTTGGGCACACCACGGTCGCTCGGATATTAGTTGATCTGGACATCTCCAAACCTCTCCATGGGGATGTTGTTTTGCCGATGGAGGACAGACCGTGGAAATGGCTCTTAGACTACAAGGGTGTCCCCTTTCGGTGTAGCAGATGCTTTTTGGTGGGTCACTTGGCCTCTTCTTTCCCTCATGCCTATCGCAAGGGCGTTGTGACTTGGTGGAATGATGCTCTCTTGGATCACCTCACGGTGGGTTCTTCTTCAGAGGTTTCTTCTATGTTGGTTGACCCTCATGTTGCTGCTCCCACAGACCTCTCTTCTTTGGAACCACCCTTGGACTGCTCTGCTGACACTGTGTTGCCTGACCCTGCACCTGTTGTCGCTACTCTGTCAAACCCTATTCGCCCTTCATTGGGAGTCTCTTTTGTTCAGCTTGTTGATCCAGTCTCGGCTGCCTTGTTGTCATTTCCCTCGATGCTTGGTGATCTTGTGGTGACTGTGGTGGGGTCGCTCTTCTCACCGTTCTCTTCGTTTCCTGTTTTCAAACCTCCCTGGTTGGTTGTCCTTCGGAAGAAGAAATTTGTTTCTGCTTCTCAGTCTCGGGCTCGTGGAGCCTTCTCCAAACCCTCTGTGTCTGGGGTTGCTTAATCTCTTTGTTTTTCTACAGCTGTTTGTCAGTTGTTTCTGGTTATATCTATAGTTCAATCTCTTTTGAACTATGTTTTTCTTTGGCCCCTTGGGCTCTTTGTGAAGGGTACGACACCCTGAAAATGTTGCTTACCTTTTCAAAAACATATCATTAACTTGTGAGAGGAGAGCTCTTTGCTATAAAATGGAGATTGTGCAAGGGAGAAGCACCTCAATTGCTTCAACCTATATACCCTAGCATTCCACATGGTCGTATTCGTCCACATTTGAAAACACACCCACATTTCCAAAATATGCCCATCAAAATTAATCTTATGACAACTTGCAATGAGGTTCCCACTATACCTCTTTCCTTTTTATTTAACATGTATCACTTATAAGGGAGGTCTAACATGCACCATTAAATTATTACCTTATTAGTACTTGTCGTGAGACAATACTATTGTAATGAGTTTGGTTAGTATTTCGTTCAACATAATTTTATTTTTATTTTTTTCTATGACTACGATTATTAATAAATTGTTTGTTAATCAATTATATTTTAGTATTTTAAATTTTATTAGAATTTTTTTTTTTTCTAAAGCTAACATGCTAGTTTTCTAATTTTATAAATTCTCGAGAATATTTTTCATCAATCTAAGTGGCTGAAAAACTATGTTATGAACAGAATCTTAAAAATAGCCCATTTTTCTTAGCAGTTTTTTTTGGCATCTTTTTAATAAGAATATAAATCTGTAAAGTACGAAAATCTTAAATTCCAAACTTCGACAATTACTTTAAATAAGATCCATTATATTCAAAATAAAGTCGTCATCTCAATCTCTTTAGACATCAAAATACAAGTCGATTACATACAATGACATAAAAATCATAAAGATATCTCATAACAATTCAGTCTAAATCATACAAGTGTTGAATTACACAATTCCAGTTATAAATACAACGAATGATAATATATCTAGTTTACAATTCGAGACTTAGGCATTCAGTCGCCATAAGCTCATCATTAAATACATCATGAATAATAAAGCATAAAAGAAGATACAGTCTATCGATCTTCCATCCAAAAGCACATCTTCATCAAGAAGACGAGAACAAGGATCAGGCGCTTTTTTCGCCCAACCTCGAAGCTTACGCTTCCCTGAAATTTCTTATTCAATCAAGAAATACCCGACCCTGCACGAATCGCTTAGCAAAAAGCAGTCTACGAGCAAGATGGAATTTGGTGCAAGCCTAGTATAACTAGTAATACCACAAGCATTTTCATTTTTCTAATTCAGTTAAGAAATAAGCAAGTTCGATACTAGGATATGGTAGAGAGTTCAAATAATCCATCTATTTCAATGGTACAAAAATTACTTGGCCAAGTAAAATGTCATGCACGACAAATAAAAGTAGTTTTGGAAAAGCAAAACTACACTCTCTATTAACCCATATTCAGCACCCGTCCCGGAAGGTAACTTTCCCAAAAACATAACATGACATGTGAATTCTTTATCAAGCATGCATGGTTCAAACAATCAAATGCAGTCTTTCACATTCTTTCAAAACATCAATTGAAAACATTGTTTAAAACGAAAACAGTTTAACAAGTACTTCTTTCCATTGTTCCAATTCATAAAAGTCATAAAATCAATATTTTAATTGAGTCATTTAAATAATCAATAAAGTTTTCTAAAATGAAGGTGTAACTCCAGTATGTTGATTAATACATATAAAAACGTAAATTAAAAGAGTACACATTCAGTTGTTTCATACTCTTATTTAATTTAAGTTGTTTAAATAATCGTTCTTAATGTTTTCAAAAATAGACCAAAACTCAAGTTAAAACGTTTTATCTCCAAGTTAATCCTATTTTTAGCGTTTAAATATCAATCATTTATCAAATTTAATCTAACTATTTTAAAAGTCTTAGTTTTGATAGTTTTCAAGAAAACGTGATTTGCAAGTTTCAGTAATTCTCTATTCACAAATTGTGTTTAAAAATCGAAACTAAAGTTCTGATTTATATTTTCTGTCAACAATTCTTATTTTTTATCAGCATAATTTAACTAATTTATGTTCATCATCATTTCATTTTTCTCAAAATTGTGAGATCGTTTCCAGATTTAATACGTTATTCTAAATTTTAGTTTATTGTTTTAAGCATGATTTAAATCAGAAATTTTCAATATTCTCAGCAAAAATAAATAAAGTTTTAGTTAAATATGTTTTCCGATTTTAAATCCAAACTAGCTTTTTGTTTTGAGTTTATTCCCTGATTTGATCGATGTCAACATTTCAAGAATTGAATCAAAAGTTCTTCCTAAAAATCTTCTGGTTCTAAATTGTTAATATTTTGGAGAAAAAAAAAATCACAGTTTACTATTCTTATAGAATTTTGAATCAACAGAAATTTCTTTTAATACTTTCCAAAATTCACTAAGTTATTGCATTTATATTTTAAATATATTCCTGATTTGTTCAATTATGCAAGATCCTACCTATTAACTCTCCGATCTGAAAATGATTTTCATTTGTGTGCCTCCTCTATATTTTATGTTTATTTCTCCTCTGTTCTTGCATTCATTCTTCCAGATTTCTACTCCTCTTCTATTATTTTTCCTGTGCTGGCACACTTGTCTCTTTTTATAGATCTCAGTATGTTTCTAAGACCTTTTTTCTTTTGCTACCTTTGGAGGTCGCGCCTATTCCTGGATTTCCCTATTGTAACTGCGTGTGAAGTGGATTGGAATGCATGCATGTTGGGTTGTGTATGCCTCCTCCCTGGCCGCACCCTCTTCCTACATTCTCCTACGCGTGGGTGAAGGGAGCCTATCCCTGGCCGCGTGATATGGAATTACCCTTTTTAGAATCCCTTCTCTGGCCACGTGGGGTGTTGAAGTGCGGGGAGACTGCGTGAGGTGTGAGAGATGGTCACAACTTCACTAGGCCATGCCTTTCAAACAGGCCGTGTGGAAGAGTAGAGGAGATTTGAAGGATGTGCGTGGGTTTGGAGAGTCTTAGCATGCCTTCCAAATAGGCCGTGTATCCTACAAACTCCTACTGTTGCGTATGATGTCTGGGTGAAGGTTTATTCCATTGTTCTCTACAAAATTATCTCTCTATTGGCCGTACGCGTGAGGTGAGAAGGTAAAAATCTTAGTAAAAATAAATAACAGCACATAAAAACAAGTAACTCCCTCCCAAAAGATCAACAACCTCCCATGTATTTTTCTGTTCAAGATTAAAAACCAATTTTCATGCTCTTTTCCCAATTTCAAAATTCTTTAGTCTTTATCTCCTCCTTTCATGCATTCTCTCTTTTTTTTTAATACAACTGAGATCCACAATATATTCCTTGATCTCCAGTTCAAAACTCAAACTCAACATCTTGAAAATCTGATTGTTTCCTCAATTTAATTGAAAATATTTCTTCCATTCGTTAACTGAAGTTTCAATGAATGCCAAGTTTTAATGTGTATGTGAATTTTTTTTCTAATTGATTCCAATAACTCTATTTTAGGATTTTGTCTCTTTTTTCAAATTCTAAAACTTTTCTCCTTTCATAATTTTCAAATGAAAATTTAAAAACTATTAATTTTATAACACCTTATTGATTTCATTTTAATAAATTTTGAAATAAAAGTTTATTTATTACATTTTAAAATGCAAGCATCAATATTTCAAACAATAATAAAATATAGACTTAAATAATTCAATCATTTAAATAAGATCTGCTTTCTCACAATTTCATAAAATCATCATTTAAAGGAACATATATTTTTCTTTATTTTGGGAAAATCAATAAAACTATATTTTAAATTTGCAAACACAGTAATCACCATATACATTAAAATATTAACCAAGTGAGTGTGTGTGATTCCATCTACTCTTAAACATCAATCGGCTAAACAACTCTACCTGATTGTTGTTCTCGCCTTCAATCGCGTTCACCTGTTCCTGCGGTCACTTGCACTCGATTTATCATCAGTAATGACAAACCCCGAAATAAACATAAATACAATAATTTTCATTTCAATTTCAATCCAATTTCAACTTCATTTCATTTTGAATTTCAATTTAACCACTTTTAAATAATCATTAAATAATCTAAATTCGACATATCAAGTAATGTTTGTTTTTAAATAAGTGAAAAATCTATATGTGACAAAATCTTTTGCTTTATTTTAATATAACTTTTGTTTTCTTTGCGATAAGAATAGGGAGAGTAGATTTTATTATGAAAGCTTGTAAATGCGATGATAGACATGGCGTACTGTGTTAATTAATGATGCTCGTCTCCGTGGTACAAGTATATAGGTATACGTTCAGACCTCTTTACAATTTGCATGACACCGATCTCTCTCTTCCATATCTAATTAGGGGAGAGGAGTCGATACGTAGGCGGGGGCCTGAAACGTGCGATGGGACATGCGCTCATTGGGGCCCGCACCTATACGCTGGTCCTCCACAACGTAAGCTTAATTTCATCCTTAGATAGGCTTGATCACATCAAACATAAATCAGATATAAAATGCACACAAGTTAGCATTAATTTAAAAAATTAACAAGTACACAATGGCAGCCAAACATGATGAAGTGTATCCAACTTGTATCTGACATTGAACAAGTACCATTCCGACATGGAATTAAAATAGCCCAAACATTAAGACATGCACCCTTCCCCATAAACTACTAAACCCAACTTTCGCACCAATGCAGGCATCACTTTCACATTAGTCACAACTACAAAAAATAAACAAGGTGCCAAGTCAACAACTTTGAAACCCATCCGACCCATCTTTGACCGACTGGCGAACCCATTACAAGATTGTTTCCCATCGTAGCATAACCAAACCAGCACGCAAATGCATTCGCCTGTCCCGTCTACCATGAGATCTACAACATGTATCAGCTTCAATCTGTCCCATCTTGCCAAGTAGGGTGTGCACATAGTGCAGCCAAACACAAATATCCCACCTGCATCCATTTAACACTCCTATAAGGCTGCCATTATTCAAAACAAAAACATGGAAACAATTTCAAAGAATCCACCAAACCAATCAAGTCAAGAATTAAAGGCTGAAATCAAT
Organism: Sequoiadendron giganteum; assembly: GCA_007115665.2. Lineage (NCBI taxonomy): Eukaryota > Viridiplantae > Streptophyta > Pinopsida > Cupressales > Cupressaceae > Sequoiadendron > Sequoiadendron giganteum. The sequence goes on along the minus strand of CM021110.1, from coordinate 370,247,624 downwards.
CAAATCTCCAATTCATACGAAACATAACTCAAATTCAAAAGAGGATAGCAATTTATTTCACCACACCAAACAACCATCAATCAAATTCAAATAATTCCCAATTCAAATAGCTGTGAAAACCAACAAGTATTTAGTTATTCTGCAGTGAGCGACATAAGAAAAAGAGGAGTGACAAGCACGAAATTGAATGAGTTAACATCAACGGGAGGCAAGAACTCAGATTCCAATGCACTAGCATCCATATTGTACTAGGTTTTCCTTTTCACACTTGTTTTTCATTACAACCATTAACAACATCCATATTGATCTTCATTACACCCATTATAGTCATATTAGATGTTTCTTTATGTATCGGTAGGGTTTATATTACAAATATTGCATTCATAGGTTAGCATATGTGTTCCATAGGGTTTATAATGCATATATTACAGTCATGGTTTAGCATTTAAGGCTTTCCCTAGGGTTTATATTGCAAATATTACAGTCATAGTTTACCATCTCTGTTTCCCTAGGGTTTATATTGAAAATGTTACAGTCATAGTTTAGCCTTTATGTTTCAGTAGGGTTTATATTGCAAATATTACACTCATAGTTTAGCATTTATGTTTGATAGGTTTTGCATTATCATTCACTCTGCTTTTCATGTGTCTCAATGGTTTTGCATTATCATTCACTCTGCTTATCGTAGTCTCATAGGTTCTGCATTATCATTTATATGTTACATATTGGTCATGGTTTACCATTTCTGTTTCAATGGTCCTGCATTATCGTTCACTCTGATTATCTTATTCTCATAGGTTCTGCATTATCATTCACTCTAGTTATATTATTCTCATAGGTTCTGCATTATCATTGACTCTGCTTAGCATAATCTCACAGGTTCTGCACTATCATTCACTCTAGTTATCTTATTCTTCTTTCAGATCTACATTGTCATTCACTCTGGATATCTTATTCTCATATCTTCTGCATTATCAGTCTCTAAAGTTTCTGTTGTTCAAACATGAGTGTGGTTTTCACTTTGTTGTGCATGAGAAGGTTAATGTTGTAAACACTTAAGAGATATGAGATGTTCTTAAACTCTAACTCCCTTGCATAGCTTGTAATTTTGTGCTTCTTACTCCTCTACTTCCTTATGTCACTCACTCCAGAATAGATAACTCAAGATAAAAAAACTCCTGTTACAAAATATAATCTCAATTGAAATGCAAGAAACTAAAAAGATAACACATACACAAACTAAATAATCTTCTATTCAAGCATCACTCTCTTCATACATATAAAGATAACTGTTAAAGCATTTGTGTTTCATAGTTTACCATTTATCTTTCCTAGGTTTTGCATTATGATTTACTCTGGTTATCATATTCTCATATGTTCTGCATCACAAACTGAAAGATAACACATACACAAACTAAATAATCTTATGTTCAAGCATCACTCTCTTCATACATATAAAGATAACTGTTAAAGCATTTATGTTTCATAGTTTACCATTTATCTTTCCTAGGTTCTGCATTATCATTTACTCTGGTTATCATATTCTCATATGTTCTTGTAGACATGCAAAACTAACATCGTGCATCGAATTCTTCTATTAATCAATTATAACAGTTTATTGATTAATTTCTTAAGGTTCATTAAATAAATCAAATAATTTAATCCTTATGTTCTTCTCATTTGATTTAATAAATCAAACCGATTTAATCAAATGTCACCTCCTAATATCATCCAAGTTAATTAATCTACATTAATTAACTTCTAATCATGATTATCATTCTCTAGCTTTTGACTCAACTAGAGTCAAATCCAAACTCCTAACTAACCCACCCACTTGCACCAATAAATCATTTATTTGATTTATTATTTCTTCTATTTACATTCAAAATGGCATCAAAATGGAATATTCTTCCAATTTGAATCTTCCCCCAAAAAGGGACTTGTCCCTTCCAACAAAGTTTTAAATGCTATTTGCACAAGTCAAACATGGCATTTATTGCACCTTTCATCCCCCCTAAACATGTCATTTCATCCAAATTTGAATTTCAAATTGGCACATTGGCCAAGACTTGCACATTCCTCACCCTCTCACAACTTGACAAGTGGCATCTTGTCATTGGCTCATGAATGATCCCACATTCATCCAAATCTATCACTCTTCCTAATCTTGAATCTATAAAATGCAAAGCATTTCAACACAAATCATCCACAACACAACACTTTCTCATTGCAAGGTTACTCTCTTCATTTGAGAATCAATCTTTCTCTTCATCATACACATTTTGAATGCATCTACACTATAGACAACTTGAGTTCAAGCATCTCATTGTCTATCTCATCATCTTGGCAATCTAAGCTTATCAAGGATTGGGAAAGGGCTCTTTCACATACTCAAAGAGCACCAATCCACTATGGGATAGGAAGGATTCATGTTTTTGTATTGTTCTTATTAGTTGCATTGTTTAACATGATTCTATATTTCATAGAGATGTTTGAATTTGCTGATTTAAACTAACTTTTGTGCTAACAACATGAAATGGTTTAAGTCTCACTTGCAGAATTTAGCATCCTACAAATGGCGCTAGAAGGAGGGATTTTAATATTTCTTTGATATGTATATGTTTCATGCTTGTTGCATTTTAGGCATAAATTGATCAATGGTTTGCAGATACTGAATATTCGGTTCTTTCATAGTTCTGACTGTTCGTAAGCCATTTATATTCTATATGGTCTATTAACTATTGATAGTCTTGTTATTCTAGTTAAATGAAATAATTGTGGCCTTCGTAGTCATTACAAAGATAGTTGAGGTCAGATCTGGCATGTTCAGTTGTTCTTAATGGTGCAGACTAATCTGTATTCAGTGTAACTGCAATTCACGTTTCGATTTATATTACTCTTTCTTGCATAATGATGCTGTAATCCAGTTAGAGGAAAGAAAAATCATCATAAGTACTATTGTAAAGCTTGGCTTTCCACAAATTTGTGCTAGAGGGATTTGCTTCACAGGAAATTTTGAAGAAAATGCATGCCCACTAATTGCCATTATTTAATTGTTGAGAAAATGCACACGGTTCCTTGGGAAGTTTGTTCAGATAAAAGTCGAGCAAGGTTGGGTTTTACATATAATCATGCAATCATTACATTGCTTAAAAAGCACATTTCTTAGGGGATCTCTATCAAACAGTTTGTGTGCCTTGCCTATAACACCGCCTGTGACATGCTTTCATATTTCACATAGAATCCTGCCTGATATCCTAACTTGAGAGTGACGTCCATGATTGGAATCAGACCGAATTCTTGATTAATAGCTGGCTTCAAGAGCCTCACGCCATTGAAAAGCTCATTTATTACGGTTGATTTCTTCTCATTATTTTCTTCTTGACAGTTCTATATCTGCATGACAGGAGAAAGATAGTATGTGAAATCTGTAGCGTGTTCTCAGATCCCCTCGCCATAATCAACAGTGCTCTGGAGTTGCAATATGAGAAAAAGAAAATAGGAATGAAAGGACTCGAAGCCCAACCCTGATAGATGCCAAGGAGGATGGTAGCAAAGATCTGAGTTTTTAGCTTTACGCCTGCCATCACCATTTTTCTTGTACTGAGGGTTCATAGAGACCTTGTGCCCTCTTTACCAGTGAGCCTGAAGCATCAGTGCATCTCTCTCAAAGAATCAACATGCTAAAAAACTCCAATGGCGTCTGGAAAAGCACAAAAATCTGTGAAGAGTCGTGAACGAATGGCATAGTGAAACATTGGACAAGTTGAGGCCTCTCCACAACAATCTTTTTGAAGCTTCTGCTACTGTAAAGAGGGATTTCATATGTATTTCCACTAATGCAGATGATTCTTCCAGTGTTTGAGTATGACTGTCTTGAGATATCTATCCTCTCTCGCCAGGACATGAGACATCAGCTCCGAATGGCAAGAGCAGCATATGGGAGAATATGCAATCTTTTTTTTTTTTGGAGTTCCGCAGCAGTTTGACAATCCAAGCCGCAAACCATGAATGTTGAAGTTGCGTATATATTCTGCGCACTCTATGTTAATAGTGGTCTAGGAATGTCCAAGCTATTTGGTAAGTGAGGTGTGCTTGGACACAGATTTAAGAAGTTGTTTGATTACAAACTCCAATCGCCCCCTGTTCTTTTTATTGTGGGTATCACCTGCTGGCAGACTTCACAAATGAAAGGGTTTGTTGACTTCAACTACATAGTTATCATCAAGTTTTCTTTATTTTGAAGGATATTATAAAATTTTCTTTATTCAAAGTTCACATGACTTGTTTGTGCGTCCATCAAAGTTGTTGTGTTATACTAAAAGCTCTGTGTTGCACAAGTCTAATATTTTTTAAATAGATCCATTTTGTAGATATCCTTTCATTGTTACATTGAATGAGACCACATCCTTGGTGTGTACTGTCAACAGTTCATGCACCTTGAAACCGCGCACCAAAAGTTGGAGAAGTGAAAGGTCAACAAACCAGGAGACACATTTATGGTTGTCAGATTATAACATGTCTTGGTTGGCTTGGAAACATATTTGTAGCAGTGACAGATTGTGATAGGACAGCTCTAAGGAAATACCATTTGAATTTGTGTGGCATTAGCAAAACGTAACAGCTCTATTTATCATGCGCTTTAACTTGCCACCTGCAATTTTATGACAACCCACAAAGATCAGTTAGCTACAAATCTTTCAATTTAATCTTCAAGTGCTTTGAGTTTATTTTACTTTTGCTCTTACTGACCAAATATTTACTGCAGCACATCGACATCTTTATTGAGTTTAGTGTCACGCATATTCTTGTCAAAATCTGCCTTCAGTAGGATTGAACTGTTATTCTACTCTTTAATAAGATTTATGTCAGAAAGCTTATACTTTACTACTAGATTTGAATATCAACAATAAAGAGCAGAGCCTTTTTATTTGTTCCAAGGCAAAATATACCCTAAGATCTTGTGAGTGAGTGATGTCCATGAGTTAGGAAGGCATATGTTTTTCAATTGATATTGATTTTGTGCATCAAATGATTTTTTTATGTTGTTTGGTGCCATCTTTGTCTGCTGAGACTTAAGGCAATTATTTCTACTACCATCTTGTCTATCTTGGCTTTGATATTAATGTATACTGGATTTGACAGGTCGCTTATGGACTAATAATGACAGATTTACGGATCAGCTTCCAAATATGATTACACTCAATTTGCTCATAAACTTCATCTATCAACATTCAATTTATTCACTACCATCTTGTTGGAGAAAATACATTTGACTGAAAACTCATGCTTCCTCACATTCTTCAACATTGCAAGTTGAATGTTAATGTATTTTATGCTATGTACATGATTTGGATGTGTAGGTTGAAAGGCTAATGTAACAATCTTGGGGACTTTATCTTTGATTTGCCAACATTAGTTTTCTGAATCAATATTTTCATATGATGTACTTTGATCTTACTCAATGGTAGTGATGGAGTAAAAGAGAGGAAAACCTGATTTTTATTTGTTTTCTTTCACAGGATACTTGGCATAATAGTTGGTATACAAAATCAATGGTGGCCTCTCTCAAATGGAGGATCACTAGTATGATGGTGTAGCAAGGTTAAAATTGGAGTTGGACATCGGAATCTAGCGAAAACAAAGGAGAATAGAGTGAAGTTGGAGATTTCTTTTTTGAAATTGAAACTTGAAAAGCATTTTTTAATGCTTGTTTTAAAAATCTTGAAGGTTCCATTTACTACCCTTTTTTTTTGTTTTTAGCTAACTTACTTTTCAATTTGGGCTTAAAATCAATCAATGACTTGATATTTTCAAAGTTGGTTAAAAAGAACCTTAGACACTTACTAGAATTTCAATTTGGGTTAAAACTGAACAAGGCAACCTTCACACTTGATTTTGGTGCTTAAAACGAATTCATCACTGCTTTTTGGACTTAAAATGAACAAGTGTCTTTCATGTTTTGCAATCTTTTTCACAAATTAATATCACCAAAATGCGTATGCGCTTCTCTCACGCTTCATAGCGATCTTGAGAATCAAAAGCATTTTTGCGATATTAACTTGTCAAAAAGAATGCCTCCACATTTCAATTTGGGCATTTTAAAATTGAACAAAACATGCGAGTGTGAGCACGATATATTACGGAGGTTCTCCCCTTTGTTTTTCAACAAAGGTTGTGTGAATGACAGGATATGTTAGCTTGCTATTGTTTATCTTAGAGGGCCTGCCTTGTGGGAAAAAATACTCACCCAAGGGAACGACCCAATTGGGAACACGCTAAAGCCAAGCGACTTCCAACTGGTATATAAGTGTGGATATTGGAACAAAGGCCAATATCAAGAGGATTATTCCGACGAGATGGACAGCAATGGACTCTCGTCGACGTTGGATAATCCCCCACGAACGGAATGCCCAAATTAGAACCCCTTGTTTAGAAAAAGGCCAAAACCTTGTCTATCTTGTTGGTGCAAAAGGTTATGTCCTTTGAAGCCACCCCATGTAACATGCGGTCTTGTTGTGGAAATGGAAAGTATGCCATGGGAGATTCATGGGTACTAATGCTTGGCTGACCCGAATAAGTGAGTGTCGTGGAGGGGAGCCAGTGTGGTCAAGCATTTAGCCATTCGCACAAGATATGCGCAACTGGATTTATCCAAGTGGGAACTCAACAAAATATTGCCTCATCATCCTAGGGTTGTAAAAAGTGTTTGGAATCAAAAACACTTTGCTTGGATTCAAAACATTGAAAAGCAAACATTCACAAGAGCCTCAAATTTCAAACACCTTGGAGGAAACAAATACCTTTGACGAATTTAAGCACTCTTGCTTTCCCTAGGGATCATATCCTTAGAGGTTTCTAAGTGCTTGAATTCTATCATCATTTGTTTTCACTAAGGATAAACATAGGAGACTTTTGCCCTAATTTCCTTGATTTCCACATAATGGACCTTGTGGGATGAAGAAGAAAGCAGGACATTAGACATTCAGTTTGAAAACATAATCAAGCAAGTGCTTTTGGTAAAAAGGAATTCACTAAGACAAGATAAAAGACAAATTGGATTACACCTATGTTTTCTAACATGATTTCTCGCAAGTTCAAAATCCCAAAAACCGAAGTTCAAAAGGCTTAGTCTAAAGGCTCGTGAGGAGCATCTTGAGAGACTTTTCGAGTTCAGAATATAGTGTGTTCTTCAACACCGAGGTCTTGTAAGCAGAAGTGTTATTCTAAATCAATTCTAGGATCAAATTCGATCACTTTCATCCATCTCTCAACCATCGAAATCAATCAAATTTTCACTTCACCAACAGCTCTTGGAAACTTTGTAAACATTTGTTATGCTAAACTTTTAGGTGAAATCAAAACCTCTTTGTTTGACTTAACACATTTAGTCAAACCATCAATCCAATCACGATCAATCAAAGTCCTAAAAAGTTTAGCATTTCCTTCAAAGTTGCTTTAAGAGTTCCATTCATCCATATCACTCATCTTTCGTTTATCTCATCCTCGTCATCACTTTGATCCTTCAATTATCCTAGTTCTTCGCTTCTTTGAACCTAAGGTTTAGACCAATCTAAAGGATTAGAGGTTCATCTCTTACATTCTTGAAAATTGATCTTCATTTTATGGTTCAAACTCGATCTCAACACAAGAGGGACATGGAATATAAACTTGATCCATCCATCATGAGCAATTTGATTCAACCAAACTATCCAAGCCTTGCAATACCATTTGATTTTCAAAGCTTGTACAATGCATACATGGGAGCATTATCTCATACAAACATCAATGGTACAACAAATATGAGCATACCCAATCCAAAGTTTGGAACACCTTTCCCAATGATAGATTTAAATCCAAGTCCAAATCTACAAATCTATCAACCAAACGCTCAATTCATGAGTTTTCCAAACAATGTCATCCTACCAAATCCATACATACCAAGTGCAACTTTACCAAACATGACCATTTCAAATCCACACTTGGTAAACTTTGGGATCGATATGCTTGCAAATCCCCCTAATGTTGTTCAAAATCCTAGCAATATATTGGCAACTCCATATGTTGATTCAAGTCAAGGTAACACCATGCAAAATCAAAGTTACCTAAATCAAGGCAAATTGATTCCCAACCACAACAATGCTCAATTTCAATCTATCATGCCAAATCAAAATATCATACCAAATCATCCCATTTTTCCATCGACGTCGCAAAAATAGATGGAAACCATCCAAGCAACCCCAACAATCAACACCATTCCCATTCCACCACCACCACCACCACCGCCACAATACAACACGGCCAATTCATTCTCGATCATATTGCAAACCGCTCAAGAAGCTTCCCGCAAAAAGGCACTCCAAGCCCAACAAGCTACACAGCTAGTTGCTCAGCAAGCACAAGTGGCTCAAGTAGCCCAACAAGCGCAAGCGCAAGAAGAATTATGGGCACTATTGCAAACAATCCAAGAAGAAGTAGCACAACAAAGAGCCCAACAAAAAGCTTTGTTGGCACAAAAACAACATGACGAACAACAAGCATTGTTGGCTCAGCAGAAAACGTAGGCCTTACTCCCACAACAAAGCTTGCAATTGATTCCCACCATAATAATTCAAAATGATGATCAAGATCCTTTGACTAATGACAATGTTGAAAATGTCTCTACATCACCTAATGAGTTAGAAGACATATCTCAAGAATTTGTTCCAAAGCATGATCAACATCTTTCACCAAGGTCTAGCAATGATCCTTTCCAAAACATATGGCCATCCTTTGACCTCATGAAATTTGAGAATCTTCCTATGCCTAATGAAGATATCCAAGAAAGAAATCCATTCTTTGAAATTGACTCATGTCAAGAACTTGATCCAAAGCATGTTGAAAGCAATGCCGAAATCACTCAAGATCGAGAATTTGTATCTCCAAGCTACTACAATGATATAATGGACACTCTCCTATCTATACAAGATGTTGCAAATGATGACCATATCCACATAGCACATACTCTTCCATATACCCATGAGATGCTTTCTTTGGATGGACCTGTAGATGATCTTCATTCAAAACAAGAGTCTCATACTCTTACTGAGGAACAAGAGTCTCCTACCCTTAAAATTTGTACACATGATCAAGATGTAGAGAAATGTAGAGACATATCAGAAATGGATCATGAAGAAGGCTTGTACATAAGTCATGAATCAGAAACATCCTATGAAGTGAGTCATGAGGAAGACTTTTGTGTAGACAGTGAAGCATCAACACTTCTTGAAGAAGCACTACAATCTGATATCTCACAAGATCAAACCAAAGATATCAATCAGAAAGTCATCCCACATGTGGAGGATCATATCACTTATAAAGTTGGATCACTTACCTTTGAGGGAAAATCATCTTATCAATAAAGAAGCTGACACTTTTGAAGGTCCACGACAGAGCAGAGAAGGAGCAACACCTTATTTCCAAGGGAAATCATATCCTTTTGCAAATAAAATGTTTCAACAAATGAATTATCAAGGTAGAGGACTAGGCCTACAGGAACAGGGTATCCTAGAAACAGTGCAGATTTTTGGAAATCCTAAGCGTCAAGGCCTTAGTTATTCAACAATCAAGGGATCTCAGCATATCAGTAATACTATCACCATACTGGGGGAAACTTCGTCTCGAGCAAACATCAACATAAGGAGCACGAAGAATCCTTATGATGAAACTGATGCCAATACTACAACCTGCCATATCATGAATCTTCATCCACCCATCACCCCATCCACAAATTAGGACCAACATCAAAAGAAAGATTCGAATCAAATGATGAAGCACGAAGGACAAATAAAATACAAGTGGATACCAAAGAATACAAAGAATAATTATCCCTATCAAACTCCATTAGTCAAAGAAACTATGAGGCAAAATCAAAAAGGGAAAAGTATCCATCAAAGATGTCCAGAAAAGCGAAAACATGCTTCTAAAGCGACATACAAAGTGTATCAAGCAGTTGGTCCCAATTCCATGTACACTTCTGTATCCACCCATTACTACTCATCTTCCCAAGTTTGGAGAGTCAAAGGCTCCAAACTATCAACTAATCCATCTTTTATCCCTAAACACACTCCGTCCATGCCTCCATGCATAATATCCAATTCTCACATTGACCATGTATTGGCGGCGACCCTTCATCATAAGGATTCAAAAGGCACTCTATCACGATGGGCGCACAAAGACAAAGTTAACTCCGATATTAGTAAAGCAGATCCAAGATCCCAAAAGTTGCTTTCAAGTGCACGTATCTTGGCAAAGCAACTTCTTCAAGCAGGATATCAATGGCACATTATGAAAGAAGCATCAACATCAACACCACCAGGTGGTTCAGCATTAGCTTAAAATCTCTCAGAAAATACAAAAAAAAAAAATCAGAAAAAGTCTTGAAAAAAATGGTTACCTTGATGAAAACCTGGCAAACAGGCGTCCTGGTGACAACAAAAAAATACAAAAATACAAAAAATCCAAAAAAATCAGAAAAAGGATTGAAAACAGTAAAGAAAAAAATCATCCTCTAGTGAAAACCGCTTCGGTGGCGCTTTGGACAAGTACCATGATGAAAACCTGGCAAACAGGCATTATGTGTAGAATCGAGCATCTACATGCGCCAGTTCAGGAGAAAGCATCTTATCACATCCATAATAAAGCTAGCATTCCATCCATATCATTCGTTCATCCATGAACCATTTATCCACACATTTTTATCCATCTGCATCCAAGGTCCAAGTTACCTTGATCATGATGAAGTTTTGGTGCATACTTTATACTTGTTTATGGTAAACATCTTGACATGGGTCATTTTCATTGACCCCATCCTATCCAATACATTATTTGAGCCTTGAAGCATTATCTGAATGAGAATCCTCTATTTGAACACCCTTATCTTATCGCAAGATAATTCATATCCAAGCATCTACCTGTGGCATTCCAAACATTGCTAGACACTGGGGGCAGATATTCACATCTTGCTTCGTGAATGAATCTTGATCTATATCCTCCATCTTATGAAGCGATCCGAACATTGAAAAATGTGAAATCAAACTGGTCAAATCATTTGCGAGCCAAAGATCCAAGTCACTAGCCCATGGCATATTTTGACAGGATGACGCTCCTTATCAACCATGATCTTTCATCCAACATCAATCCAACAATCAATATCAGTTGCATTTAATACGCGTGTCAGCGTCACATCATATCATCAAATCAATTTTGTTCCAAATCAAGCTTCATCAATCTTGATCAATCGAATCCAATCATCACCTTGTTTGACTTAACACACTTAATCAAACTATCATCTTGTGCACGAGTTTACTCTAGGATAACACAACTTCCTTGGGTTTACAAGTTCATTATCATCACTCTATTTGGCTTAACACACTTAGCCAAATTATCAAATCCATAATCACCTTGTTTGGCTTAACACACCTAGCCAAATTATCCTTTTTGTACGAGTTTACTCTGGGATAACACAACTTCCTGGAACTTACAAGTGCATTATCACTTTTGTTTGACTTAACACACTTAGTCAAACAATCAATCCATCAATCCGATTGATCAACCTTAAGCTTGATTTTCAACAAAATCCCAAAACAGAGCACTGATATCATCATGTATCCATATCCAAATTGTTAAAATCATGCGAAAAATTCAAAAACATCCAAATCATGCAAAAAACTCAAAAACATCAAAATTCATCAAAAAATCCAAAAACATTCAAAAAACTCATTCAAAAATCCAAAAACATCCAAATCATTTAAAAAATCCAAAAACATGTCGAAATATTGGAAAATCTTCAAAATTCATCATTTAGTCTTGTCAGTCTTCCACCTTGTCGAACTACGTCGTCTCTGAGCTTGAACGTAGGCAAGGTTGATCTTTGATCATCCCCCAAGACGGTTAGGTCAGTCCTTTAGGCATCCGTCGCAATGGCATTCGTTTGCTTATCTTTTTTACATTTAGGTCATTCTTTATGCGTCTGTCGCATTGGCATCCATTTGCCCATCCTTTAGGCGTTCGTCGCAATGGCATTCATTTGCTTATCTTTTTTACATTTAGGTCATTCTTTATGTGTCCGTCGCATTGGCATCCGTTTTCCCATCCTTTAGGTGTCCGTTGCAATGGCATTCGTTTGCTTATCTTTGTTACATTTAGGTCATTCTTTCAGGCGTCCATCACATTGGCAATCCGTTTGCCCATCTATCTTTTCATTGAGTCAGGTTTGTCGTCCGAACTACGCCATCTTTGAGCTTAAACGTAGGCAAGGCCATCCTTGATCGGCCCCCGAGACACAAAATTCAAAAACATTCATAAATCTTGAAAATACCAAAAACATTGAAAAATGTGAAAATTCCAAAAACAGCCTCAAAACATTTGAAAAATCCAAAATGGTGCATCCATTCCATCTCACTTTCACCCGTGATTTTCATCACTCATAATAAATCATCGTCATTTTCACCCTTTGGTGAGTCAGTCAGAAGCAAGTTTAGCAGGTTCCAAAGTGAACTCCGTAATCGTCAAAGTCTCAAGTCTAAGTTAGTAAGTCAGCAAGTTGGTCAACTCAGAGTATCAATAGCTTATCACCCAAATCAGTCCCACCAAAACCCTGATCACTACATGTCCTAGGATGAAGCTTTCCTGCGATGGACATAAGCATCAGGTACCCCACAATAGTTAGCCTTGGCTAGTGGTATGAAGAACATTAGCATGTTTGTTTATTTTATCTTGGTCTTGTTTAGACTTATCTTATTTTGCGCTCATTCCAAGGACCTCTCGATGATGCCTAAACAAAACAGGTTTAGAGAGAAAGGAATGGGGCAATGATCATTATCTTTTTGTCTGCTGTGCTTGTTGGATGTTCTTGTAAAATAACTTGGCGAATACTTTCTTTGTTGGGTCCGTCCTAGCAAGGTTTCCGTATGTCAAGTGTGAACAAGAGTACTCCTATCTGATTGTCGAGTCAAAGTCCATCACACTAGGTGCAACGCCATCCTGGTTCTTAATACCTTGATGCATCGCACCTATGTGTGTTATCAAACATAAAGAAAGGTATGCTCTTTTCCCATCCTTGGATAAGTAATACATCATCATCATTCATCATCATATCTAATAAAGTCTCGATGACAGGGGGACTTGTTGGACTTCTTCATTCTTCTTGGATTTAAGGGTTTATCCCTCTCATTCTTCTCCTTCGCGCTAACAATGCATCCGCATTCTCATTCTGCATAATCACGTCAAACCATCATAGGATAACATCATCCATCTCATTCGTTTCACATGCATTGCATAATCATTCAAGTTGTCTAGGATAATATAGATTTGTTATTCTAGGCATCTTTCGAACATCTCATTTACATCATCATTATCATATAGATCATATAGTCATCACCATCCATACATTCATTTGAACCTCTTTGTCGCGAGATCTACCTCAAATTGAATCTTTTCGCTCGATCTCTCGAGGGGGCAATGTACTAACGTACTTATTTTCGTTGGGGCATCCGAAAAATCTGAATTTTTTTTTAATTTTGATGTCAACGGAATCATTATTTGAACCAATGCAACGAGTACATTGCTTCAAAGAGGGGCAAAATGTAGACATGCAAAACTAACATCGTGCATCGAATTCTTCTATTAATCAATTATAACAATTTATTGATTAATTTCCTAAGGTTCATTAAATAAATCAAATTATTTAATCCTTATGTTCTTCTCATTTGATTTAATAAATCAAACTGATTTAATCAAATGTCACCTCCTAATATCATCCAAGTTAATTAATCTACATTAATTAACTTCTAATCATGATTATCATTCTCTAGCTTTTGACTCAACTAGAGTCAAATCCAAACTTCTAACTAACCCACCCACTTGCACCAATAAATCATTTATTTGATTTATTGTTTCTTCTATTTACATTCAAAATGGCATCAAAATGGAATATTCTTCCAATTTGAATCTTCCCCCCAAAAGGGACTTGTCCCTTCCAACAAGGTTTTAAATGCTATTTGCACAAGTCAAACATGGCATTTATTGCACCTTTCATCCCCCCTAAACATGTCATTTCATCCAAATTTGGATTTCAAATTGGCACATTGGCCAAGACTTGCATATTCCTCACCCTCTCACAACTTGACAAGTGGCATCTTGTCATTGGCTCATGAATGATCCCACATTCATCCAAATCTATCACTCTTCCTAATTTTGAATCTATAAAATGCAAAGCATTTCAACACAAATCATCCACAACACAACACTTTCTCATTGCAAGGTTACTCTCTTCATTTGAGAATCAATCTTGCTCTTCATCATACACATTTTGAATGCATCTACACTATAGACAACTTGAGTTCAAGCATCTCATTGTCTATCTCATCATCTTGGCAATCTAAGCTTATCAAGGATTGGGAAAGGGCTCTTTCACATACTCAAAGAGCACCAATCCACTATGGGATAGGAAGGATTCATGTTTTTGTATTGTTCTTATTAGTTGCATTGTTTGACATGATTCTATATTTCATAGAGATGTTTGAATTTGCTGATTTAAACTAACTTTTGTGCTAACAACATGAAATGGTTTAAGTCTCACTTGCAGATTTTAGCATCCTACAGTTCTGCATCACAAACTAAAAGATAACACATACACAAATTAAATAATCTTCTGTTCAAACATCACTCTCTTCATACATATAAAGATAACTGTTAAAGCATTTGTGTTTCATAGTTTACCATTTATCTTTCCTAGGTTCTGCATTATCATTTAATCTGGTTATCATATTCTCATATGTTCTACATCACAAACTAATTATTCTTTTGTTCAAGCATCACAACACTCTCTTCATACATATATAGATGTATTTCATAGTTTACCATTTATGTTTCATAGGTTATGCATTATCATTGACTCTACTTATCATATTCTCATATGTTTTGCATTACAAAGTGATTTTTTTTTTGTTCAAGCGTCATTGTTTTGATTCTAATTATTATGTGTAGATGGCCAAGGGCAATGCAGTGGTGACCCATACTGGGAACAAAAAAAAGAAAAGAGCCACGACAAGGTTGCCTGCCGAGAAACGAGGATGCAGATTCCCCCCTGAAATAGATCATGTTGCACAAGTAGATGAGGTTTCTACTCCTCAAATACTGCAAATTGAGGTTACTACACCTCAAATACCGCAGAAGGTAAAACAAATACAGAAACTGTGGTCTGAGGATGACATGAAAAGGGAACTCTATGACGTTGAAGAGAATGACATGTCAATAAGGGGGGCTTCCAAAAAGTGGTCAATCCCAACAGCCACACTGTCCAAATGGCCAGGGGGTCTAACAACAACTTCCAAGAAAGGTTTGCCAACAGTCCTCACAGAAGAGGAAGAAAATCGCATTGTGGAATGGTGCGAGCAAATGGCTGATATTGGTCATGGTCTTGAGATAGTCAATCTTAAGTCTAAGGTTGCTCAAATATGTCAAAATAGGCCAAACCCTTTCACCAATGGCTTCCCAGGGAAGTCCTGGTGGACAGGCTTCAAGCACAGACATCCTCAACTCGCATTACAAACTGTTGAAGGCCTAGACAAAGATAGGGCATTCAATCTTAGACCTGATGTTGTAGATTCATTCTACAAAACAGTGTCTGCAGCATACAAAGCCATGCCATATGGTCCTGATCACATATGGAATTGCGATAAAACTGGCATCCAAGCAGGCAAAAATGGGTCCATGAAGGTGCTCGCAAGAAAAGGTAGCAGGAATGTCTCTTACATTATCCCAAAGAGCCGTGAATGGATAACCATTCTATGTTGTGTCAATGCTGTCGGGCAGAGCATTCCAGGATTCTACTTGTTCAAAGGGAGTGCGAACATAGATAATTACATCATAGATTGTGAACCAAGTGCTTGCATGGCAGCCCAGCCACATGCATGGATGACCAAAGAATTATTCATAGATTGGTTGACCCACTTCAAAACCTCGATTCCAGGCGGTGTCTCACCCACGAATAGGGTCTTGCTAATCTTTGACGGTCATGGAAGCCATGTAGCACTCGAAACCATCCAGGAAGCAAGAGATATTGGTATAGATTTGTTAACATTGCCATCACACACATCACATAAGCTATAGCCATTGGATGTGAGTGTGTTTGCACCTTTCAAAGCTTACTTCAAATCAAAACGCTCAAAATTTTTGTCAAGGTTTCCAAACATTAAAGTGAGGAGGAGATAACTTGCAATGTTAGGCAGCAAAGCAATGAAAAGAGCTTTGACAGTTGACAACATCAAGGTTGGGTTTAAAAGGACTGGTATATGGCCGCTGAATCCTGATGCACTTGTCAACAACATGCATCCCAGTGAGACATTTGTGGTCAACGAGGATGCTGATACAATTGAAAATATTCTCAGCCTTTCTAGATTTGGTGTGTCAAGTGATGATGTCACAGTATTGCAGTCCACTCTTCCAAATGGACACATGCAACCTGCAACAGAAACACAACACTCACCTCATACATGTTTTGCTGAATCAGTTGCACAAGTGGTGGTTAATGAACACACCCCTCCCATGGTGGACAGGGTCATTGATCAATTCAGCAAAAGTTTAGATCTTCCATCACAACAAAGCCAACCATCCTGGTTGGTTGAGGGAGCAATGAACTTGGGCATTCATTTGAAAGTCCTAGAACAACAAGATACCTATACTTTTCCATCACCACCACCAGAAATTGACCTTTCTCAAGTTGTCCATTACTATACTCCTTCTTGCAATTTAGATTTACAAGCCAATGAAGATGTACCACAAGGCTCACATGTAGTCGAGGAGGTCATTGGCACACAGTTAGATGGGACACAAGAAACACAAACAATTCCGCACATCAGCAAGTTCCTCAAGTTGCCTATGCACACTATCCGTCAAATGAAATCCAAAGCAGGTGCAATTCGGATCAGTAGACATTCTCAATTGTTGACAACATATGACTACATGAGGTTGTTAATGGAGCAAGAGCAAAGGAAGAAAGAGGTGGAGGAGATAAAAGCAAGAAAGAGACAACATAATGTAGAGAAAAGAGAAGCAAGAATTGTGGCAGTGGAGTTGAAGGAGAATGCCAGAATTGAGAAGGACATACTGCGAAAAGAAAAAGAGCAGCAAAAATTACAACAAAAAAAGGATAGAGATGCAAAAAAGGAGCAAGAGAGGCTTCACAAGGAACAGGACCGAAAGGAAAAAGAGATTGAGGAGGCACAGAGGGCTTTACACAAAGAGAGGCGGTTAAGGAACACTTCTAATCCATTGTCTCAAAGTAATGGAGTCTTCCATGATATTCTCAACATTAATATCCCTCAGTTCTCCACAACAATGAATTATTTAAGCCTCTCCCAATCTGACTTCAGGGGCAGTCAATATCCATATCAATTTGGCACTCAGGATGTACAAATGTCTTCACCACCACCCCCAACACATGTCACTTGCACCCAATTTACCACTCCAAGTCCCACTCATGTATGTAGCAATCCCCATCAACTGAAAGGGGACGAGAACATGGCAATTGGCACCCCAACCAGCCAAGATCCTTTTCACAACAGCAGCAGCTAGATTACAAATGCTAGTTTCATAGACTTTAGAAGTATTGATATTTACAAATGCATCGAAATTGTGGATAGTTGTAATTTTTTGATAAGTACAGATTGACCGTTATTGTTTTGTTTTGTGAAGTAATCTGATCAGATTCAAAAAAGTGTTGTATGCAATTTGCAATGTATGCTTTTTTGTTGACATTTTTAAATATATGAGAATTACAGATGCATCATTTTTGTTTTGATTTGCAATGTGTGTTCTATGTAATTTGCAATGTGTCACTGTTTTTGTTTCAAATGTTTGCTTCTTCATTGACATTTTGTCATTTTCTATTCCTTTTTCCAAATATTTTTCCATGTGGAAGGTCCAACTTTGTCCACGCGTTAAAAAAATCGAAAAAAAGACCCGTCGACCGATACAGACGCACCTCGGGTGCCACTACCTATGTGGCTCAACATCTGAAGGTGACAGCCTTGCCACATCAACTCCTCCCAGTCTGCCACCATAACAATCCACTACTGAACATTTATCACTCGCCGCCACTTCCTATTCCTATCAACTGTCTAAATTAAATGCTGTCACCTCTCCTAAGCTCCACGCCACCCCGCAATTTTATTCCAACCAACCTATACATATACATATCCATATTCATAGACATATGCATATGTATATGCATACATGTACATATCCATATGCATAGAGATGTGCATATGTATATGCATACATATACATAGACATATGCATATGTATATGCATACATACACATATACATATTAGACATATGCATATGTATATGCATATGCATATACATACGTATATGTATGTAGATATGTATATGCGTATACATATGTATATGTATATAGATATATGTATATGTATATGCATATACATATCTATATACATATACATATGCATATGCAAATACATATCTACATACATATGCGTTTATTCCGAAACGAACTGCATTGAATGCTCCCAGTGCCTTGCTCTTCTCGCCATTCAACCAGCCTTTCATTTTCTCAAGTAAACATTTCGTCTTCACTTGCTCGCCGGTACCTGCTCGTTTCGTCGTCTGCAACCTTCGCCGTCTCACCACAACCTACAATGCTTGGAGACCATATCGTGTTTGGGTAGAAGTCGATACGGAGATGGGTAGATGCCGATTACCGAACATCACCAACAACTCCACTTTCGCCATGCAAGCAACAAACGGGTTCCTCACCGCCATGAACTGGTTCCATATACATATACATATACATATGTATATATATATATGCATACATCCACATACATATATTGTATATGTATATATATATGCATACATACACATACATATACATATTATATACATACATATGTATATACATATGCATATGTATATACATATGTATATGTATATGCATACATATACATATCTATATGTATATGTATATGCATACATATACATATCTATATGTATATGTATGCATATGTATACACATATACATATTTGTATACAATTAAGTTGTGCAACTATTCTATCTTTTTCAAGTGCCATTGATGAATTCGGGGGTGTTAAATTTTTCATAGGTGATGGCAACCTATGTTGCACGGGTCCACAACTCCATTCGAATTATGAAGTGTTGCATAGGTAACCATGACAAGCCTTCACAAAACCAAGTCCCCTAAGTCATTCAAATACAAAGCTATGGTAATCTATGTGAAGTGCTACATAGGCCACACATGTATATACATATAACATAGACATACAAATATACATATAGGTTATGCTTCATCAATTCAATCAACTAAGCAATAGAGACATGTTTTAGGGATACTTAATTTTATGAACGCTCATTTGATGGCAACCTATGTTGCACAGGTCCACAACTCCATTCGAATTGTGAAGTGTTGCATAGGGAACCATGACAAGCCTTCACAAAACCAAGTCCCCTAAGTCATTCAAATACAAAGCTATGGTAATCTATGTGAAGTGCTACATAGGCAAGCATGAAAGGCCTTGGGAAAACCAGGTCCCCTAAATACATGTTGTAAGAAAGATTTAGTGCTCAATATTGATCTATGGTAATACATGTGAATACTTGAAGGTTTTCATGGCTATTTGACTTGGGAATTATTTGAATCTGATTGATGGTTGTTTGGTGTGGTGAAATAAATTGCTGTCCTCTTTTGAATTTGAGTTCTATTTCGTATGAATTGGAGATTTGATTGATTTCAGCCTTTAATTCTTGACTTGATTGGTTTGATGGATTCTTTGAAATTTTTTCCATGCTTTTGTTTTGAATAATGGCAGCCTTACAGGAGTGTTAAATGGATGTCGATGGGATATTTTTGTTTGGCTCCAATACGTGCACACCCTACTTGGCAAGATATGACAGATTGAAGATGATACGTGTTGTATATCTCATGGTAGATGGGACAAGCAAATGCATTTGCGTGTTGGTTTGGTTATGCTACAATGGGAAACATTCATGTAATGGGTTCACCAATCGGTCAAAGATGGGTTGGATGGGTTTCAAAGTTGTCGACTTGGCACCTTGTCTAAATTAATGCTAACTTGTGTGCATTTTATATCTGATTTATGTTTGATGTGATCAAGCCTATCTATGGATGAATTTTTTTTGACGTTGTGGAGGATTGGCGTATAGGTGCACACCATATAAAGTTGACACCCCCAAATTAATCAATGACACATAGAAAAGATACAATTGTTGCAGGTCTGAATTTATGAATATAGACATATACATACACATACACATACACATACACATACACATAACTGAATTAAACACGCCTGTAGAGAAGTATAGGAAGAGGCAGCGAGTGATAAATGCGACGCAGTGGATTGTTAGGGTGGCTGACCGAGAGAAGTAGACGTGGCAAAGCTGTCCACTTAAGACCTCTTCACACATCTATACACACACACATTTACATATAGACATACACATTCACACATACACATTTACATATACAAATACATATTTACATATAGACATAAATATAGACATACACATACACATAGTCATACACATACACATAGACATAGACATAGACATATACATATTTACATATCCATACAGATTTACATAGATTTACATACACATACATGCAGACATAGACATAGATATACAGAAACACATACACATATACACATACATAAATATATAGACATATTCATATACATAAACATAAACATATGTATATGTATATGAATATGTCTATACATATGCATATATATATATAAGTAAGATGCAAAGAACTTAAGCATATACAAGTTGGATACACTTCATCATGTTTGGCTGCCAGCGTGTAATTGTTTTGTTTCAAAATAATTACAATTATGTGTGCATTTAATATCTGATATACATATCCATATGTCTATGTATATGTGTATGTATATGTCTATCTATATGTCTATGTATATGTCTATGCCTATGTATTTGTCTATGTCTATGTTGATGAAGCAGAACCTAAAAAAAATAGAACACCCCCCCATATATTTCCAAGACACAAAATTAAGGTACAATAATTGGATGACTAATATGATGGAAAATAACCTATGCAAAAGATAACACCCCCAAAATAACCAATGGCACCTAAGAAAAGATAGAAACATTTGCATTATAGACTTATTGAAGGATATGGATTTTTTTTTCATTTAAATGTTATTGGTCCACGTGGCCTGCCATGTGGACAGTGTGATTTTGGGTGCATATGTATCGACTCCTCTCCCCTAATACATAAGCAGGGGCCCTAATGTGCTATGGGGCATGCGCTCGTTGGGGCCCACACCTATACGCTAGTCCTCCACAACGTAAGGTTAATTTCATCCATAGATAGGCTTGATCACATCAAACATAAATCAGATATAAAATTGATGGAGCATTACCCAAAATCAGAATCAATGATAATGCAAAACCTATGAGAAAACAATAAGGAGAGTGAATGATAATGCATAACCTATGAGATTACGATAAGCAGAGTGAATGATAATACAAAACATATTGAAAAGAGATATGATGTAGTATAAGCTAGACAATTATTTGAGTTTTGCTTCCCCTTTGACATCAAATAGTTTCTTATTTTTTGTAGTTAGGATATTGTTTTCACTATGTACCTGAGGTAGAGGATTAGTTGGTTGATTGTGATAATGAATTTTAGGTGAGAATAAGAGATTGGATGAGACTATCATTAAGACATGTTATAATGTTTAATCTAAATTGGGATACTGTTAAGGCATGAATAAGGATGAGTCTGATTCAATGGATAAAATATACTTCGATCATGTATAAATGATGTTCATTCTTGCTATCAATTTGAATAATAAGAATGTTAAACAAACATAGATGGGAGAACAATAGTTGCACTAAAGAGGAAAAATGGAATGGATACTAAAAGGACAACGTAGAAATAATATTCTAAGGAAAAAACTATAGATAGGATCCTCTTCATAGCTTTTATTTCTATCACATATGAGAATTGAGACCTATATGCTATGGGATCATATCCTTCTTTAATGAATCTCTAGTGGCCCTTATGGTTTATTGGGGCTTTCTAGTCCTATGTATGTCTAGTTGGTGTAGACATCGTCTCTTTTTTCCCCCAATTTACGTCCTATGGAGAATAGTTACTAGGCTTTAGTAAGATAGTTGTCTAGATGTATTGAGACACCAATCTTTTTGGTTTTCAAGTGTTTCTCTCCTCTATTTGTTTTTGTTTGGGAGGCGGGGGATCAATTTTAAACTCCCATTTAACATTCTTTCACAAAAAATATCTATATTTTCTTTTATCTCCTATCTTTATGTGAACTCAAATATTGATATTTTTATGCAGCTTGTATTGATTATCACATACTCTTGCTTCTTTCAATTATAACAGGTGTACTTAGCTTAGCTATGTTCAGTGCATTTTGGCTATGATTTCAGCATCATAGGATGTTAATATTATAGGCTTTTCATTGTTTCTCTCCTCTATTTGTTTTTGTTTGGGAGGTGGTTGATTTTCTGATAACAAAAATTTATGAGCTACATTAATTAAGCAATGCCTATTGTAAAACCATAAATCAAAATACAGTCATTTGACTAAAAATGATAATACTAGCTGAAAATCAAAATCCATTGCAAATGAGCTGAAAGTTGAAATTACCAATTACAGTCCAGGGTTTGTATGCATCTTTATTTGTTGTTTTTAGATGATTTTTTTCCTACTAAATATTCTTATTAGCAATTTGGATCTACTCATTATGCCCTGCCATGTGATGACACTAATGACTAATGAGCTGTTGATGGTAAATTCTTATCAAATTCTTTAAAAACTTGTATAGCAATATGTTGTACGAATAAGTGAAACTAATTTAAAAATCAAATCTGAATGAGCACAACATTGCAATGCTGATATAACAAAAGTTATGTAATGCTTATACCCATTATATGAGCATAAGAAAGTATCAATATAGATTCATCGACGAAGACCAAAACATGTATGATGAAGAAACTGACAAACCTGCATGAGCTCGAACATCCAATTTAAATGAGGAACTTGGGCAAGTTGACACTATACTTTCTGATAAAACTGGTACATTGACTTGCAATTCAATGGAGTTCTTGAAGTGTTCCATTGCAGGTATTGCATATGGTGGAAGTTTGACAGAGGTGTAAATAGCAATGACATAGACATAGACATACACATAGACATACACATACACATACACATACACATAAACATGCACATACACATACACATACACATAGTCACATACAAATAGACATAGACATACACATAGTCACATACACATAGACATACACATAGTCACATACACATACACATAGACATACACATACACATACACATAGTCACATACAAATAGACATAGACATACACATAAACATACACATAGTCACATACACAAAGACATACACATACACACAGTCACATACACATAAACATACACATAGTCACATACACATACACATACACATACACATACATAGACATACATAGACATAGACATAGACATAGACACACATGCACATGCACATGCAGAACATATGAGAATACGAGAAGCAAAGTGAATGATAATGCAGAACCTATGAGAAAACGATAAGTAAAGTGAATGATAATGCATAACCTGTGAGATTATGTTAAGCAGAGTCAATGATAATGCAGAACGTATGAGAATACGAGAAGCAGAGTGAATGATAATGCAGAACCTATGATAAAACGATAAGCATAGTGAACGATAATGCAGAACCTGTGAGATTATGCTAAGTAGAGTCAACGATAATGCAGAACATATGAGAATACAAGAAGCAGAGTGAATGATAATACAAAACCTATGAGAAAACAACAAGCAGAGTGAATGATAATGCAGAACCTGTGAGATTATGCTAAGCGGAGTGAATGATAATGCAGAACCTATGAGATTATGCTAAGCGGAGTGAATGATAATGCAAAACCTGTGAGAATACGATATGCAAAGTTAATGTCAATGCAAATCCTATGAGAATAGGATAACCCTAAACTATGACTGTAAAATTTGCAAAATAAACCCTACCGAAACATAAATGCTAAACTATGCGTGCTATATTCTCAAAATAAACCCTACTGAAAGATAAATGAGGTAAATATGAGCGTAATATTTGCAATATAAACCCTACAGAGCAAAACCCATATAAACAACGAACATTATTACATGTCGAAAGAAGAAAACAACCAACTGCATTAATATATTTAATATAAACAGAGCAATGCTTGAACAAAAGATTAATTTCCAAAGATTTAGTGTGGTTATGAACACAAATAATGCAGTGTTCATAAACACTAAATTTCAACAAAATAAACGAAATCTGCAACACCAAAAAACCAATAAAACAAAGAGAAATTGCAAACCAAACACAAACAGAACAACAATGGCTAGCCTTAGTGAGCAAGCTCACCTGGGTCGAACACGCGACGAACCCCTTCGTTGCTTGCGGTGACCTTCATGGCGGCGAGGAACCCGTTCATGGCAGCAAGGAACCCGTTCGTTGCTTGCATGGCGGAAGTGGAGCTACTGGCGACGTTCAGTAACTGGCGTCTACCCGTCTCCGTATCGGCTTCTACTCAAACACGATATGGTCTCCGAGCATTGCAGGTTGTGGTGAGAGTGTGAAGGTTGCAGACGACGAAACGAGCAGGTACCGACGAAGAAGTGAAGATGGAATGTTTCCTTGAGAAAATGTAAGGCTGGTTGAATGGCGAGAAGAGCGAGGCACTGGGAGCATTCAATGTAGTTCGTTTTGGAATAAACGTGGGGTGGCGTGGAGCTTAGAAGAGGTGGCAACATTTATTTCAGACAGTAGATAGGAATAGGAAGTGGTGGCGAGTGATAAATGCTCAGTAGTGGATTGTTAGGGTGGTGGACTAGGAGGAGTTGGCGTGGCAAGGCTGTCACCTTCGGACGTCGAGCCACACAAGCAGTGGCACCCGAGGTGCGTCTGTATCGGTCAACGAGTCTTTTTTTCATTTTTTTCGACGCGTGGACAAAATTGGACCTTCCACGTAGCAAATTATTTTTTAAAAAAAATAAAATAATAATTTATTGTTTAATTAACCTTTTTCTCTAATGGATTATTTTTTTAAAATGCTATTGGTCCACGTGGCTTGCCAATTAGACCGTGCGATTTTGGGTGCTTACATATCGACTCCTCTCCCCTAGGTAATCACAAATTTTCAATATATTGAGAACTTATCGTAATATTCCATTTCTTTTTCTTTTTATAAAAAGAGAATCTCTTAGTTTTCTTTTAAATTTTCCAATGACCTTTTTGAGGTTGATTGTCTGTTACAGAGTTTGCTGCAAAATTTTCCAAAATTCAGCACAATCAGCTGGTAGAGGAGCAATCCTTCATTCAAGATGACCCTCAGGCTGCAAGCGCATGTCTTGGTGAATGCCCACGTTCCTCTAGCCGCCCTGGAAACTGTGCGTGAAGAGATGGTGAATACCCAGGTTTCTCTCTCTGCCCAACTGGAAACTGTGCCTGAAGGGATGGAACCAGTGCGCGAAGGAGTGGAAACTGTGCGTGAAGGGATGGAGGCTGTACCCCAAATAGTGGAAACTGTGCGTATACCGGTGGAAACTGTGCATGGTGTGCGTGAAGGGATGGGAGTTGTGCCCCAAATAGTGGAAACTGGGGTGCTAATAATTGAGGAAAAACAAATTAAGACATCAGAGCAGGATGAGAGCCTCTGCGACCCCCCAGATGCGCCGAGCGACTTCCTGGGTTTTGGTGATCACATAAAGCAGTTGAAGAAGTTTGTGCTGGAGGACGGAGTGAATGTGGTTGGAGTTACAGCCATGGGTGGTGCTGGAAAATCCACACTTGCAGCGGCCATTTGTAATGACGATGAAATCAGCGGTAAGATAAAATGTTTGAATGACATTTTTACATTGTTGAATTGATTTACAATTACTTTGATGAATGTTTACTTGCAAAACATGAAATTATTATAATTAATCTTGGTAAGTATCTTGTTTTCATTGGATTTGTCATAGATCGATCATTTGCAGCACAAAATTGAATTTAAACTCTTTCAGTTTTACCCTGTATTTCTTAACTCTCAAAGAGGAAAAGGAATATTTCTAAGCTTTCCCATGCTTTGCAGAGTACTTCAAGCAGAGAGTATTATACATTGTCGTTTCAGAAAGCCCAGATCATCTAGGTATCCTGAAGACCATGTGGAGAAACATTGTTGGTGGGCGAGCACCTGATTTTATAAATGTTGACGATGCACATAACAGATTGCAATCACAAATAAAGTCAATAAAAAAACCCACTCTACTGGTATTGGATGACATTTGGTCGAAGTTCCACCTGGAAAAACTGTTATTTGAAGGGGAGCAATACACGACTCTAGTAACAACCAGAGATATAAACGTCATGCCAAAAGGGCCCAAGACATGCGTTTATGAGCTACCGATATTACAACCGGAGCATGCTCTGTCGCTTTTCTGCCATTGTGCCTTCGGCAAACCTATCATTCCAATTGGTCGTGATAAAGAACTGGTCGAAAAGGTGGCCTACTCACAATATCTTACCTGTTCTTCGTTTATTTTCTCTCTTCTACTGTATTTGCCAGGTCTAAATTCTTCATTTACTTGTATTCACTTGCAGGTACAACAAGAGTGTAATGGACTGCCACTAGTTCTTAAAGTAATTGGTAGCTCTCTATATGGTAAGCCCGACAGTGTTTGGGAACGAGTTGAGAAAAGGCTTTCAGCAGGAGAACCTTTCAAGGATGACCACAAGGATTTCGTTCTTAATAAACTGAAAACAAGCATTGATGTGCTGGACGACATAGAAAAGCAGTGCTTCTTGGACCTGGGTGCATTCCCACAAAGTAAAGCCATTCCTGCAAAGGCATTGCTAGACATTTGGGTTAATGTTCGTAGAATAAAATCGGACAAAGCTGATATACTTTTATTGAGGTTTGCAGTTCGCCATCTATTGGATTCTAAGTTACCGGATGCGTACCTAGAGGCCTCGAACCCGGTTCAGGTTCGCCTGCGGGTACGCGCTGGGTACGCACAGGCCTGGGCACGCACTCTGTGCGTACCCAGGGCGCATCCAGCTGTTTGGTGCGCGGACCCGAAGGTACCAGGCATGTACCCGGGCGTACCTTGAAGAACCCACGGCCCAGAACTTATAAAAACATTTTTTTTTTAATTATTATTATTAATATGAGGTGCGCCATGGAGTTTTGTATGGTTTCAAAAGCCTTAAATTGGTGCTAGCGGCGGGGGTGTTGCCCCTCGACCCCGCCCTGTACCGCGACAGGGAGCGCGCCAGGGGCGCTGCCCCCGGACCCCCCGAATGAGAGTTGTAATCTTATTGTTTATAATAGATTAATGAATTTGAAAGTTATCTCTTATGCTTAATGTCTATCTTAATTGGAATGCAGGCCCCGAGGGGCGCTGCCCCTCAACCCCATTGGAGACATTGCCCTCAAACTCCCATTGAATTTAATTGGTACTCTCCAAGTCCAAGTTTCCATAGTTTTCCTACAAGTCTTCATCTATAATATCGCATTTAAGGCTTTTGAAACCATACAAAACTCCATGCCGCACCTCATTTTTATGGGAAAGAGGAAGATGTAAATTTGTAAAATATATTAATATAGTATTTACTTTCAGTTTTACAAAAACAATTTTCTATTTTCATTTTGTTTAAGAATATCAACATCAACGCATTCCACATGAGGATGCCATTTTGTACCCAATTTGCTTTCAAATCAGTCAAATACAACTATCAATTGACATTTAATATTTATCTTTGGCATTTGGCATTGATCAATGATCAAGTATCATACTATGAAATGATTTAGTTTTACAATTTTGTATATTTCTCTTTTTTTTTTGTATATATAATACATATATATTTATATATATATATATATACACACGTACCCATACGTACCCAAACCCCTAAAAAAAAATTTCACGTACCCACGTACCGGGTTCTCGTACCCGAACCCGTCCCCGAACCCGAACCGGTAACTTAGATTGGATTTGAAGAAGAATCCCGGGTAAGGAGCATTGCTACTTATAGTAAACTGTTTTCTATCTTCATTATGTCTCTTTGTGCTTGATGGAAGGGGCTCTGAGACGAACTTTGAAATGAAAAGTTTGGCCAAGCTCGAAACTTCTTAAATAGTTGAGGTATAAATTTATTTTAAGATTTGGTCTAGAAATTGTCTCTCAGTTATTATTGTTTTTTATTCAATTTTTAACAACTATCAACTTAATTGATCGATCATCTTCCATCTAGCTTAGAAGTGTCAATTTCACAACCTCTCCAATCACCATGATGGTGAAAACTCTATGCCACCACTTATGCTTATACTTGAGGGTGGTGAGCTCCCAAATGTTGGGTCATTCGTATGCTTAGACCTAAACCTCAAGGGTCCATTCATGATGACCCTGCCTACGTATCCCCTTTGAGAGTCAAAGGCTTCATAGTTCGTACACCAATGATAGAGAGAGTTTCACCCCTTCTCTTGTATGAGATTTCATATCTCTTTTTAAATCAGGTCCGTTAACTAAGTTATGCTTTTTAATTAGCCCAGTTACACTAAATTGATAACAACATATCCAATCAAGAGTTGGTCCCATACCAATCATTAGTGTACAAATGTATAAATTCATATAGGATTGTATCATTTCATAATCCCAAGTTCACATAGTGATTGGCTTAATTCATACACATATCACATATACAATAGTATACTTCATACACACATCAATGGCATAGTAGTGACTAGCTTATACACATCACAAGTACAACAATGACGAGCTCATATGCAAATCACAAGTATGATAGTGACCAGCTTAAGAATACATCACATATATCTAGTGTGAATGATCCACACATATATCACATGTTTACATAAAGAACAATTGACACCATGGAAGTGGATGCATCATCCCACAACTTGGTTCACTAATACATAAATTTGTAATTATATCTCATTTAGAAAATAAATTTTTGTGCACCTCATACTCCCATCCTTTTCCCAATCCATTATCGTCTATGACGATAGTCAAGCATTCCATTCTACTTGATGTCATCACTGGCAAGGGAATTAGTATAACAATGTGCATAATATCCGATGTCATTTACACAAGTAAATAGTAAGTGACTAACATATACATAGTGAGTGATTGACACACCCATAATGAGTGACTAACACCTACTCTTTTAATGCATCCCAAATAGAAAAGGAGTGTCAATGCATCCCATCCTACACCATGGGTCCCATCCTTTTCTCGATCTTCTAGACCAACCATGATGATGAGAAAGTATCCCATACTACATGCAATCATCACCAGATAAAGAGTAAGTATAACAAAACACATCACATAAGGGTATTAACAAGATTCACACATGAGAGATGGGTTCCTGTGAACCACTACTCATGAAACATGGGTTAATGAGTTTGACTCATAAAAACTACACGGTTGAATCTTGATAGCAATATCACACCACAAGATTCACACAATCCACTAAAGCATTGAGTTGGTGGATTCCAACATTTATCACTTCTAGACCATTAGCAACAAGTTTTTCCACCCAAGGAGGAGTAACATTTGACATATACCACAGTGACTTTTGTGATATCATCAACTAACCCTTTCACAAAAAGGGTAGCACTTGACATTGATCACCTTCCTGTTATAGGTGACTACTTGCTAACCCTCTAATAAAATGATTAGTTTTGATTTTTATTATCTACACGGTAGAGTAACAACCAATTCAACCGCTCTAGTATCACATCTTGGATAGCCCCTGATAATCCTTCAGTTTCACCTCTGCAATACAAGTGAATGTCGGCTAGTCCATAAGTTACAACAATAGCTCCAAGCATTCATCATTGGCATGGTCCAATGAAAATCTACTACTACTCCAATATCATACTCGGTATTGACATGTGGGGGTCTTATAACCATGTACACATAGTTTACACATCACAAAGTTCACAAGCACTGGTCCAATGGACCGATATATGTATATCACAATCAAGAGATTCATGAGCCTATACATAGAGTTTTATAGTTCTAGAGTTAAATTTTACAAACACATAAGAATCACATTGAACCCACATGAGATGACCTCTACTCCATATGCACACATAAAGTAGTTGAATCCAATCATTTCATTCAATTTGTTAACTAGAACACACTATTCAAAAATACATTCTTTATTAGAAAGATACATAAGCAAAATATCTAACCTTACTCACAAATCGAAATCATTCAAGAGAGAGAGAGTTTGAGATTTTGTGCAGCGTGAGTTTTTGTGAAAGCTATGGCGATAGGAAGTGGCCCTTCCAATTATAACATTGGACAGAAATCCCTTTCCAATTATGCTTTGATGACATCCATACCCTCTTCCCAAACTCCAAGTTGAGTGCCGGCAGGTAGACCGTAGGATAATGTTTTAAATTTAATTAAAAGTTTTAAGACCTTTTCAGCAAACTTGTTTTGAACATATCCTGCCATCAGGGAATTCCCTGAGGCAGCATTTCTTTGAGGCATTTTGCCAAACAGCTCAGTGCCTTGTTTAAGCTTCCATAGTTTGGATACAAGTTTATCATATGTGTAAGGCAGCGAGAAAAAGACTGTTGTTTTATTAGTTAAACTGTCAGTTAATATTTTTCCTACTTCAATTTTTGGTTGAACCTTACCTACACATCCCAGAGCCAACTTTGGAATGACAACTGCTATGTATAGCAAATGTGATTTCTATGAACAACAAGGTATAAACCAGTGTTCCACAGGCGTTGGGGACGGGGAAACGTGCGGGACGGGTTTCCGGGACGGGGGGACAAAGGGCC
Source organism: Sequoiadendron giganteum (assembly GCA_007115665.2). NCBI lineage: Eukaryota > Viridiplantae > Streptophyta > Pinopsida > Cupressales > Cupressaceae > Sequoiadendron > Sequoiadendron giganteum. The sequence goes on along the minus strand of CM021110.1, from coordinate 370,216,655 downwards.
TAAGTTTGGGGACGGCGGCGGGGTGGTGGTCCTGATATAGTTATACATATACTTATAGTACTTGAAAAACTAGTTTTGAAAAGATGTATAACAGTATAACAGTGTAAGAATTACATTTCAAATGAAACTATAGGAAATTATCAAATTAGTAAAATTATAACATAGTAAATACTAAAATTTGAATTACTAAATCTAAATACGATGATTTCTTGAATGCTAATTGCTAAATAAAATTTGGCAAATGAAATTGTCAAATTGGAGATTTCTATTATAATTCATATCACAAAGTCTATAAAGATGATTACATGATTCATCATTACAATGAGTAGCATTACAAAAGACAAAATGCCAAAATGTTAAAACTCAAAATGTAGTTAAGGGAGGCCTCTAATCATCTGCAAGTGCAAACTCCTCATCACTTGAACTGCTAGACTCCACAAGGTCAAGATCCCTCAAGCTCACACCAACCAACCCTGCATCTGAAGTGGTAGGATCATCCTCATCAATCTGTGAAGGCTCCTCTGGCTCCACATCCCATCGTGTCCCTGGACTCTCCTTGTACCCAAGTGTCTTGCGGTCTATGAGACGCAAAGCACTGTGTACAGCCACAAGCTTCTCTGCTCTCTTAGAGGTAAGTCTGTTCCTCTTAAGAGAGTGGATGAAGCTATATGTAGACCAGTTCCTCTCAGCAGCTGAAGAACTGGAAACCTGGGATAGCAGACGGATAGCTAGAGTGGTGGTCAAAGATTTTGTACCATGACAATTCCACCACAAAAGTGGGTCCTCTTGTGCCATAGTTTCTATATCCATCTTTGCCGCATCTGAATAGCCTCTAAGAGTGGCAAATTTGGTCCACTCAGTGCAAATTGTGCCGGTATCTCTAGAATCATACATCTTCTCTATGCACCTAAAGAAACCCGCCTTCACCTCATCATCCCGAAGTGGTGTCACTCTACCCGATCTAACCTTGTACCACTTAGGATTCAAGGCAAAGGCAGCCATATGCAAAGGAGTGTTCAACTTGTCCCATCTGCGCTGAATGATTGGCCGGATGTGCTCATTGTAGAATGCTAGAGAGGGGTCCTTTACGCGCATAGCAGCCCTCATCTGGTCAAGCATAGAGTCGATGCACTCATACACCTCTCCAAGGTTAGGTGCATCCCCATCACCATATCTAATAACCTGGAATACTGGAGAAATGATGGAGACAATGTATTTCGCATCAATCCAAAACACATCACTCTTCACTATCTCCTTCACCCTTCTCCCCTGCGTTGTCTTGGCCTCGGCCCACCTATTCCAATCATTAGTCATAACCATGAGTTGCAATGCCTCTTGCAACTCAATCATTCTCTCCAAGAGAATGAAATATGATGCATATCGGGTCTCCACCGGTTTCAAGAACTCCTTCTTTGCGAAGGTCCTGAAGAGTGCATGTGAAGTGTGGTGGTTGCAGATAAACATCTGCACATCTCTCGCATCGGTGACCACTCCTCTAATCCAATCAATCTTACCCATGTCTTTGAGTGCATTGTTCATGGCATGCACACAACATGGGGTCCACCAAATATGCCTATAAGCTGCCTCAATGAGTTTCCCTGCTGCTCTACACACATGGGCTGCATCTGTGACTACTTGGACCACATTTTGTGGCCCAACCTCCTCAATAGCCTCCCTGAGGACCTGAAACTGAAAATCAGCATCTTTGCGATGCCCTGTACAATCAACTGCTCTAAGGAAGTATGGACCCTCTGCACATGTGACCATGATGTTGATGAGTGGACGATGGCTAATATTCGTCCACCCATCCATAACTATGCTGCACCCAGATGCCACCCAACATGCCTTCATCTTCTCCATCAAAATATTGATCTTGGAATAGCACTTATCCAAGATCCAAGTCCTCATTTTCGTCTCACCTGGTGGCATATATGATGTTCCACCCTTCGCCACCATAGCCATCATCTCCCTATAATAAGGAGACCGTGTAACATGAAATGGAATGCCATTGGCAAAAAAGAACTTGCCAATGGATTCATCTATCTCATCTCTCAGGTGCACATTAAACATATCAGCAATGGGGTTACTCTGCGATGTCTGCAACTTGCGTTTCCCTGCAGCTATCCCCCTAGCGGCACTAGTAGTGGAAGAGGATGGAGATCCAAACATCATTCCTCCCGTCTGTGAAGCATGAGGAGAAGTATGTGGCGGATCATGGATGTGCTGAAGGGCTGCTCTAGCAGACAAAGTAGTAGGGGCTGTAATATTTGTGTCATCTGGAACGCCCCAAAGCCTGTTAAACTCAATTCTATAATGTATATTTTAGTTTCCTTCAGAAAATTACAAGGCTCCACACCTTTTCCTGTCCAAAAAAGAAAGTGTGCATTCACTCTAGTGATGCTACCAAACCATTCAGCCTGACAAATGTGGCACTTCCACTTCCTTGTTCCCCCAGCTGCACGTGATGTGCCTTGTATTCTTGAAGCAAACTGTTTGAGAGGAGACTTAGGATCAAAAGGACCCCTAGCATACTCTGCCAACAACTTTGAAGGGCACCCTGTACTAGCTGGTGCACTTGCCATGGAACTAGAATGGGCTGCAAGATCAACCCCATGGTCATCCCCCTCATTCTCAGGTTCAAAATCTGAATCATGTTCACTATGGGAATGGATTTCCATGTCATCACCACTCATGTTATTGCTCATTGTGAAAGTGACTGCATTTCACAAAATTAAAATAAAATCAGCCTAGTTTAACAAATTGAAATACAAATTTAAAATTTTAATTTTGAAAACAAATTTAACAAAATTTACAATTTATATTTTATAAAATTTGATGTTGAATCTTGAGGGCGAAATGATGAAGATGAATGAATCATTCATCATTTTGCCCTTAAGATTCAACATCAAGTTTTTTATTTTAAAAATTTAATACTAAACTTGTTTTTAAAAAAAATAAATTCTTATTCATTTCAAAATCAGATTTGATGTTGAATCTTGAGGGAAAAATGATGAATGATTGAATCATCTTCATCATTTTGCCCTCAAGATTCAACATCAAATCTGATTTTGAGATGAATAAGAATTTTTTTCTTTTTAAAAACAAGTTTAGTATTAAATTTTTAAAATAAAAAACTTGAGGTTGAATGTTGAGGGCAAAATGATGAATGATTCAATCATCTTCATCATTTTGCCCTCAAGATTCAACATCAAATCTGGTTTTGAGTCTTTGAAATGAATAAGAAAAAAAAAACAAGTTTAAACTCATAAAATAAAACAAAAACAACAAGAAATCTGAAAAAAAACTTCAAAAACCCTACCTTGTGCTTGATAAATCTCTTCAAAATGCAATAGAATCCTCTTCCTCCTCTTTTTCTTGCTCCTCCTCACTCCTATAACACTTGCAATCACTCTTTTCACTCCTTCAAAAACAGAATTCTTCAAGTTTTTGAATTGTTTTTTCTCCTCTTCAGCTGGCTGCAAAAAAAATCAGTCAATTAAAATGTGACTGAAATGATAAAGAAACATTGTTTTGTGTTGTTTTGGAGGAAGGGGTGGGACCCACGCCAAATTAGGGTAACCATAAAGCACTTAAAATTTTGATTTTATAATTATTTTTCATGTTTTACGCCCCCATGGACGTGGGCTCGACAGGAAACGGCCAGGCGTCTCCCCGTCTCCCGAGAAACGTCTAGGCGTTTCCTCAGGAAACTTGGAGACTTGGAGACGTCTCCGAAGGAAACTTGGAGACGTCTCCACGTCTCCATGTCTCCTGGGAAACGTGGAGACGTTTCCCCGTCTCCGGCGGAGTACCGGTGGCGGTGGCGGGACGGCGGGAAACGCCAAGTACCCGTTTCCCCGTCCCCGAAACGTCCCCGTTTCGGAAACTTGCAAAAAAAGGGGGGAAACGCGTCCCCGTGGAACACTGGTATAAACACTGTAACATCAGTCACAACAGCAGTGATTACCTCATTCTAATAGCTTAATTCATTGCTCTTTTTGGCTCTTTAAACCCTTCTGGTCCTGCACCGAATACCCTTGCTCCTCTCATACTCCTTTCTTACTGTGCTCCTTTTCCTTGTGCTCTCCAGGGACGCACATTCACTCAAAATAAGCACTTTAAGTTTTCCAGGCTGTATCTATTCAAGCATCATGGCATGCATAAATAGAAAACCTTAATTTCTTACACTAAAGAAAGAGACAAGATATAAATGGTTTACAGTTGGATGTTCTTCGGTTTTTCTGCCCCAGAGACAAGTTATCTGGCTATCGGTCACCTCCAAAATAACAAGCTTGTTCAGGTTCATTCCCCAAGGTAGCCGATTTGATGAACATCTCCTCCATATTAGCCATCTCAAATCGTCAAAGTAGCATGCTTCAGAAACATGTCTGCCTTCAATGTCTTCCCCTCCTTGGGCTCGTAGTAAAGAATACGCAGATTATGCAGTGCCTCGGCGTTCTCCTTGATTCCATATACAAATACACAAATATCACTCACTTACAGTGTAATCGGAATCTGGCTATCATTTAAGATATAAACATGAAATGGCCAAACTTAAACAGTTAAAAAATAACAGGATTTAGAGAAACAGCAATACCAAGGGTTGATGTAAAACATACTGCACAGAGTCCTCATTGAATAGTCTTGTGGGTTTAGAGGGCTGGGAATTCATTTCATTTGCCAAATTTCTACCTAGATCTTTGAGGCAGCCATGGATCAACAGTTCGTTACTAGGGCCCAAGTCTAACAAGGACTTTTGCAAGAGATATCTGAGAGAAGCATGGCAACCCCGTTTCAGTTCTGCCTAAAATATCATAGCAATGTCCTTGTCCTTCCCTGTAAGAAAACAAACAAAATCTAGAAACATTTCCTTGGCTGTCCTTCTCCCTTTCTGGTCTTTGACCACTGGGAGGATGTGACAATTGGGAGTTTAGTATTGTTAGAATTGCACAGAAAGTCGGACTTCAGCTTGAGTCGAACATTAGATCTTCATTTGGAGGAAAGCAAGTAGAATCCTTTCATACTTTCGCCTGATTTGTTATATTTTTTGTTGTGATAAATAAAATCTATCTAATCAATTTAATTTTCTCGTTTTTGATACCATAATTTCTTAATAACACTTTTCCCTAACATGTCATGCCAGGTTTATAGATGAGTCCATGGATGGATATTCCTTCTGCCTTTGATGTAATGAGAGATCTGGCCCTCTATTTGGCGAACCTGGACAATAGTACTCAGTGTATGAGGCTATTTATGCCTAAAATGGAAAATTGCTTTCCCTCAGAGTGGGAAAGAGATAGAGTTCTTTCATCTAAAGCCCAGATTGTTTCCATTCACACGGGTAACTGCTACAGCTGTTGTTTTAGATTCTAATTCAAGTTTGCCTGTGATTTTGCTTCCTACACCAAAATACTGAAAATTTATCACAAATATATTTACTTTTAAAAAACTAATCATAGCATAGCTTGACTTCCATGTTTGTCGGGAATATTTAGGGGCAATGCAGGACACAGACTGGCCCAAATTGGAGTTCCCTGAGGCAGAAGCTTTGGTTTTATATTTCACTGCAAGTGAATACTGCATTCCAACGTTTTTGCACACAATGAAAAATCTCAAGGTTCTGATAATCCATAATAATGATGGAGCAAACTGAAGCAAGCTCAGTGGAGTGGTTGGTTTTCAAGAACTTTCTCAACTTAAAGCTCTGCATCTTGCAAAGCTGATAGTTCCTGAGGAATGCATGGTCTTGAAGAGGTTGGAGAAAATATACATGAAACTATGTGAGGGCCTTGGTAGGGATAAAATGTTCAACTTTCCTGGGCTTTTGGAATTTAATGTGGACCACTGCATCGATCTTGAGGAGTTGCCAGCAGGACTCTGTTCTTCAATTTTCATGAAAATATTGTCAGTTACTCATTGCCATTGCCTTGCAAAGCTACCTGAAGAGCTGGGCAATCTTGAATCACTTAAGAAACTAAGATTGTGTGAATCTTCAGGCTTGAAAGCACTGCCTTCCTCCATCTGCAGTCTTAAAAAACTAAAACTCCTTGACATCTCATCGTGCATACATTTGAAGGTGAACGAAACTCTTGAAACATTAGCTACACTGCCATCCCTTAAATGGGTGATTTGTAATAAGAAGTATGAGTGGCTGTTCAAAAGGAACTCCCGGACTGACCTTAAAATTCAACCCGCTGAGGAGAAACTAGATTTTGATTGGCTTTATTGGTAAGCGAGGAAATGAGAGTTTTTATATGTACACCATACAATATGCTTTCTTATGAAATTAACTTCTGATAGAAACATCATACAATATTTGATAATTTGTGCATACAACATATGATAATGATCATTTTGATTGGTATTAAATATAATATTAGTATGGTATGGTTTGAAACAAAGGATGCAAGCTATAAATTGTAAGCATTGTGTTATTTCATTTTTAGTTATGATGACTATATATAACATATATGATTTTGTGTTTAAATTGTAATGAATTATTTTTTATAATTTATGGATTTATGAGGTATAAAATTATATATTCAATTGAAGTATTTTGTATAGAAAGTATGCATGTTGTTGAAACTATTGTAATGCTGCAATTATACTGAATTGGTGCTAATTTTAATGGGCTTTTGTAGTTTATATCTTATTTTTTTAGCGCATTTATCCTCTATTCAGAAAACCTGATGAAGACTCAAATCATAAGCACTCTGCTTTATCGCTGGGGTTGTCCTGTGTGCTAAATATGGCAGAGATCGCTAATAATGAAAAATGTTTTGTGGTATTATATGCAATGATTTTAGGCATTTGGTGTTTAGGTTGTATCATCTGAGGCTTTATTAAGACAGAGTCCCTGGTTCACTTTCTCGAAAGAGGACCAGGAGATGTGTTTGTTATTTGGGGATTAAATCTGGTATTCAGATTTTGATTTTGAGCTGCTGAGGCTCACTATTGCTTGGAAATTTTCCAGCAAGGGATAAACACTGGTTGTTGGAGGCTAGGGTAAGTTTGTTGCTGGAGAATAAGTGATCACAGCTGACAGAGATCTGGAAATCCTGGCAACTTGCGAGATCACATGAGTAACCATCTCAGCCTGTGAACGGTTAAAGTTCTATTCATTTAGAGTATGCTTTTGTCTTTCATGCTGTTCGCATATTTAATATACATGTTTGTTATCTATTGCTTCATGGTCATAGGGTGCAGAGTTATATGATAATAAATTCTTAACGGCCTCACTAACAATTAAGCTTTAGCTATATGCTGAAAAATACAATTTATTAGAATTTCCCTAGGTGAGCACACTCATGTACATGCCCTTGCAAGAAGGTCCAGAATTTGTTATTGGATTTGTGGGATCATACAGGTTCTAGTTTCATAGAAACCAGTTACATTCTCAGAGCAGAGATACAAAAGAACTAATGGGCTTGGCCTGTTAGTGCAAAACTCTTATATGAAAGCAATCATCTCTAACTACCTATCTTTGCCTTTCCTGGAATATGATTTTTAAGATTCACCAGACTGTACTTTCACTGGCAAGAATCAAAAGAATGCTTGTCAATATATAGTTTACAGAGGAGCTGAATGTCTCTGCTAGGATTTGAGCTTAGAGTTTTCATAACCACAGAATCAATTTCTAATGACCAAAGTACAATGATGCTTGTGTGTAAAAGAGTTACATGTCCTGAAAGGAGGAGGCTTTTAATTTATGAGCAAATTACGTCTGAGCTTATATCTTAACATCTTGGTCGTTTATATGCTTTCCTTTAATATATAATGTTTTTCATGCCTTTTTACAACCTAACAGGGCTGCTTCCTTTATTTGGAATTGCACAAGACCTAGAAGCTCTGTAGCATTGGCAAGTTAGTTTTGTTTCACACCTTTTCACAACCTAACAGGGCTGCTTCCTTCATTTGCAATTGCACAAGACCCAGAAGCTGTTCAACCTTGGCAGGTTAGTTGTGTTTATATTTCTTCCCTCCCCTTTCTCAATACGGTGATCAAATATAGGAAATACTTATGCAGGAAGTAGTTGTGATTTAAATTTCAGTGTCTATTTTAGTCCTCTGGCTTTTATGTGCAAATGCCATTGCCCCAGGAATTTATATTCGGACATTTTCAGTGAAAATTGGGATGCATCGAAGCATCCCCAGGTGTACCAACATCCCAGCACTTTTGGGTGGTTGGGGATGGGTATGAAACATACCCTTACCATCCTTAAGACACTGGCCCAAGGGGCTGCCCTTGAAATGCCCTGCATATTTACATGAAATCAGGGGATGCCTAGACCTCTCATCAATGGCTTGGGGAAGCCAAGATGTCCCCAAGACAGCCAAGGGAAAGCTAGGGGCCTCCATGTTTTGGGGGCAAGGGTTGGGGAAGATCTAGGCTTACCCCAAGCATACTGAAACAGCTGGGTATCCTGATTGTGTTGAGCATTAAAATATGAAAATTAAGTTTAGATATAGGTTTTCCATGATTGGTACTCTACAATTTAGAGATCGAACAAAATAAAATGGTTTTAGATGATTTTATGCTAATTATTAACCCTCGTATTTCATAATAGAATTTTCCTGAGGTTGAAAGACAGTTTCCAGCTTTACATGCTAGTATAGTACACATTTTCTTTTGCAATTTGCAGAAAAATATATTGCTCTGTAAAATCCTCCTACACTAGTCTAAATATTCTTCAAATTGAAACCACACAAAATATGTGGATGTATCCATAGGTGCCAAAAAAATTGAATTGGCATTAAACAAATACCAAGCATACAAAAGCATCAATATATTAACCATAGAAAAAATTTCAGTTTGAGATGCATTTGAATGTAGAAACTGAACTAAGGGGAAAGGAAAAAACCAAGCACAGAACAGGGTAGTGCTGTAAAATAAGAATCTCAACAGGAATAGAATTTATGAGTCAGATCAGAAATATCAACTATAATAGGAATTGAGAAATAAAAGCCAAATGAGTGACATGATTGATGGTATATGTATTATAATTTATTGTTAAATATTGCTTGGTCAAATTACAGATAAATTTACTTTAAAATCAGTTGTGCTTTAAAATCTATATATGATTAAGAGTATATTTTATGCATAGCAGTTTCCACTACAAGAAGCAGAGTGGATCTGCATACAACTGAACCCGCTATATTCTCTCCTGTTCAAAGTTAAGACTGATTCAAGACTGGGCTATATCACCAAAGACAAACTTCCTTTATAAAAAGGCAATCTTTCAAAGCCAACAATGTCGAGTACTCATTTGTCTTGATTTTCTGCCTGTTTTCCTATATGGTACCCATTTTTTTTGTGTTCAGAAGAGCATTGAATTTATGCACACTTGAAAGAGCATTGAATTTATGCCAAGTGCAACGAATGTGAATTTTACTTAGACCAAGTGCAGTCTTTCAAATGCACGTCTCAAGGTAGATTTGTTATGAAGGAAAATTAAAGCAACTGTCAAATCGCTAACACTCAGAAATGTGTTGAAATTATATATTTTTCTCGGGCTTACTACGTACTACAGCAGGAGTTTTGGAGAGATTCTCTCACTTTCATACTTAATTCATTGCATAGGACTAACACAAACTGTGAGTGGACCTTTTAGTTTGAGGAGTGGTTTTAAAGGCTAAAATCAATTGTTTAGCAGAATTCCCATGTTAATATTGCCTGATTTAGGAGCCTTCGCAGTTTCCATTGATTACATTCTTCTTGAAGGCTCAGGAGGTGTTCTAATGGAAAACTAGAGTAAAACTACTATGAATCTCAACAACTAAAGTTCTGGGTATGAAATTTCTTGAACCTTGGCAGTTGTGGTGCATGCTCTTAAAAAATATAACACAATTTTTGGCATGAAATTTTGAAAGAGAATAGAGGAAAATAGCTTGCAAGTTTATCTTAAGCCACATTTGAATGCTTCTTAAACAGGGCAGTAGTCCTCGAAAAATTCGCTTTACATATTTTTATGTGAAGGAAAATAAAATGGCAAATACATTGGACCAAAAAGAATAACAGATCACTGGGATCTTAATAGTTGTAGACACAAGAAACTATACTTGAAAATATGCTAGAAAGGAGAGAAATTTGTAAGCATATTGGCTGGAAGAGAGTGGATGCCTTTAATACCTAAACCAGATGTGCTAGACACCAGTGCTCATTTTAAGGAAAACAAGGATATATCTTATTGAAAAAAATGTTTTAAAGTGAAGAAACAACTTATTGGCCAAGAATGAAGAAAGAAATTGCCACTTGCTTTGGTCTTAGAATGCTATTCCATAGGCTACTTTGGTCTCACGGACATTAAATTTTTTCTTTTCTATTCTATTTTTTAGTTGGGAGAAGTTGTAGCCTTATGAAATCTGAGAAAAGATGTAGAAATCAATCTCAAAATTACTTACAGGTCTTGAATATTGGATGAGAGACAAGCTTGTTAAATCAATTCGCTAACGATATATTCCAATGGTTGGCGTATTAAAGATTAGTGAGATAGTGGTTAGGATGTTGTCAGATTACTTGAAGTGACCAAAAAGATAAGATCTGATTCAAAATATTTACATAATATAGTTAGCAGCGAACCTTTAAATGACTTCAGAATCAAGGGAACTTTACTAGCATTCCACATAGACAATACTTCTCAAGACAAGATGACTGAACTAAATGGTAAGTTGCATTAAAAAAGTATGTTGAAGCAAGTTGAATTGCAGGGTTACTTGCAGTTGTTGGAATTTGCCTTTAATATAAGCACCTTACTAATGATAAACCCAGAACCATTTGTTGGATGAATCAGGAAAGTTCATTGTGATTTTTGTACATAAATAATCTTTTGAGCAAGATGTTTCAATAAATAGAAAAAGCAGATCGCTCAAATTTGGCATACTTCAGAAGCAGAATTACGAAATTGTTAGCTGAAGATTTGACAAATATTGTAAAGGAGATCGTGGTTCATTTAAAGGGAGTGTGGAGCTGACTTTCAATCAAGAATGTGTGTTTAGATACACTAATTTTGTTGTGGCCATTCAGAGAAAGGATTAGATGAGTTCCATTACACTTGGTTTTACCACCAAGTGCAATCTCTTATACTACAATAACATGCACTATTTCTTATGTTATTTCTTGTTTTGATGCTGATCAATAGAAGTGGAAGACATATCTTAGTCCAAACCTAGGCAATTCTCGTGTGACAAATCATAATGTTAAATCATGCTTTAGATAAGTAACAATGCATTGGAATTTGAAGGACCTCTTATAGTATGTTTTATCAACTTGTTTTTCTATATGGTGGCTCTTGGAGCTTGACTCGTAAGGAAATAAAACATCCCTATTTAAATTATTTAGGGTAAAACAATAAATGTAAATAATAGGGGAGTTTGTTATTTGATGTTTTTTTTTTTTGCCTTCGATAAATATTTTGAGGGATTCAATAATTTTCATAAATGTTTGAAGATAGCAATTGACAATGTAAATATTATGATGACAATAATTTGAATCTTGATCAAAGTGTGAAAGCATGATGTAATGACCTAGTGTAAGAACTAGGGTTATGGAACTTGTTAACAAAGAGGTGATGTTAATTGGAATAGTTGATGTTAAGTGGTGGTAGAGCAAGGGCATGTGTGGTTCTTGGTGACGTAATGCTAGAAGTGGGTGAATTGGAGCAATAAGAAGTGATACTTTGATGGATGGAATGATGATATGCAATGAAAAATAACCTAGTGGTGTTGTCATTTTATACATTTAGACGTACAATTTAAAATATTTGGTGTGGGAGTTAGAATATATAATTGTTAGTTGGAAAGGGGTTAGCTTGGTCTTAGGGTTAAACAAAAATTTGAAAACTTGAGTCAATTTAGCACATGTGATTTTGGAAATAAAGGAGGGATTAAAATTTATTCAAACAAGAAGAAATACAAAGCAGGGGCATCAAACAGCCCTATCAAGTTCCACTAAGTGATCCAACTGATGAGACAAGCCCATAGGTAATTGATCCTTATCCCCAATATTCCAATTTTGCATTTGATTAGAAGCCCATTTGGCTAGACAATCTGCTACACCATTCCACTCCCTAGGGATATGAGTGAAAGTAACAGACTCCAAGGAATCACACAAATGAAGAATCTGGTTAACCTCCAAGACTAACCTCCAACTAACATCCTCAGAATGTTGTCAAGTCAGCAAATGCACCACCACCTATGAATCTGATTCACAAATAATTCGTCTCCATCCAAGAGCACAAGCACATTCCACAAAATATAAAATAATTGAAGCCTCCATAAAATTATTGGTATGATGACCTTTAAAGACATAAAAAATGAACTGAACAGTCCCCAAGCTATCTCTACCAACTCCACCAATGCCAGCAGGACCATGGTTGCCCCACGAAGACCCGTCTGTATTGATTTTAAGACTTCCTTGTAGAGGAGGACTCCACCTCCCCACCTTGTTTATCTTCCGTAGAGGGTGCCTGTATCTCTTCCTCATGAATTGTCCATGTGAGGGAGGAAGATGGAGACGAGTGTAGCAAATAACATCAGCAGGATCCACAGCCTTTGTCAGGTCACACTTTGCCGAAACAGTTTCCCCCAAAGAGTGGAGAATCTTCCACCACAGGTGTTGGGCCCCCAACATCACATCTTGAAAGATTTGACGATTCCTCTCCAACCATATATGCCAAAGAAAGAAAAAAGGGCCAAGAGTCCAAGCAACCTGAAGAAAAGAGGTTTTGACCGGGGCCTTGCCCCATCGAACAAAAAACTTAGCCAAAGATGTGACATGCTAACAGGCTTGATTCTACACTTCCCACCAAAAATGTCAGATATGTCTAGTGAAGGAACATTGGAAGAAGAGATGAGAGACACTCTCTTCACTAGCACGACATAACACACATTGAAGGGCCCTGAAAACCACGCTTGCATAAATTATCCCAAGTAAGACACCGATTGTGGATCACCAACCACAAGAAAAAATTGCACTTGGGCCATGAGAACTTGTACCAAACTTGCTTCCACCAGGAAACTTGAATGTCCCCAAAAGTTTTCCGCACCAGCTCAATATACCCTGCAGAGACAGAAAACTTTCCAGACAAATCACTACTAGCCCATGCCAAAATATCATTCCCGACCAAAGTAGTGTACTCACAAGACTCCAAAATCTTAGCCAACTCAACCCTATCTTCCGTAGATCCTCCAAGAGGCCATTCAGAAGGAAGTTTCCAGCGATATCGAACAACCAACCCACAATCATGAGCAATCTTATAATGATCAACAATGTCCCAACTTGTAGCAGTAAAAGTATCACAAAGAGGTTGAAGGTGAGGATGAGTAGAAAGGATAGAAGGATAACTATCTCACGAGTCCAACCAAAAAAGAACTTGTGATCCCAAATGACATATCCAAAAGAGACCATTCTTAACCAACTGAGCCCCCAGTTTCAAATTATTCCAGATCATAGAGCCCCTTCCAACCAAAGGAAAGTGAGGAACATCAAACACATTAGCATCCTTAAGATACTTATGGGTTAGAATACGGTCCCAAAGTTGATTCTGACTAGAGCACCAACGCCAATATAACTTAGCAGCAAGAGCTTGCCCATTCAAGATAGTAGATCGCAAGCCAAGACTGCCCTCTTCCTTAGGTCTGCACATAGTTTCCCACTTAACAAGGCTCCATTTTGCAGTCCATAAATTGTCATTCCAAAGAAATTGTCGAGAGAGAGTATCAAATTCTCGAAGAAAGTACATGGGAGCAGCCTGAACAAAACACCTGTAGATAGGGAGGGCTTGAATAACAGACTTTAGTAGAGTCAAGCGAGCATCAATAGATAACCAACAGTGAGTCCAATGATTAACCTTTTGTCGCAACTTGTCCAGCAAAATCTGTCAAGAGGACTTGGGTCTACCAACAGAAAGAGGAATGCCCAAATAAAAAAAGGGAAGAGACCCAATCTGAAACCGCATAATTTCAACAATATGTTGTTGAATAGTCAGCAGAGTGTTGAAGAAGAAAATAGAAGATTTATGCTCATCAACTTTATGACCTGAAGCAGCAAGGTAAGTATCCAAGGCATGTCTAAAAGATTCAGGTTCTCGAAGTTGAGCCAATCCCATAAGAGTAGTGTCATCCACAAATTGGAGATGTGAGAGCTGAGGCAAACCATTGCCCCATTGCCACCCATGAATCAATCCCTGAGAAGCACAAAACTTAAGAAAATGGCCAAGACCCTAAGCCATAATAATAAACAGGTAAGGGGAGAGAGGATCCCCTTAGCAAAGGCCCCTGGAAGCACCAAAAGGCTTTGAAGGTTCTCCATTCACAATAACAGAGAAAGAAGAAGTAACACAACTCATGGTCCAATTCACCCATTCTGGACTAAAACCAAAAGCTAAGAGGATTTTATGAAAAAAACTCCATTTGACCTTGTCATAAGCCTTGGCCATATCTAACTTGATATGAACATAGATCAATACATGTGATTTTGAATTTGATAGGGAAATTAAAAAAAAAACGGATCTAGGAATTGTTTGAGCATGGGTTAAGTTTTCTATTTAAAGGTCAAATTAAGTTTGAGGTCAATGGTATGCCAAATGAGTTAAAATCATGTGCTAGGATAATGCTCTTAGGAAACCCACAAAGTGACATAAAATGAAGGGTAAATGTGCAAGGTATGCACTTTCAGTGTTATGTTTTGCCCCTACTTTGATGTGCAAGCAACTTTAAATGAGCAAACACACCAAAATAAAAAGAAAAGCACACACAATTAGAAGCAAAATAATCATAACAATGATTAAGAGTTCCCCAATGAACAATTGTACATGAACTTTGAGAATGGTTAGTGACAATATGTACTCTTGATTTTGTGTGCCATAAAAGTGTATACACAAATCAAGGAGAAAAATATTTGATAAACATTTGGAGCATGATAATATTATATTGTGTATTTAGCGATCATGTTATAATTTGTCATATATACAACAAATCTACCTAAGACAATGCGTAGGAGCTAATCACAACACAGGGAGATAGAATAAAAATATTCAATATTCAATATAACAAGCAAATTATAATAAGTAAAATTCAAATATATAGACATCTTGAATGCATGAATTGAGGAGTCATCTTGAATGTTTGTAAAATTCAAATATATAGACATATTGAATGCATGAATTTATTCAAAATGCAGATACTTTTATTTGAAGTTTAATTCTTGTTTAAAACTGTAAGGTTAATTCAATTCATTTATATTTCTTGAAAGTTTTGTAAACATTTTGAGCGATTAAATCTATCCATGTTAAGATACTGAAATAATGCGTCTGTGGTTGGCAAGTTGCTTGGAAATGTTGGGTCGTAATACTTTCATGATCATAGAAATAATGCCCACCTGTTGGTTCGGTTCCTTCAGGGTGCGGGTAGGGAACATGTTTTACAGTTCAGATTCATCTGGGTGTGTTCATGGGCATACACCAGGGGAATCAGGCTTCAAAACAGACAATCAGAACGAATTTGTGGTGAATTGGATGAGAGTTTTATATATTTTGTATGGTGTCGCATATGCTCTGAAGTCTTAGCTCCTATATGGGTGATTGAATTTGAGTTGTAGATGTTAAAGAATTGGCTTGAGCAAAACCCATTTGACAATAAATAAACCATGAGATGAGATATGTTCTTTTTGTCAGTGAATTTTGAAAGACATTAGGGGTTTCCTTGAAAACAATGACAGTGGTATTATATATATTTTAAAATCTCAGTACAAGTGAGTTTCTATTTAGAAAGAGTAGGGTATGCAATTGTTTGGAAGTGGCTATCTAGCCCCTAGAATGAGCCTATGGCATGGATGTCGTTCATACATCATAACTATAGTTTAATAATAAATTCAGCAACTTCACTCAATTTAATTGTTGTATAAGAAATGAGAAGATGGGACAAAAACATACATGCCTGTCGAAGTACCATGAGAAATAATAATTGTCAGAGCTAGTGAAAGGATAATAGCAAGGGATAGAGGGTTATGATAGAGAGTCTAAAAATGATGACCTTCTAAATATATTTGTTCTTAACTTAAAATCACTTAAATTTTCCCATTCACAAATTCTTTTAATTTGTTTCTATTATATTATGGTCGTGAATAGCACAATCATGCTCAAATACAGTAGTTTCTACACAAAGGAAAGATGGAATTCAAACTTAACATTTTTTTGCATACATACATTACAATTGCGCCCAAATAATAGTAAAAGAAAATTTGATCAATTGGATGTTTAAATATTTTTGAACAACCACGGTTATGATTAGATTATTGTATACAAATGAGAAAGCAATGAAGCCTCATATCGTGTAAAATTTCTTCCAGTAAACCATATCTCAGAATACTATTAGATATATGAATATAAAATAATTATGTCTTAAAAATAAGTCCAAGCCAATTGTTGAAATGTGCTAGAACTTTAGGGTATTTTTTATTAAAAATGGTCAAAAATGTATATCTAATTATAATCTAGTTTTATGTTTATTCTGAGAGAATTTGTTAATATAATTATATAATGATATGTGGATGTATTTTTATATCAAGCGTGATTATTTTCTCAATCTTTGTCCATCTTTATTTACTTCTTGTACACATTCATATACACCTTCTCTTATACATGACCTTTCTACACTTACTCTTGTAATCTAGGGTAAAATTTCAGGTTAATGTAAAATAGCATAAAAACTAACCCTAAACCAACAATAGAGCACACATAAGCATGAAAAAATGAAATATAAAACAATATTACCATAAATTTTTCATGCCATCATTGAATCACCTCCATTGCCCTTCTCCATTTTGCTTGAATATGATAATTGCCCTCAAATTTGAGTTTGCAATAGTAGCCTATGATAATGACTAGCAAAATATTGAAGATTCTCACACTAGTAGAATGTACTTGCATATGAACTAGAGATAGCATAAGATGTGAAAATGACAAGGACGAGGATCTTTTATAGAAAAAACAATTTTGAATGAAGGGTTGAGATTAAATGTCAATCAATGGCCAAGAATGAAAGTTGTAGTATGGAATAGGGTTAGGTCTAAAATTAGAGCAATGATAAGGATAAAGGGCTAGGATTGAATTATAATTAGATAATTCAATCAAGGGTTGAAATTAAGTGAGATGTCAAGTGATAAGATTTGATGTGGAAGATAAGATTGGCACGGATAAAGAGGTCGACACAGAAAAAGAGGTTGTAGGAGGAATTCAAATAAATATAAAATTATTTGATTTAATAGGGAAGTGAATAATTAAATAATAAAGATATTATTTAATTATAGAAGACATGTGACAAGGTTGAATTTTGAATTAAATAACAATTTAATTCAAAATTGGAAGATAAGGATAAGTTAATAAGCAATTAAATTAAATTTTAAGGATAGAAAAGGTTAATGAATAATTAAATAATTAAAAATAATTATTTAATTATAGTTGAAAGATGGAAAATAATTAAATAAAATTGAAATTTATCTAATTATAGAGGAAAAAAGATCTAATTAGTGACACAATTAATATAATAAAAGTGATTTAATTAATCAAGAGAAGAATAAAGATATCAATGAATTAATTAAATAATTAAAATTATTTAACTAATAGAAGACATATGACATTAGAAAATAATCAAATAATTAAAGATTATTTAATTATTAGGAATAAAAGGGGGAATTGTTGAAGAAATAGAGTTTGTAGATCTAGGGCAATTTTTAGTGTCTACATTTTGCAACTCTTTGATACATTATAGTTTAACGTGTTGTGTCAAAGAAAATTAGTTCAAAAAATATGCCCCAATGTGGATAGGATGAGAAAGGATGACGATGAGGTAGTAGTATGCCTTCTCGAGAGAACATGCAGGTTCAAAGAACACGAGTGTGCTCTCGAAATGGTTAAGCGAAAAATAGATAAGTGGAATAGAAGAAATGTTAGCGTAGAGGATACAGATGTTAGCATGGCATTAGTGGAGACAACTTAAAAATGTATATTTTGCTATGCAAGGCTTTGCATTAATCATCATTGGGCGGTAGAAATGTGACAAATGGACAAAAAACACCATAGTATGTTATAGACTAGGGTGTGAAAGGTCATCCACTTGCAAAACAGATAGTCATAGTCAAGGAATGTCTCGAATCATACTAAGGGCAAAGTTGCCCCAATCTTTTTGTCAAAACAATCCGCAAACAACAATCAAAATAAAAGAGTCATGAGACATCATCGCTCCTCTAAATCCTTCATGGGATATCCTTGAGGCAACTAGTAACATAACTCAAAAGACAAATTAAAAAGATAAGACAAAGCAGCCTGACAAAGTCAACAACCATTCAGAGTGTTTGCCAAAATTTGATTGCCTGATGTTTAAATGACTAGGTGATTGACAATTTGATTGTTTGACAAGTCTTGGTTTCAGGAGGGGAACATGTTGTATAAGATGTCAAGTCTGGTTTCGATCATGTGACCACCTATATAAGGCAAATGACAAAGTTTAACTAATGACAATGTCTGGTTTCAGGAAGGATACATCATGTAGAAGACATAAATTTGACTGGTTTGAAGATTTGATTTTGGTTTGGTATTTTTTTATTGTTTTGACAATTTGTTTGATTTGACTTGATGACTTCTCGGATTGTTGTCTTGTTGATTCATGACTTGTTTGAAGTTTTGATGATTGTTTGTGTTCAAGTTGATAATGTCCAATTTATTATGATTGATGTGACACCCTAAAGGACCAACCTAGGTGGCCTTAGGGGCTCATTGACAGATGGCCTTACCTAAGTAACAATGCGTAGAGACCTCATAGTTCGACATGACATGACTTTGTTTTATTGATAAAGGAATGAGTCATGATTTTATTTTCATTCGACAAACCCTAAAGGGCCGACCTAATGCCTCGAGGGCTCATTGACATATGGTCTTGCCTACGTTTAGTCCCAGAGGTAACTTAGTTCGACTGGACTTGGACTGACATGATTGACTTTTGACTCTTTTTTTACTAATTTTGATGGTTATTTGACTGTTTTTGCATTTCCAACAATATTTTATTTTTTTAATCTTTTTTGAGGTTTTATGATATTTTTGTTCTTTTGGGAATATTTGTTTTTTTGTCTTTTTTGAAGTTTTATATTTTTTTGTCTTTTGGGGATATTTGATTTTTTTTTGTCTTTTTGATATAATGACCTCTCGATATCAAGTGTAAGATCCAACAACATAGGTCAAGTACTTGCCCCCAATCAAGTATAAGACCAACTTATTATGAGTGGTATGGAATAGGATATGAAAGGCAAGAGGACACATGATTTCAACTATTCCAGGTTATGAAAAGGCAACTAGGCATTATTAAGGGTGATACAGGAAAGACGAATGACAGGAAAGTCGGGTTGGAATGATGGTAGATGACAGAGCAAAAGTCAACTACACATGGTGTATGTTTTCTTGGTTTTCACCATGGTACTTATCCAAAGTGCCATTGAAGTGGTTTTCACTTTTGAACGGATTATTTCTCTTTACTATTTTTTTTTTTTGGTGTTACCAAGATGCCTATTTGCCAGGTTTTCATCAAGGTAATGATTTTTTTTTTTTGTATTTTTATGTTTATGACAAGACTTTCAAAAGCTATGTGTAAAACTAATAATTCGTGACAATGCATTGATCCTATTTGGATAACTGTGCTAAACAAAAGGATTTGATCTGGACACATAATGTAAATGATAAGTATGGAAGATGATAAATGTGGTGGATGAAAGAGGCTATGGTATGATTCCTAATGTGCACACTATGTGGGCCATCAAGCTTCATATGAAAAGGAGTTTGGGTGACCAATGAGCTAGAGTACGTGAAGGGGTTGTCATCAAAGGTACCTTGAAAGACATCGCCAATGAAGGTGGAATGATGTGACAAATGTATGAATATGGATAGATTGAATGAAGTGTATGGAATGAGCGAAAGTGACGAAGATGGAGACCTTGGACCAACAAGTGTTGTATTTTTCATTTTTATTTGATAAATGTCCCTAGTGATTTTTGATGGGGAGGCATGCTTGGAGTCCAATGTTTTCTAATTTTCACTTTTGACTTATATTTTTTCTTTGTCCAAGCCTTTTATTTTGGCTAGAGGACTTGTCTTGATCTTCTTTTCCTTTCATTATGTCTTTTGATTCATGGTATCCTTTTAAAGAGAGCTCTTTCATTGGAGCTTTTCCTTTATTCTTTTCTTGAGATATTACTGGTTGATCCATGTCTATGATGCAGATGGATGCGAGTGAGATGGATGGAGTGGGTGGAGTGACAAAAGCATTTAGTGGATGGATGAGGGTGGTGATGCCATCAATGGAGACTTTGGGACTATCATTTTTGATACTATTAGCATCAAAGGAAGCTTGCAAATCCTTAACAACTGGGAAAGATGACTTAGTAGAGGTGACAATAGGGGGACATACCATAACCTAGGATGGTGAGGATGGGCGGGTGATGGTTCAGAGGATGGTATGATGGAGAAAGAATCATGAGATGGAGATGGATAGTTTCAAATGGCGAAGATAGAAGTGTCATCAGGATCCCAAAATGTCTCAATCCAAGCACGACCATCTGTTTGCGTTCCTTCTAAAGTTGTATTGACTTCATTGTTGGAAATTTGAACCTTCTCGACAACATTAGGATTGTCATTAGCTGGTAAATTATCCATGTGGTATTTGCCACATCCGATGTCATGGACTTGGACCTTGGGGTTTGATGGCACAGTGAATGGAGTGGATGACTTGGTCAATGAGGATGGATCAACATATTGTGACGAAGTGGAGGATGAAGCTTCATTATTGATAGACACTTGAAATTGAGTAGTTCCCCTCAAATTATTGCAATATTAGAGGGGATTAGGATCACCATGGATTGTAATTTTGGTACCTTTGTGAGAGAACTTGAGGCATTGATGGTATGTGGATCGTACAACTTTCATGGTGTGAATCCATGGTTGGCCTAGGAGGAGGTTCTATGGGAGGTCAAGGTCCAAGACTTGGAAAGTAGTGTACATAACTACACGTCCAACTCTAATGGGTAATGTGATAACTCCTTTAGAAGAGTGTTCTCCATCATCATATGCTTTAATAACAATGTTTTTTCTTGTTTCAATACATGCTTCTAAAAAACCTAATATCTTCACCAGTTTGAGGGTGCGGATGTTCAACCCTGCTCCACCATCTACCAAGACTCGTTTGACTTTGTGTATGTGGATGGGGGCTTCAAGATGCAAAGGATCAGTATGGGTTATCTTTTGAGTAGAATAGTCTTGGTCGGAAAAGGTGATGTGATGCGAATTAGCCAAGTAACCCACCATCTCCTGGAAGCAATTGACATCAAGGTCAGTGGGAACTATAATGTCTTGCAAAGCCTTGTCAAGAATGGATCGATGGTTAGGTGATATACACAATAACTCTAGGATAAAGACCTACGTGAGCGTCTTCCCCAAATGGTCAAGTAGATTGTATTGGGACTTCGGTGGTTGTTGTTGTTTTGGAGGACCTTGTATAGTCGCCTTGGTTAGATGAGTATTAACAACGCATTTTGGTGGCTTCTTAATGGTAATGGTATTGAAATGATCGTCGATAGTGCGAATGTGATTCACTATGGTGGTATAGTCAAATTTGGCATTAGTGTAATTGGTTGAATTATTGTTGGTTTTATTACCCAAATTGGAGGCCTTTCCTTTCCCATGGCCATGTAAAGGATTTGTGAAGATTTTATGGTCGCATTAGAAGATTGTTGTTGTTGGTTGTTGACTTCAATAGTGCCATTTTCAACAAGGTCTTGGATGATGTTCTTCAATTGTCGACATTGTGATAAGTTGTTTCTTTTGGCTTGGTGGTAGTCATATAAGGTAGTATCATCCCGCCATGATGGTTTAAATTGTCTTGGATCATATTTTTTTGGGCCAGGAAGTTTTATGACATTGTGTTGCAAAATTTGTTTGAAGACGGATTCGATAAGCTCCCCTAAAGGGGTATATTTGCGTCTAGTAGGGAAATTCCTTTGGCCTCTTTGCTCTTGCGTGTGTTGGATGGTGTTTGTTGTTTGACAGGAGTTTGGGGTATGTTGTTGGATGTATTGGGTCCTCTGAGTGTAATGGTAGGTCCTATACACATTATCATGGCATCAACAACTCCATCATTGGTCACATTCTTGTTACAAGCCCAATATTTTCCTGTCATTTGATGTGGTTTGGGTGATCATGTTTTAATTGGAAGTCTTGATTTCTCCCTTGTCAATGAGGGCCTTCTCAAGGATAATGCCTTTTTCAACTAGGTTTGCAAACGAAGTACAACATTGCATTCATAACTCATGCTTCTAGTTTGAGTTGAGGTTTTCAATAAACATGAAAACCTTTTGTTTTTTAGGTATTTCAATGAGACATCTACTAGCCAAACCCCTCCATCATTGGAAGAAGGTGAAAAATCTTTCACCCTCCTCTTGTGTGGTATGACATAAGGTGGAAATTGTTATTTCATTGTCAATGTTAAATGCAAAGTGTTCAATAAATTTGTCTCCCAATTCTCCCCATGTTCTTATGCCAATTGGTAAGTGTGCAAACCACTCAAGTGCTTGCCCTGTAAGACTTCGTGGGAATAGTCTTATTAGATATGTAGGTTTGTATGCAATGTCTATGAAAGCTATGGAAAACTCTCTTATGCATTCAATAGGATTGCACTTCCCTCTATACTTAGGAAAGTTAGGTGTGACATAGCCATGTGGGAAGGGTGGCATGTATAGACTCTTGTCAAATGGATAGGGACATAAGTCTTTTGTAGAGTAGGTCTTCTTGTTAGACACTTGCATATTCTCTATTTGTTGTTGTAGGGAAAGAATTTGAGTTTGTAGAACATCCACTTGGGTCAATGACGTGTCTTGTGTATTTTTGGAATTCATGTTGGCATGTTTGAGTCCAATATTATGGGATGGGTTTTGATTGGGTATGTGTGTATATGACAGGTTTTGGTTTTGCATATGGGTGTAAGGTGGTGTTTGGTTATGAATGTTTTGATTATAGGTTGGAATATGAGTGTTCTGGGGAGGATTGGATTATGTATGCCATGTATTTGTAAAAGTATGACTATGCAGATGTTGGTTGCCATATTGTGGGAAGGGTTCTTGGTTGCTATGTTGTGGAGTAGACCCTTGGGTATTATTTTGCACATGAATATGAGGAGTAGCCCCTTGTTGTGACACAATGGTATGTTGAGAGGACCCCATATTTGGTATGGAATTTGTTTAGGGAGTCTTGTTGATAACGATCTTTGGTCTCTTGGTTGAGGTATTTATGTCAAGTGGATTGGAAGATGATGCCCCTTTTGTGTTTGATGTGGAGAATGGATAGGACGAGGCACTAAAGGGTTATGACATAGATTGTGTCATGGTTGGTGTCATTCCTTGTTTCATACTTTGAGTGCCAAATAGTGAGGTGTGGACTGTCATAGCATCTTGTGTGGATCCTCCCAATGGTATCGATGTGTTGAATTGTGGGATGGAGCCATTAGAAGTAGGTGTATTGTGTCCTTGGTTTTGTTTATTTGGTGTGGGTGCCACTTGTAGCATATTGACGTCAAAACCATGGGGTAATGTGGCTCCTTTTGACAATAGTTTAGCTAAGAAATGTTGGGGGTCTAATGCCACAATTTCATCAACAAAAGATGCCACTTCAGGATATTGTGTGACAACCTCTACTTCTTCTACCATTGGTCTTCCTTGTTCATCTCTAATGATGACTTTTTCAAATGGATTGGGGAATGATTTTTGGGGTCTAGGTGCTCCCTGGGAGAGATCACCAAAAGGGTTGACAAACTCATCATCTTGTGGAAAAGCCATTTCTTTTCATTTCCTTTATGACTTTGTCTCAACCATAAACAACTTGCAAGAGGGTGATGAATGTGAAGGCGATATGATATGATGTATAAGATGACTATGCAAAAGGTATGAGTATTCCTAGGTAGGACCAAGGTATGACTAAGACCAAGGTTATGCAACTATGTTTTGGATTTTCAAAGTATAGGATATGCCTAATGAGGGTACCAAGATTTCAAAGTGACAAGATGTCAAGATGTCAATAGTATAAATGTAACAATGAGTACCAAAGCTATGGTAAATTCTATGCAAAATGATATCTAAGGATAATACCAAGACAAAGGATCAAAGTGACAATAGTCAAATGCTAAGGGTGTCACAATGAGGTCAATGTCTTGGGTATGTCTAAGGTATGCCAAATGTGATGCAAATGTGGAAGGATGATGAGTGTGGGTGGTAGTATGACCTAAGAGGATGACTAAGGGTATGAAAACCAAGCACCTTGTGGAAAATTTAAGATAAGGTTGCTTAATCAAACTAAGATAGCCAAGGTTAAAAACTTGATATATCAAGACTTCAATGATGGTAAGGACTAAAATGACAAGTTGTCAAAGGTGGCCTCAAACTAGCCTTGTGAGTTGAGGAGCCAACCTAAATGACAAAGGACTAAGATGATGAAAAATTAAAGTCAAGACAAATCTGCTTTTGTCACTATGGACTGCTCTAAAGTTTGACAAGTTTCCAAAGCCAAAATCTACAACAAGGCATATGCAAGCTAAAGGATGACCTAATGTTTGACCTATGGCCGATGAAAAGTATGAAATGATAGAAGAATGGATGGATGCTTGAAATTCTATGATCAAAGAATAAGAGGATGCTCAAGATTGATCAAAAAATGGATTGTCTCAATTTTCCCCTAAAATTTTCAATGGCAGGCAATTATGTCATTTTAAGTCTCAGTTGTGGCATTATGGAAATATGCACCATTCTAGAAATCTTAGTTGCAATTTCTTGGATGGTAGTTCAGTGAATGACAGTCAGTTGCATCATACTCTAAGAGAGGGGGACCACCCACTGCAAGGCCCTAGGTCACAAAAGGCCAAGAGAAGAAAGGTTGCCCTAACCCACTTCAGCTTAAGGGGAAGTTAGGATGACGAGGATGAGAATGATGAGGATTATGAACCCTTAGATCACTCTGCAATTCGAATGTTAGGAGGGGACCAGATGAGTCGGCCTTTAGAGTCGGATTCATGTCTCAGGTAGCTCTCCGTCTGAGGACGAAAGCGTAGTTCGAGGACGACAGCGTGGTGCGCTGGCGTCTCACAGGTGTGTTGGCGTCCGTACGGCCAGAGAACCGAGAAGACAAGATTCTTACTCAAAACGAAGACTACTAGCCTATTCTAGGGACATTTAAGGTGAGAGAATGACATTAAGATGAAAAGAAAAGCAAATGCGAATACGATAAAAGAAATGTATTACTACCAAGGTGATGAAGACGATCTCGTAGAATGCTCTCCTCGCCAGCTTGCTCCACGCACTCTCCACTTGCATACAAGGAAGGGAGAAATTGTTGGGGTTGTATAGGGGCCTACCTTAGTTAGACCCTCATCTTGGTGTTTCCACCTCACAGACAACCGAGTTTGGAATAGTATAGAGAAATGATAAAGGAAAGAACTACAAGTTATGAATGCTAGAAACACTACAAAATAGTAAGTGCTTACCCAATCAAAAGAAAAAGGAGAGAAGGGAGGAGCTTTACCGCCTCTGTCCAAAGCGCTCAAGGCTTGTGGAGGAGTGAACGAGAGGGACTCAAGCCTCTGTTGCCACGGTGTATGTCTTGTACTCGCCTTGTTGGAGTGATGGAGTATTGAGTTTCTACAATGGAGTGAAGGATGTTGCTACAAAGCTTGGGAAATGCTTGAAAATGGTGAATATCTTGCCAAACTCTCTCCAAAATTCTTCTTGGAAAAACCTAAGGATGGAAGAGTGAAGATTATGAAGAGAAGGGTGAAAAACGGCCATATTCGGGTCGGCTAGCCGAAGAGGGACGTTACTCTTCGACTCCCAATCAAAAATGTAACGCCTCTGCAGTCTCCAGCCGTAGGAATCTGCCAAGGATGTAAGCACACTACGCAGACGCCTACGCGCCGCATGGGAATCCTTGATAGAAACACCCCCACTGACACACAAATCAGGCGCCAAGTGGAATGCAAGCAGCAGGCTTAAGTGGAATTAAACCTCCGCTTTTGATTCTCTAAGGTGTTAAAGGGAAAAAAGGGGATTTGCACTAGGGGTGAAAATTAACGTTAATACATTTTGCCCCCACTTTAGCGAGCACGAGTATTGATGAGTGCTTCGGTAAAGTAGAGTAGTAAGGAAGTAGCAGAGTAAGAGATGTATACTTGAACCGACAAGGAAGCAGAGCATGGTCTGGCGAACCTAGAAGTGTAGGAGAGGACTTCATAGTTCCGCGGAACTACAAAGTTGAAGTACGAAAGTACCTTATAGGCTCATGGTCCTGCAAGGGTGGTATCCTTCAAGAAATCTCACATGAAGGAAACCAAGAAAAACACCTTACAGCCCCGCAGACCTATAAGGAAGGTATCCCCCAAGAACTCTCACATGAGGGAAACCAAGAAAGTGCCTTACAGACCCACAGACCTGTAAGGAAGGTATCCCCCAAGAACACTCACATGAGGGAGACCAAGTAAAGGGGACTCCTCAGAGTTAGAGGTGGCAACATGTTTACCCAAAGATAGAACACATCAGGAAGCGATCGAGCAGGCCAGTGAAAGGACAGTCACGCAGACCATCAATATGTTGTAAGATTTTCAAAGGGATCCCTCGGGAACCCTTCAAATGGAAGGAGGGTCCACACAAGGGACGCGTTGTTTGAAAGGTAAAGTCTAGTCGGTCTGCCCCCAAGCTAGACACAAAGATGTAAAGGCGATCTAGTCAGGCTGCCCTTGGGCTAGACGTGAAGATGTGAAGTGAAGTCTAGTCGAGTTGCCCCCGGACTAGACATGAAAATGTGAAACCAGTCCAGTCGGGCTGCCCCTGGTCTAGACGCCAAGAAATCATTTCAAACTTTGCTAAGGGGTCCCTTGGGAACCCGACGTGAAGAGGAGGGGTCCACTCAAGGGACGCGTTATTCCAAAGTCAACATCTTCCTTCTCAAATCAATTCGTCACCAAGGAATCCTTTTGAAAGATGTTCACTTCATCAAGGAATTCGAAAGGAAGGAGATGTGCTCATGCGAGGGGAAGACTAAGACCATTCCCGCTTCGGTGGAGGATTCCATGTCCTTTCTTTACGAACCCATGATTAAGGAAACATGTTCCACTAGGGTTTCAAGTTGAGAATGCAACTTCAACAAAGAAGTGTGTGGAAGGTCTTTGAGGAAAGATTCATTTTTCATGAATGCATTTTCTAAAGACCAAGTAATGTAGAAGATGCATTGTCACACATGAAAGGGACAACTCAAGCAAAGATGAGAGAAAGATAAAGTGAAAAGTAAAGAGAACAGATCACACACAGAGGGCACAGGGGAATCTAGTTTCACGGGGTCAGATCTTCCTTTATTTATATATGTGTAGGTAACCATGGTAAGAGGCGAAAGATCATCAATCCCCAACCAAATCAAGAAGAATGTATGAAAGACCAAATAAAAATCGGGTCTACATGGAAGGAGGTCTAAATGCTCTTGACGCTTTGCATCGTCCCCAATTTACCAAAAGTCAATCACAAACATGGAAGAATGATGACACATATAGAGGAAGTTTTACAACACACACACACCACGCCTGTATCCAAGCACCAACAAGGGTGACGTGGGTCATCCAGGCACATAGAGCATGATCTTGGGGAACACATTTCACAACACACACATCTAATTTAAAGATTAAGAAGATGGTCTCCCCCTAACACTGGTCAACCAAGAGGTTATCAACCTCCCACTCTAGATCATCGTAGGAAGGAAGACGAGCCTGCAACGGTGTAATGTTAATGGGAGGAGCTTATGATCCTCCTACAACAAGGGCTAAGGCGGAGGAACCTGTAAGGTCTCCTTTGCTCAACTCTTGTGGGTCCAATGTCAATGACCTTGCAAAGATCGTTGACAGGGCCAAAACTTCATCCAACGAGTTGAACATGCACTTGATGGGAGTGCCATGTTTTACCTCAGTAGACGGAGGAGTCTGCACCTGAGGTTCACTGCTAGGCTCACCAAGGAACTTCGGAGCAATGACAAACTTGGGGGAGGCTAGAGTCGGTTCCATCACTAGGATAGAACAAGTCAATGTGGGGCCACCTTTCGAGGAAGGTGGGCTCTTCTCTCGTCCTCCATCGCTGGAGGGACCATGCTCTACCTTCTTCTTCGTCGGAGGAGGTGAACTCCCCACAGACGGAGCAACGATCAAGGGAGAAGATGAAAGAACTGCAGCGGATATGATCAAAGTGTTCACCATATCCACAGGATTTGGGAAAGGCAAGACATCTGGAACAAAAGTCAATAAGGGCGGCTCTGCAGAAGGAGCGATGAACACTTGCACCTTTCCAAGTGCAGGTGTGCTCACAGCAGGAGCTGGAAGAAACTCGAAACGAGGTTGAACAGAGAAGGAAGGGGGGAGAGAGGAAGACATAGCAAGAGATGCGGTCCTCTCCTCCTCCTTCTATAAGGAGGCTTGCTCGGCTAGGAGAGCCTTTCATCGGCGCTTACGCTCGCATGCAAGGCAGTTTCTATGGCTCTTCGCACCAGAAGCAGGAACTTGTAAAGGAATAGAAGGATCCTACTCAGCCATGGGAGTGTCCTCCATGGTTGTCTCCAACGGAAGCGCAGTTTCCTAAATGGAAGTAAGAGAAATGGGTTCGGAAACGGCGGGAGGAGTTATCTCTACCACCTGAGGGGTGGGCCCTTTTCTGTTTGGGGGAACAAGAATAGGTCAAGGAGCGAACTCTCTCTGCGAGCCTTTCTTTCTGCCATATAAATAATACCAGGGTCCTGGAGACCCATTAGGGAGATCTGATATCCTGATCCTCGGCTTTCGCCAAGGAGTCATCATCGGAATCAATGGGTAGAGTCCAGGCTTGTTCATCCAGTATTCTTCCCAAGAGAGAGGAGCGGATGAGTCAGCTTGGGAGGGAGCGAGCTTCTCCTTTCCCTTTCAGGAGGAGGTATTTGGCAGCTCAATTGCAGGAAGAGTCAACTTTGGTTGTCCCTTGTCCCCAGTTTTATACTTCACATAGTTCTTGTAAAGTAGGTCTGTTCTCTATGAGAGTGGACCGATTGGAGTGGACCAAAAATGATCCAAGGAGTATCCTCCACGATATGCCATAGGCTGATAGCTAGTGTCATGCACCACATGCACGACACCCTCATGGGAGAACTTAAGGCACTTATGTACCGCGGAGGTGATCCCATTCATGGAAGCTAGCCAAGGTATGCCTAGCTTCACTCTAAATAGGTTTGACTTGAGAATGACATCGAAGACCGTGTCTACAGTCCTAGGTCCAACTAGGATGGACAATGTTATCGATCCATAAGGTTTAACAGAAAGTCTATCATGTGTATGAATGATGGATTTGGTTTTTCCATATTCTTCCCTTTGTAGAGAATTCAAGAGTAATGTCTCCATTGTGATGACATTCACTCTACTTTTGGGGTCAGCCAAGATCCCTGTCACAATGTTACCATTGAGGCGAACGGGAATATAAAGCGAAGAAGGCTTGCTATTTTTTGGAACGTCTTGCAAGGTAAATGTAACATCCGGCGAGTCAGTCGCAAGATGAGGAGAGGGAACAACATTAACTACATTAACATATGCCTTTGGGTGAAAAGTAGAATCAGTGGGATCGATAACCATGTTAGAAAAATGTGATAGAAACGGATCCATGTATATATGTAAATCACTGTTAGCATTCGCCATTGATTTGTTCATATTGTGTTTGCTCCCATCAAGATGGATAGTATCGTCCTCGATGCGGTCCTGTATCTCATAACGTAGGCGCATGCAGCGTTCAATATCATGACCATCAACGATGAATTTTCCTCTTCCTGAGATCGACATGATATATCTTCCCTTAAAATGGGAGCACGAGGAGGAACCCCCGAATTGAACCACCGTTTGTTGGTATTCTCGTAGAGCCGCACACAGATGTGCTAAAGAAGGATACTTCATAAGGGCGAACTTCTCTTGCCAATGTCTCTGTTAGTTCCCTATGAAGACCTTCTACACATCTGAGTCGGGTAACAGATACAAGATCTATGAGAAGAGCGCTTGATATCGCGCTATAAATTTCATAACCTTTTCATTGTCCCCTTGTTTGTAACGAACAAGGTCTGAGAAGGTCATCTTCGATCTGATATTGGCTTGGAATTGTCGCAAGAACTGGTTCACAAGTTGATCGAATGTGAAGATGGAATTATTGGGCAAAGAATAGTACCAACCCAGTGTTGCATCTTTGAGGGATCGGGGAAATAGTTTTCCCATCAATGCATCATGATGGAAGAAATTTGTGCACAAGGCGTTAAAGGTGGATACGTGTGTTTGCGGATCCCCTTTACCATCGTATTTCTCAAATTTGGGAATCCCCATCCCCAACGGACATGGAATATTTCGAATTGCAACCAACAATGGGTTGTGTCAAGAGAAAGGTTGAAAGATAGGTTGAGTTGAGGCCTGGGACAGGTTCGCCAGTTGATTTTGCATCTTCCCCATGTTCTGAAGAAGAGTATTCAGGATAGGGTCAGTAGAAGATAGAGGATCATCAGAACCACTGCCAGAGCCACCGCCGAAACTGCCACCGGTGTGGCCTCCGCTGGCGCCACCACCGTGACCACCACCAGAGCCACTACTGATGCCACCACCACCAGTGTGACTTCCATCGGATCCATCGCCAAAGCTGAAGCCACCACCATGACTTCCACCAGCACCACCTCCGCCAATGCCACCTCAACTTCCGAAGTTCCATCGCCAAAGCCTCCGCCCATCATTTCGCCAAATCCTCCACCACCGGAGGTGGCAGAAGGGGTGAAGTGGAAACCCAAAGGGTTCTTGTTTACTTTAACAGTGTCTAAGCTTTCAGAAGTAGAGGGTATATTGATCGAGGGGACTGTGTCATTCATATACATGGATATAGGAGGCATTGACCTCTCTAGCTGCCTCTCGTGGTCCTCAAAGAGGCCACCTCGCATTAAGCGACCAAAGCTCGAGGGGGTGCATGCTTCGGCCAGACCGACGAGACTAGATAAGAGTTCTACACCTGTCCGATCTTTTTCCACCATGTACCTTATTTCACTGATCACCTTAGCATCCCTAGCCAACTTCAAGTTGCCTTCCAAGTGATTTTCCAATGCACCTAACCCCTTACCAAGACTAACGACGTATTCGGAAGGGACACGGATGGCCTCATGCTCGTCCATGGATGAAGAGATCAGTGATGCAAGAGTAGGGATGCGATCAGTTTCATCAAGAAATCTAGATTCGCCCCGCGCCATGTGCTGCTATGTAGACAGACCAACCGCGGATCCCGAGAAAAGGTCGGTAGTGAAGTTAGAGGAGACCTTCATCTTTTCCATCGGAAGGTGTTGCAAACTTCTTCTAACAATATTCCCAAAGGTCATAAAATGGGTCATGAAGCTCATAAACTTCACAACACACCAAGGTACAATGACCAAGGGATATATGAGAAAAATTTTAGGATACCAACAAATGGATAGATGTTGGTTCACATCGAGTTCACCAAAAATGTGAGAGAGGGGGACCACCCACTGCAAGGCCCCAAGTCACAAAATACCAAGAGCGGAAAGGATGCCCTAACCCACCTCAGTTTAAGGGGAAGTTAGGATGATGAGGATGAGAATGATGAGGATTATGAACCCTTCGATCACTCTGCAATCCGAATGTTAGGAGGGGACCAGATGAGTAGACCTTTAGAGTCAGATTCGTGTCTCAGGTAGCTCTTTATCTGAGGATGAAAGCGCAGTTCCAAGACAACAGCGAGGCGCGCTGGTGTCTCACAAGTGCGTTGGCGTCCGTACGGCCAGAGAACCGAGAAGATAAGATTCTTACTCAAAAGGAAGACTACTAGCCTAGTCTAGGGATGTTTAAGGTGAGAGAATGAGATTAAGAGGAAAAGAAAAGCAAATGTATTACCACCAAGGTGACGAAGACGATCTCATAGAATGCTCTCCTCGCCAGCTTGCTCCATGCACTCTCCACCTGCATACAAGGAAGGGAGAAATTGTCGGGGCTATATAGGGGCCTACCTCAGTGAAACCCTCATCTTGGTGTTTCCACCTCCACAGATAGCCGAATTTGGAATAGTATAGAGAAATGATAAAGGAAAGAACTACAAGCTACGTATGCAAGAAACACTACAAAATAGTAAGTGCTTACCTAATCAAAAGCAAAAGGAGAGAATGGAGGAGCTTTACCACCTCCATCCAAAGCACTCAAGGCTTGTGGAGGAGTGAACGAGAGGGACTCAAGCCTCTGTTGCCACGGTGTATGTCCTGTACTCGCCTTGTTGGAGTGATGGAGTATTGAGTTGCTACAATGGAGTGAAGGATGTTGCTACAAAGCTTGGGAAATGCTTGAAAATGTTGAATATCTTGCCAAACTCTCTCCAAACTTCTACTTGGAAAAATCTAAGGATGGAAGAGTGAAGATTATGAAGAGAAGGGTGAAAAACAGCCATATTTGAGTTGGCTAGGTGAAGAGGGACATTAATTTTTGACTCCCAATCAAAAATGTAATGCCTCTGCAGTCTCCAGTTGTAGGAATCTGCTAAGGACGTAAGCACGTCATGCGGACTTCTGCGCGCCGCGTGGGCATTCCCGACAGAAACGCCCCCACTGACACACAAACCAGGTGCCAAGTGGAATGCAAGCAATGGGCTTAAGTGGAATTAAACCTCTGCTTTTGATTCTCTAAGGTGTTAAAGGGAAAAAGGGGGATTTGCACTAGGGGTGCAAATTCATGTTAATACAGATACAATGTGTTTGTCTAGGTTTTGACTAATTTTTGACCAATTTTGGTGTGATTTTGTGAAATTAATTTTGGAAAACTTAGAAAATAGTATGAAGACACCTGTTTGGTCTAGTCTGAGTGTGAAAATGTGTAATTTCAATGTGTAAAAAGGCACTTGTAGATAATACACAACCTAGGCTGGAAAGGATGCTACCTAGTGAGTCCCTACTTGGATTGCTCCAAACACTTAGACAAAGTAGACAACTAGAGATCTTGGTGACACTGGCTCCCCCTTACACGACACGGGAATCCCAAAATCTCTTACCCTTGAAGATCCTAAGATCTTGTGAACCAAGGGATTTCCTATCTCTACAACAAATAGTGGAATGTAGGGCGACTTCAAAGATTCGGCCTCCTACACCAGCAAGTAAAAGGGCTTTTTAGCCTTTACAACAAGTGGTTCTTAATCCATGTTTCGGGTAATACTGGTGCCTATACATGCGGTGATTCACTCAATTAAGAGGCGTCTTAGTCCCTTCCTAAGAAACGATTTGGACGCATCTTAAGGATATTGAGGGAGACATTCGTCGGTACAATGCATCCACACCAGGCGATTGAAGACTTTCCCAACAATCATAATTATTTATATAGCAGACCAAAACAAAGTATCGCTTGGGTCATTCCCTCTCACAAGTTGGGAGGCACACCCTCTAAAGGTAACAAAACCAAGACAAGTATGTTGTTTTTTATCTCCAAGATCGCACGAAGTGCAAGGAGAGAGCATACACAACACCTTTTTCTCACACTCGCATGATGTTCATTTTTAAAAGAAAAAACCCAAAACCAAATGTGTGGGTGGTTATGCAAATACCTAAAAGATGTTTTTGATTCTCAAGATCACCAAATGGTGCGAGAGAAGAGCAGACACACCTTAAGACAAGTTACAAACCACGAGACTATGCAGACACTAGTTCTTTTTAAGCCCAAATCCAAATGTGAGAAAGACACTCAATGCAATATTGTTGTCAATTTTAAGTCCCAAATGAGTGAAAATGCAAGTTATTTTTAACCAATTTGTGAAGAAATGCAAATTGTTGTAAATTTTAAGCCCAATGACATGTGAATGCAAGGTTAATTTTAATCCCAATGAGTGTATGAAAATGAAACAAGATAGATAACTAAGAAAGATCAAATGAAATACCTCCTTTCTACCTATGCCGCAATCTATTAAGAAAACATTAATATCATAAAATGCCTACTCTACCAAATGCAAGAAAATATAATTGAAAAATCCTAAAAAAAAAATTGAAAGATTCTAGAAGCAGGCAGTTGTGTCACTGTAACGGGGAATTGCAGCTCAACAAATGCATCTCAGAAGTTGTCAATTGTGGCTCTCAAGACAATGCCCACATCACACAGATGTACGGTGAAGGTTAAAGTGATTGCATCATTTCCCCAAAAAGTTGCAACACACAATCTTGTAGCTGCAAAAATACAATAAAAATGACCAATTTCAACCTAACCAAAGACCAAAAACCAAAAACAAAAGGAAAATCCAAAAATCAATGCAAACTAAATATATAATGATGTCTTAGACAACTGTATTGTTTCCCTAACAGATGCATCACAAGAACTTGTAGCTGCAAAACACAAAAGAAACCAACAAATTCAACCAAACCAGAGACAACTATGATGCTAAACTAATTTTAAATGATGAAATGAAGACTAATAACCAATATCTAAATCAAAAACCCAAAATAAAACAACCAAAAGTAAAGTTCCTAATACTAAAGCAGTTACGACCTTCCGAGTAACAGTTGTGTCGCACTGCCTTTCGACAGTTGCAACGTTTTAGCTTGCAATTGCATCATAGTCCTAAAAAACCAAAAATTATGAGAATTTTTACAAAATCTTGTTATATTCACGTTGGGTTCACCAATGCAATCTAGGATAAAATTTCAAGTTAATGTAAAATAGCAAATGACTAACCCTAAACCAACAATAGAGCACAAATAAGCATGAAAACATGAAATATAAAATAATATACCAGAAAGTCTTCATGCCATCATTGGTTCACCTCCATTTCCCTTTCCATTTTTCTTGAATATGAAAATTTCCCTCAGATTTGAGTGTGCAATAGTAGCCTATGACAATGACTAGAAAAATATTGAAGATTGTTGTCTCACACTAGCAGAGTGTACTTGCACATGAACTAGAGATAACATAAGATGTAGCCAAGATGTCAAGAACAAGGGTCTTTTACAAAAAAGACAATTTTCAATGAAGGGTTGAGATTAAATGTCAATATGATATGTCAATCAATGGCCAAGAAGGAAATTTGTAGTATGGAATAAGGTTAGGTCTAAAATTAGGGCAATGATAAGGATGGAGGGCTATGATTGAATTATAAGATAATTAAATCAAGGGCTGAAATTAAATGATATGTCAAGAGATAAGATTTGATGTGGAAGATAAGATTGACATGGATAAAGAGGTTGGCACAAAAAAGAGGTTGTAGGAGGAATTCAAATAAATATAAAATTATTTGATTTAGTAGGGAAGTGAATAATTAAATAATTAAGATATTATTTAATTATAGAAGACATATTACAAGGTTGACTTTTGAATTAAATAACAATTTAATTCAAAATTGGAAGATAAGGACAAGTTAATAAGCAATTAAATGAATTAAATTTATTTAATTAATCAAGAGAAGAATAAAGATAGCAATAAATTATTTAATTAATAGAAGACATATGACATTAGAAAATAATCAAATAATTAAAGATTATTTAATTATTAGAAATAAAAGGGGAAATGGATGAAGAAATAGAGTTTGTAGGCCTAGGACAATTTTTAGTGTCTACAACTCTCATATATTTTTATTATTCATTGGTCCAATGTTTTAAGCATTCGTCTCTAATCTCCAAATTCTACACTTGTTGTCATGGGTTTTTCCATAATACATGGGAGGGACCACATGATGGTGATTTGACCTAAAATTAGTTTTAATTTCATCTTAATTGTCAAATCCCCATTTCTTTCACTAGCCATTGGGAGTAGATTTGGTACACATTTATGTGACAAATTGTTATGCCCTGATATTTAAAGACATTTTTTTGAGCATGTATTGAACATCCACTCATCCTACAATCATTCAAAATCCTAGAGTATTCATTATAAGAACTTAAAAAACTAAAATGAATCTAATTTGCATAAAAAAATAAAAATAATACATTGCTTGGGATTGCTAGCTTTGATCCTTTTCATAATCGTAAAGCTTATCTAACTAAGGGAATTAAGCTATCATAACTTGGCCATTGTGATCAAACAAATCATTTACATATTTTCAATAATTTGTTAGAAAAAAAAGTGGGATCATAGATAAAAGTTTGGAGTCCAAGAGTCTTGTGTGTTGTATTTATACCCTAGTGACTATAGTAAGAGAATGATTAGAGGGTTTATGAAATAATGTGTTCGTATGTGGTTCTTTCACAAAGTTAAGAATACATCATATAGAATTAAAAAATATACATGTTGGAAATATGGAGCCTTGCAACATGAGCATGAAGTGTATAAGGGTTGATTTTGCAGTTCCTGTGTTGTCATTGATGTCAACATGGTGACAACTGTACATGAAGCTTACTTGGTATACCAGAAGCTATTCTCTACTGGAAGTGTTCTTTATTGATGAACCAGTGTGTTAGTTTTTGAGTCCGAAATTCACCGCAAGAACAAATATGACTCTGATATCTTAACCATGTTATTATGACTCATTCAAACAACTATTTACAGGATCTTGAGAAGTTTTGTGTTGAGAGCAGAAAGTTATCATTGACAAAGTTCAACTCTGTACACTACAGTCGTTTCTCTACTCTGCATATCAGTGTGGGAGACTTCATATTTTCATAAGAAGAACATTCTAATGTTGCGGTTTTAATGGTAGTCTAAATGATGGTAATATAATGAGAAACTGAAGTAATGTCAGATCTGGAAGATGTTTGCTTTGAGAAGTGTATGTTGGCTTGGATTTTTTGTGTTTAGGTCCTAGCCTTGGTCGACCTAACATATGACATGCATAAGAAGATTAAATATACTTTGTGCATGTTCTCTATAGATCTTCACCAACTTGATATAATGCACTACATGGACAAAAATGTTTTAAATCGTATATGGTGCCGACAAGAGTGTTTTTATTAGTTTTGCTTTCATCTAATTAGGTCAACCTAATTGATGAATGAGATATACTTGTGTATATATGTAAGACTCTTTGAAGGAGAAATATAACAGAATGGATGTGGATTGAACATGTGAATTTGTGAGCATGAGAAGGAGAAAGAAGAGAGGTATGGTGAATTGCAAAGAGTATTGAGAAATGTTTGAATATTTGAGCCTAAATGATTTATCAGTTGAGGATTAGAACAAAGTTGTTGAGCGACTGTTGTGTGATGCAATACTTATTATTCAGAGCTTCATTGGAACTGAACCCTGCACACAGAAGGTGTATTCCATCAGTTCTTACTTTTGGCAGTGAGCCATAACTTTTGTATCTTGATGGTTAGCCATCTTTTGTATTCAGGCAGTGAGCCTTTCAAGGATAGTGAGTCCTGGCAGTGAGCCCTGTAATATCTTGTATCCAGATATAATATATTGTGAGCTAATCCTCACCGTGGTTTTTCTCATTTTGGGTTTTCCATGTAAAA
The DNA here is from genome assembly GCA_007115665.2 of Sequoiadendron giganteum. NCBI lineage: Eukaryota > Viridiplantae > Streptophyta > Pinopsida > Cupressales > Cupressaceae > Sequoiadendron > Sequoiadendron giganteum. Next base: position 370,179,141 of record CM021110.1, on the reverse strand, counting down.
ATTTTGGTGTTCATGTGTGTTGATGTATTGTCTTATTTCCATGTTCTCTCTTGTTGATTTATTCAGAGTTGTGATAATGTTTAGATGGATTTTATGTGAATGATTTTATGGAATACTAATTCACCTCCCCTCTCAGTATTTTGGATATTCAACAATACAAGCATCATAACCATAAATTTCCTTATATACATAATCAATGATAAATTTAAGAAACCCCCCTCAAGAAAAAGATATAAAATCCTAGCAAATATTTTATTTTTCTAGAAAAAAATATTAATTTCTATTGGTGAATCTTTCTTTTAAAAAAAATAAAATTATTGGTGATATTTTTTGCATCACTAAAAATTATAGAAAATCTTGGCGAATCTTAGAAAATAATTGGAAAATGCATTAATTACAATGCTAAATCCTTCCATTTAAAAAATTAATTCTTATGGAAAAGTAGGAGCTCAAGGGTGGAAATGATTGATGGGTTTAAGGGGTAGACTCTATAATATTTAGTTCCCATCATTGATTTAAAATATAATCATGTATCTAATATTATGGTGAATTTTTAAGTTAAGAAGTTTAATAAACTAATTTTTTTGGTGATCTATATAAGACTAAAATAAATTTTATAAAAATGTGATGATTTAGGTCACATTACATCTTGAACTATTAGCCAAATTTGGATTCCCGCATTTTTAACTATTAGTCAATTGACGAAAATTCACCACTAAAAACGTCACTGTACATAATTCTACTACATATAGTAATAGATATAATATCTTCTTCTTTTCTTGTATTCCTTTCTTACTTACTTCTTACATCTTACATTATACATTATCATAGTTCCTTACACATATAAGTACAATAGAGATGTCTATTATAAAATATATCATTTTTTATTTGGCATAGTTAGACTTATGCTTTGTATTCCTTTTGTGGCCAAGTGTATTGGATTTTTTATGTCGGTGTGTACTTGATCTACCCTATACTAACATCATGCTCCCTTAAAACTATGCCTTGTCCTCAAGAAAAGAGAATTAGTCAATTTGTGGGAAGAATTATTTTGTAGATCTCTTTGAGCTGCAAAAATATGGTATGGACGTTGGTTCTTATTTTGTTGCAACATTTGTATTTGAGTATTAATTTGAGTAAGGATATTTTCTACCTCTTGTACAATAGTTTGGATCTAATTTTTTCAATATATGTTCTTTGCATCATGGAGCAATCTAGTAACTTGAGCAAGTCTTAAGTTGATTACTTCTCATAGTTGTTTGATTTGTGGTTTGATTTCCTCTCTTTAATCCTATAACTATTGTAACTGACTATGTAGTGATTCTAACTATGCTCTTGTTGCCCTATTCATAATATCCTGCAGTTCATCCTAGTAGTAGCCACTTGTAATATTTGCATCTCTTTGATTCAATTTTATTTTTATTTATTTAATTAATGTGAGCCATTGTAAATAGAATGGATATAATGTATTGACGTCACTAGCCATATTTTATAGTGTATTGATATGGGAACCCAATTGTATATAATTGATCATAAATTTATTTCGTTCCTTATCCATTCTATTCTTTGTAGCTTCTCATAGGATTATGGTGTGGAGTGTGGACGACTATTTAAAAATATTATGACCCCATTCCCTATCTCAAGCATTGTGTGCTCATGCACATTAAGGGCATATATCTTTTCTAGTATTCTGTGTACTTATATGGGTGTAATTTTCCATTAGGGATACATTGCCATTTTAATATTGCTTATGACTATTCTCAACCATGTGCTTATATGTTTTTTTAAATTTAATATATGTTCCAATTATTTTTCTTCCATTATTTCATTTTTTTTTTTTTTTTAGGGTATATCATTATCTCAATTTGTAGTTGTTTCTATCATATTTCTCTCATCATTTCTCTTTTCTCACTCTTTCTTATTATTATTTTCTCTATCAAAGGTATATTTTAGTGAATATTTACAATATAATATATTTAAATATATAATTCAAAGACACAGATGGGTCTATATATATAATTTTTTTATAGTATTAATTTATTTGGGGGCATCCTGTGGTGGTTATTAATTAATGTGTCGTACATATAGCTCTTGTTATGTTAGAGTAGATTGTTATCCTAATTTTGTATATTATGTCTAGGTTTCTATATTCATGTTGAGGTGTGATTGATTAATGTGCTATGCATATGTTACTTAAAAGTCAATAAGTATCCTAATTTTCCTACATCTACATGTAATGTGCTTTCTTTATTTTTTTGTGATAGTTTATTTATTTCTATACCTAGATCCTAAAATAAGAGCTTTAAAATGGGGTATTGACGTCCATCAAAGAATAAAGGATGAGGAATGTTATAAGTTGTTGTAGTTGCAACCACTCATATTGAACATGAAATGAAGAAATCAAAAGGTAGTTGGTAGCTAGAAAACTAGTTCCAAAACCATTGCTAGAAATTTTCCAACTTGTGATAAAATGAAAGCTTTACATGAAAGAAATTTTGTAAAAGATATAAAAAGAATTCAATCTAGATTCAAGCATAGTTCAAAGGTTGAGAACACTTGAAAATACTACGAATTTGAATAGTATTTTTAGACACCCAAGAATTGTGCTAATGAAATAAGAAAGGGGACATACACCACTGAAAGAAAAGTACACCAAAGAAAACTAGAAGAATGCCAAGCACGAACAAGGACATACCTAAGCCAAATAAGAACACACTAGAAATTCATAGAAGGAAGGTCACTTATGGAAGAGTTTGCGAAGAAAATGCAGAGTGTAATAGTACTTCAAGATTGCAATGTTCAAATGACAATAAAATAATATAATTGTCCCATAAAACCTAAATTAATCAACGTATTAAAGTATCATTAATGTAATGAAGTTCAATGAGTGATATAGACATAAGAACTTGATCATACATGATGTGTATCCACTCAAATGATAAGGTAATGAGGGTCCTTAGTGGCGGAATATACTCACACAATAATTGAAAATAGGTAAGGGGAAAATGAATAAGCATGTTACAATCACGTATAGATAAGATATGCTCATGTAAGAATATGTAAAAGATAACTACCCTCAAGACCTAGGAAATATGGCATGATAAACCTCATATAATGAATATGGGGATGAGAGAGATGATAATCAATGAATGTAACTAACTAACAAGTATGGTGGTTAAAAGTAACATCGTAGTAGATGCATGATGCTAAGGTCTATTTGTAGTCAAACAAGGAAAAATTAATAGAGCACATTTTATGTTTTAATGAAAAATGATCCACATACAGGCTATATGCACTTTTGTGTATGTTATCTTAAAAACCATAATTTCGAGTTCTAAAGTCAATCATCCAATCTAACCTAAGAGAACTTGACTCTAACAATGTGACAAATTCTCACAAGATTTTTTTAAACATAACAACTCTTTTCATGCTTATCAAACATCAAAAATCAAGGTGAACGAGTTTCAAAATTTTATATTTCACTAATTCAATTCTATGCATTTCAGATTAAATTTACATCACTTCAAATTAAACCACCAAATCTAGAGGGCACTCAAGTTCAAAAAAATTCATCCTACTTCTACCACATATAAAAGTAATAATTTTAAATCATTGATCAAAAGATATGATTAAATGAAAAACTATCTATGGATCTCCAAAATTCACTACCTTCAACAATAAAATTGTGCCTCACTCTATCGTGCATGCATGCATTTGGGAAGAAATCTTAGAGTGAGAATCTAAATTACATACTTCACTTACTCACTCCTGTGAATAGAAATTACATACATAAATGTCTTGCCTCTTTACAAAAGTTAAGTGGTTGTTTGCATGCAATTCTTTGGCGAGCATCCCCTTAGGGCATGTGTTAGGGAGTCGTTGAAGCTATGTGAATACATGTAGGAATCACATCAATGGTCTTTCTAGAGGTTCGTGTGGCCTTTTCTCTGCAAATAAAACACATAGATGCTCCAAAAACCAAACCCCACAATGAAGATCACTTTTACATGCAAATCAAATTCGATAGAACTCTAAACCAGACTAGATGCAAGATTTTGGGAAGTGTTTTTCTTGCATGGCTTTGATACCATGTTAGATGTAGACACTTAAAATAATATTTAATTAAATAAATACTTCTTATTTATTTAATTAATTTAACCCTTTCCCTTATCCTAATAATTATTTAAATAAATATTCATTATTTATTTAATTAATTTCACCATTACCTTTATCCACCACTTTTAATTAATAAATCTACATTTATTTAATTAAAGCTAACCCTTTTCCTACATTCCTCTAAAATCCCATTATCCCACTTTAGTTAATTAATTCTTGATTAATTAACCTTATCCACTTTCTAACCCTCATTAGTCCATTCTCCAACTTTTAACTCCACCTAAGTTAACGGGTAAATGCACAAAGTTGGGTCCATGAAATGTGGAAGTTTTTGCCTTAGCCAAAAAAATGAAATCGGCTAAGCAAAAACGAGATCCCGATTTTTAAAAATCGGGATCCTGTTTCAGTTCGGGATCTCGTTTGCTAGAGGGTCCCGAACTGACGGAGAGGGAACGGGATCCTAGTTTTTACAAATCGGGATCCCATTCCCTCTCCGTCGGTTCGGGACCCTCTAGCAAACAGGATCCCATTTTTTAAAAAGCTGGATCCCATTTTTTACAAATCGGGATCCCATTTTGTAACAGTATTTATTTTTAAAAAATGAAGAAATCTTCATTTTTACCAGCACGCACGGGATCCCGATTTTAGAGCGACAGCGACCCTATAAGACCTCCCAGGTACCGTACTCTCCCCCATCTTTGGCATTTTTTCATTCCAAATTGAAATTGTTAATAAATTAATTGTTTTTAGCATGTTTATTTCAAAAAAAAATTACATTTTAAGCATTTTATTTCCTGTTATTGTAGAGATGAGAAATTGTACAAATAGATTAAAAAATACATCAAATTGTCAAGATTTTGAATATAAACGAAAAAATAAACCTTGAATTGTATTTTAGAATCAAAATTTAATTTTTGAAACCTAAATTGTTTGATGAAACAAAAAAAATTGTATTTGAAAACCCTAATTGAAATGGAACAAAAAAAATTGCATTTCAAAACCCTAGAAATTGAAATGAATTAAAAATTTGCATTTAGAAACCCTAATCAAGCTTTTTGAAATCTTGAATTCAAATCAAAGCAAAAAAAATGAATTTCAAAACTCTAGTTTGAAATGAAACTAAAAAATTGTATTAAAAACCCTAATTGCTTAGAAATTGAAACCCTGAATAGAATTGAAACAAAAAAAATTGCTAAAACCCTAAATTGAAATCGAACAAATCATTTTGATTTTGAAAACCCTAATATTCGAGCTCAAGAAAATTCATTTGCATTGCTTAAATGTTTTAAATTTCATTTGCATTATATGGAGAAAACGATATGTTAAACTTTAGTTTCAATGTTAAATTATAATTAGATTAGAAAAACTTTCCATTTTTTGTGAAATGAGTAAAGTTTTGCTATATGAATTTTCATTTAGAACTATCTTTTATATGAATTTTGATAATTAATTATAGGTCAAATAATCAATCCTATTAAAAAGATGAAATAAAAATAAAAGAAAAATAAAAACACACTCTAAATTCAAAATCTAGCTTCATCTAGGGTCTATAAAACCTTAAGTGAGGATTAAATTCAAAATCTAGCTTCATCTAGCTTCATCTAGGGTTCTTGAATTGAAGTTGAACTACATAAGAAGAAATGGGGTATTTTGATGAAATGTAAATTACTAGGGATGGTATATAAATCAACTCTCTTTAAAAAGTATAGATGTCTATTCTATTAGAGAAAAAATGAGGATTTTGAACAATTAACTACTAGAAATTAAGATTTAAGTTATTATCTATTTTTGAAGTAAAATATAGTTTTTAAATACATTTCTTAGAAAAATAATGGTAAGAAATATATAAATAAATTTAAAGAATAGAATTTAGGGCATATGTATAATATTGATTTTTTGTGAAATTAAATGAGAGGGTTACTTTACACATAGAAATTAACTATTAGAAATTAAGATTTAAGTTATTAAGTAGTGGCATTTAAAAACACCTAGGGTGAGTGTTGGATCTCAATTGTCACGTTCTCATAGGTTAGCCCTCACGATAAGATCAAGTTCATGATTATGGGAATGATTGAGGACAATAGTATTCAAACTTGGAAATGGTGATGCATAATTAGATTAAATTTAGGTCCTCCTATTGAAGTGTTCCTAGCATAGTACTTTCAAAAATTTAAATGATTTGTGAATAATGATCAAGTGTAATTAAATGATAAAATAAAGACAATTGAATGCCTTTGAATACTAAGCAAGTTTATTTGGTTCATAATGTATTATTAAATGAGTAAGGGATGGAAAATTTTGAATTTTAATTTTAAAATTTTAATGATTAAATCCATGGTTTAGGATTTACCATATACTTAGAGGATTGGTCTAGGATTTAAATTTTTGCACTGGTTACCTAGACACTAAATAATCTAAATTTTTTTCTTTTCTAAGTTCTTTTAGGTTCTTTCAATTACAAACAATCTAAAATAAAATACTTGATTCAACATTAAATAATTTTATATTATATATTTTATATCATAAAAATAATTTAAGTGAGTTTAATATTAATGAAAAAAATGTTAAATAAAATAATCTTATACTCAATTAAAAAAACATCCAATTAAAATATACATCAAACTCAATCTTAATCATACATAATTATGTGTTTCTATTACGGAAATAGTCAATCTATTCATAAACTAGGCACTAACTTGCAAGTCCATTATTCCAAGGGCCACCCAAACTTTACCCTAAGTTCGCTAAACCCTAAGCCCTAAACTCTAAAATCTAAACCCTCAATACTAAAGCATTCATTTTGTCTTAGGACCTTAAAAAATCAAATTTGGTTGCCTTAGGCAACTCCACCAAATTTGATTCCCTTAAGCCATGTCATTTTGTCATAGAACCTTACTACAAAGATCCCCTTAAGCCATCCTATTACCATAAACCCTAAACTCTAAACTCTAAACCCTAAATGGGCTAAAGACATCATTTTTTCCTAGACCCTTAATGAAATTTGTTTGCCTTAGGCAACGCCACCAAATTTTATTCACTTGAGCCATGCCATTTTGTCCTAGGACCTCACTAGACATAGATCCCCTTAAGCCATCCTATCACCCTAAATCATAAATCGATGTCTTAAGGGGTCCTAATATGACATTTCTTAATGGGATCAAAGAAGTTCTTAAAACTTGGTGGTTGCCCAAGGCAACCAAATTTAACAATAATAAGATTGTGCAAGATTATAATATGAATGATATTTCATGATCTAGGTTGATCAGTTGAAACAAGACCTATCTCAATCAACTGTTCCACAAGAAAATGTTCTTCACTAAAGCATTCATTTTGTCTTAGTACCTTAAAATAAAATTTGGTTGCCTTAGGCAACTCCACCAAATTTGATTCCCTTAAGCCATGTCATTTTTTCATAGAACCTTACTACAAAGATCCCCTTAAGCCATCCTATTATCGTAAACCCTAAACTCTAAACTCTAAACCCTAAACGGGCTAAAAACATCATTTTTTCCTAGGCCCTTAATGAAATTTGGTTGCCTTGGGCAACGTCACCAAATTTTATTCACTTGAGCCATGTCATTTTGTCCTAGGACCTCACTAGACATAGATCCCCTTAAGCCATCCTATCACCCTAAATCGTAAATCGATGTCTTAAGGGGTCCTAATATGACATTTCTTAATGGGATCAAAGAAGTTCTTAAAATTTGGTGAAGTTTCCCAAGGCAACCAAATTTAACAATAATAAGATTGTGCGAGATTATAATATGAATGATATTTCATGATCTAGGTTGGTCAGTTGAAACAAGACCTATCTCAATCAACTGTTCCACAAGAAAATGTTCTTCACTAACTTGCAAGTTCATTATATTCCAAGGGACACCAAAACTTCACCCTAAGTTCCGTAAACCAAATTTAACAATAATAAGATCATGCAATATTATAATATGAATGAGATAAATCATGATCTAGGTTGATTAATTTACGGTTTAGGGTGATAGGATGGCTTAAGGGGATCTATGTCTAGTAAGTTCCTAGGAAAAAATGACATGGCTAAAGTGAATAAAATTTGGTGAAGTTGCCTCAGACCTTAATGAAATTTGGTTGCCTTGGGCATCTTCACCAAATTTTATTCACTTAAAAGCCATGTCATTTTGTACTAGGACCTTACTACATAGATCCCCTTAAGCCATCCTATCACCCTAAAACCTAAATCTTAAACTGTAAACCCTATAACATTCATAAATTGTCCTATATTAATAGTTAATTGTATTTTCATTCAAGTAACATGCCTTAGACATAAATGAGGCTTACTTATTTTATCATATGTATTCAATTAGGCCATTTATATTGAATGGTTTAAGGGTATTTCCTAAACATGTATCTTACATTTTGAAATTACAAATCTAATGTAGGTTCACTCATATCTTAGAGATCACATGGATCGATTCAATAATATTCGCAATCCACCTCTGTGCCATCCATCTCCACCACCTTCACCTCCACCTCCACCCACTCCACCTCATAACCCCCCACCTCCACCACCTGAAATCGATGGTGCTCATTTGCAACCACAATCAATTCCAATGTTAGAACCATCCAAGATCAAATCAACATTATTCAAAATGAAGAATTTGTCACACCACCTGTGAGGATGATTGCATCTAGGATGCAAACCATTGTTGATGTTGTTAGGGCTATGGATGGGATCTTAGATGAGCATCGACAATGGCTAGAGGAGAGGAGAACTTCTGATTCTGAAAAGGAAAACACAAATAAATGAAGAGATGCAGTAGAGAGCCACAATAGTTTTTAAATTAAGACAATGATCTTAAATAGTTATGAATTTATGAATTTGGTGAACGATGGATATTTTGTGTGATGAATTTATAAATTTGGTTGGATGGATATTTTTAGTGACGTGAATTTATGATTTTGGTTCTAGATGGATATTTTTAGTGACTTGAATTTATGATTTTGGTTCTAGATGGATATTTTTAGTGACATGAATTTATGAATTTGGTGGAATTTATGAACTTATAATGATGAATTTATAATAGTATATATTTTATGACTATCTACTAGATCATGATTTGATGATGGAAAATTGTAATATATATATATATATATATGCGTTAGACATAAAATGAGCTTTTTGTGAATGTTTCAAGTTTATTGTTTAGTATGTACACATGTATTAAAATTGCATATAGTTGTTAAATTTTGAATTTTGTATGCACATGCTCAAGTTCAATCAATGTATATGCATGTTTCAATTTTATATGATCTTAATATATGTATGCACATCCTATTTAAACAAATTTGCATGTGCATTTCAAATTTAACTATTTCTTGTAATTTTTTAAGTTTGTATGTTAATTTAGTATAATTTAATGCAGGTGCACACTTATATCTCATATCATGGATGATTTTAACATTGATAATATCATCAATCCACCACCTCAGCCACCTCCACCTCTCCCTCCACCTCCCCCTCCACCTAATATGCCACCTCCACAACCTATTGCATCTGATGAGGCTCGCTTGCGAGAATGCATAAATGATCAGGTTGCATCCATACAAAATCAAATCAATGCTATGCAGAGTCAAGCATTGATTCCACCGCATGTTAGACATTTTGCATTTGCAATGCAAAATGATGTGGATGTGATTAGGACCATTGATTCTGATCTAGATAGGCACAGACGAGACAAAGAACATATGAGATAATTTTATGCTGACAGTCTCTCTTATAAACAAATATTAGACCTTAAAATAACGAAAGCCCACCTAGCCCCCTACTTTCTTGACCTCGTTACTTGACAGCCCATTCCCGCGAACAAATCTAGACTATCCATGAGGTGGTGCATACATCCACAGATGAGTGCACATTTTTGGGATCAATGGTATATGGTTTTTGATAGTCCCCCACACGCTAATTGGGAGTGCCCATTATATTTTTTGAGGAAATTGTATGTAGAGTTTGTTATGGGGCAAAATCCCAATTATTTTGATTTTAAATCATTTCAGGGTGTTGGTGGCGGCATTCCATAATAGAGGTTATGGGCAAGGGTTGATCCCCAATGCCCCATGCATGCGCAACCCCTTGTTGTTACTCTTGGTCCTCCCATTCCTGCACATGTGCATCATTGAGCTATGGTCTTGACATTAGGTTCCCTTAGTACACTCGTAGGAGACCTTGATCAGTATGCTTTTGCAATAGCAGGTGGGGAGCATAGAGACGATGATGATGGAGGAGTGTTTTATGGAGTTGGTCCGAGTACCACTCCAGGAGTGTTGAGGCTCGTCTCACATGTATGTACTAGTTGCCATCAAGTATGCTATGGACCTGATCAAGCCACACCTAGTTCAGGTGGACGTGGAGATTCTGGTGGTTCATTTGGTCACATCAGTTCATTTGTAGAGTTTCTTACAACATGCCAACATCCTAAGGACACTGGTACACAGGTATAAATATGCATCTACACGTTCATTTTATAAGAATTTTGATGAATGTATATATCAAAGTAAAGTTTGCAATACAATTAACAATCAAACTTTTTGGTGTATAAACGATAGTAACGATGGGGCAATCATCCATTCCACGAGTACATACATTGACACCAGTCCTAATTGGCAACCCTTATGGGGTATTTTGATTTCAATTTTTTAAATTATAAATGAAATGATTTTTAACTTGAGTTTTAAATTTATAATTGAATAAAATATATATTTGAAATATTTATGTTGGTTTAGGTGAGTCAATCCTCTTCCACATCGATTCCACCTGAGGGGTTGTCGAGCACTCCTCCACTATTGGTCGTCGTAGACTAGGGGTAGGTACATTTATATTGTAAATTGTTTAACTTACATTAGTATAGCTACAAATATGAATTTTGAATTCACTATATATGAAATGTGCATGTACACTTGTAAATATTATAAGCTTGCATTACATGTCTACATGTATGTTGAGGTTGATACCACAATGAGAGCAAACTTGAATATATATATATATATATATATATATATATATATATATATATATATATATATATATATTTACCTAATTCAAGTATGTACATGCTTTAACTTTGATCTTGTAGGACTTTGTTAGTGCGACTTTCAGCCCTGACCCAGACATAGTTACACCTCCAGGAGGGCATGCAGAGCAGGCTCCAGATCAAATGGTAATTTAAATTTTTTATTATATTTAAATTCAATTATAAATTATATATTGTGAATATATAACTAAATAATTTTAAATTTCAAATTGAATATTAATATAATTTGAGCTAATACATGTTTTAAATTCTTTTTCTTTTATAGCATGTGACACATCTAGTAGTTGAGAATGTACAAACATGTCCTGCAGAAGAGGGTGCACAACCTATGGATATGGTACAATTAAAATATGATAAATTATAAATTAATTTCAATTAAATCATTTTTAATTGTAGACTTGTGCATCTAATTTCAACTTTCTTTGTCTTGTTTATGTAGATAGATTCAGAGAATGTAGAGGTTGCTTCAGGTGCAGTAGAGCATCCAAACCCAGATATGATGGTAATTTAATTTTATGATGAATTATAGATTAAATTGTCATTAAATAATTTTTCATTGTCTTACATATGATTTCATATTTCTCTTGTACAAAGTGTTTCAGGTCATCTGCATAGTCTGCATGGCGTGAAGAGGTCTCTTGATTATAGAGACAATACATGACCTAGAAACATGATTTGGTGGGTTATATTTGTTTATTTTGTGGACTATATTTCTGGTTTGTCATGTACTTTGTTGGACTTTACATTTCATGGTTCTTGAGTACTTAGTTGGACTTTAGTTCATGGGTTGTACTCTAATGGACATTTTTTCATGTGCTTAATATATTGGTTTCATGCACTTAATATATTTACATAAATTATGGAATTTATTATTGTTTGAAATTTTAATTTACACATATACATTTATGCATTTTATGTTCATAGTCAAGATATTAATATAGGACATTAATGTGAAATTAAATATAAATATGAAATTAAAGTTGAAATCAATAGGACATTTTAATATTTATAGTTTGCAAATTTAGTGATCTCATACATGATATACATGATATGTACATTCAATAATTAGCGATAAGTAGTCAATGAACTTATTCAATTCACGTCAATCAATAATTAGTCAATAAATCATAATTTACAAACAAAAGCAATTTGTTTATATACCAGAAAGTATAAAATTTTAAGAAATAAACAAAACCATATAAGATTAGAGAACAAAAGTATTAATAAATTCTATAAATAATAACATCCAACACTAATTTATAAGTTGTCAAAACAAATAATGGCATCGAATACTATTTTATAAGTTGTCAACACAAATAATGGCATCCACTACTAATTTATAAGTTGTCAAAACAAATAATGGCATCCAAAACTAATTTATAAGTTGTCAAAACAAACAGGTACATTGAAAACAAATAAGGGGACATCTTAAGGGGTCATAATACGACGTCTTAAGGGGACATCTTAAGGGGTCATAATACGATGTCTTAAGGGGATGTCTTAAGGGGTCATAATACAATGTCTTAAGGGGATGTCTTAAGGGGTCATATTACTTCTTAAGGGGATGTCTTAAGGGGTCATATTACATCTTAAGGGGATGTCTTAAGGGGTCATATTACTTCTTAAGGGGTCATATTATGTCTTAAGGGGATGTCTTAAGGGTTCATAATACAATGTCTCAAGGGGATGCCTTAAGGGGATGTCTTAAGGGGTCATAATACAATGTCTTAAGGGAATGTCTCAAGGGGTCATAATACGACATCTTAAGGATATAATTGATTTAACAATAATGTATGCATGATATTTAGTGATTTGAAGATATAGTAGGACATATATGTACATATATGTCATCTCAAAACAATGTTTACAAATTTTGGATATGCCATCTCAAGAACATCTCAAAATCATGCCTAGAATGTACTAGGTCTTCACACCGCCTGATATCAAAAAGGTACAAGCAATATCAATAAAATGATCAAAACATACATATTTTAATTTATATAAAACTATCTATATGTACACAACTCAAGTACTTGCATTTAAAAGTATTCCACACGTGTGTAGGTTGAATCCAAGTATCCTCTCCTTTTTGTTTCAAAGTATGAGATCAATGCAATGATGACTTAAGGATACAAAAAATGATAATAAATCAATTTTAACTATTAATGTACAAGCAATACCAATATGTAATCAAAACATGTACTTAAATATATTTTAACTAATAATTACCTCTATTTAAAAGGACAATATAAAACTTAAATTATATTTACCTGTATTTACTTATCCCATTGTACCATCTGCATCCTCTCTTTTTTGCAATGCATCTATGATTGTCTCATGCTCTTCCATAGAAATTGTCCATAGCACTTTATTTGCAGGTCTTTCATGATACCGATCTAGTTTTATATTTGTTGCCACCCCCAAATGTGAATAATGTATAATTTTTTTATGCGGTTCATAATCTTCGAATGTAGGTAGACCATTCTTCTTTGCCAGGTATTTTTATAGCCAAGTGCCAACAACCACAACCGATCCTATTGGAAAAAATGAAAACAATCATCATATAAGTTCTCAAAATTTTCTTGTTCTAAAAAATTACTTAAGGGGATCAAAAAACTTGTTATCAAAATTTACTTAAGGGGATGTCTTAAGGGGATCATTGTACCTGTTGGATAATGATAGCCATCATCATCTTCTCGAGGTGATATTAACTTATGTTTACTCTCCACACAATGAGCCAACCAATATTTTTTTTGCTCTTCATTCCCCTCAAGCGCAACAACGACATACACATGTCCTGCAAACAAAAATTGATTTAATAACTTGCACAAATCAATATAAATAATTTTATTACAAAATAACTTAATAAAGTGAAATAAAATGAAAAAAATTGAATTAAGTTACCTTCTTGTACAAGGTCTGAAACACGGTCATAGTCTTCAGATGCAAACACTTGATCATTTTCTTCAATAGTTCTTTCATATTGATCATGTGCTTGTGCAGGTGTCAACGATCTTTGCTCCCACTATTCAACCCATTTTGTATTTTCACGTGCTTCCCAATTTCCTGAGATACAAAATTGGAAAAAACATGCAAGCTCCCTTGTCCAGATAGTCCATGTGCTTGTTGTCAAACTCCTAAATGAATTCCATTTAGTAGATCCACTCATTGTCTCATAGTCAACTCTAGGTACAATGCTATCTTCTTCAACCAACCAAAAGAATCGATGAACTCTAGAGTACTCACTCGAACCAGGTACAAATAATCTTGTATTACACCAATCCATAATCCCATGTGCATCTTTAAATTTTATTGCATCTTCAAATTTTAATTGTTCTCTAGCAAGAATTCTTGACACATGCACCAACTCCATCATGTTCTCCTTTACCATGCCCAACTTCAAAAAAACTCCATATATGTTGGACATTAAGTTCTTTGTGAATCCTACTTAACCAATAGAACATTCGAGCATTCTTGAACTGCCCCGTACAATTATCTGACCATATGAGGTGTTCTTTCATATGGATTCCTCTTTCTCTTAAATTTCTGTAAAATATACTGAAACAGTATTGAACAAACTCTGACGAGTGTAATCGGTTGTCACTCAAATAAAAATGATACTCCCTCAAAACTTTTATATCATCCTTAGTGCTATCCTTTGCATGTCTATAAACAATGTGGACAAACATAGCTACTTGCACTGAATTATAATATTGCGATTGAATTTCCTCTTACGGAGCTAGAGTATAATTTTCTGCAAAATCAACCACTGAAAGTATAGTATCAATTGGAAATGTGTTTCTACATGCGTGAAATTGGCCATCAAGCCATCAAGCATGTTGAGAGTGCATGATATATTTTGGTACTATCTTATTCTTAAATTCACTCATGAATGCATGCACACTAGCTTTTTCCGTAACTAAATCACAACACTTTCCTATTTTTTCGTCTTTTAAAGAATAGTGAACATTCTTAAATCTTTTAACTTCTACTAATTGTTGTCCAAAATCGTTATCAACACTTTCATGCATACAAATTCCTAAGAATGAAAGATTTCCACAGTTAATGCATTGTCTAGAAATACAAGAACTTAAAAAAAACAATTTACCATTAGATCTTTCACAAAACAAACTTGAAATAAACTCCCTTATTGCTTCAGGTGGCAAGTTAATACCACGGTCTTGTATAATCATGTTAGTATGCAAGGTACAACATATATATCGAAAAACATCATAGAAATAACGAAATTGAACATGCATTTTACAACAACAAGATATTCATTGCTTATTAATTTTTACATACCATGGTTTACATTTTTCAAAAGACCTTTGACTTATTTTAATATTATCGGGTAACACTAAATCACCACAAAATTTTCTATAAAATTCAGTTTGTGTTGTATGTAATAGGTGTTTTGGGGAGGATCGTAAACTTTGGACCCCACCCTTAATTTTAAAACATCTCTAGAATTAGATGAAACCCTAGTATTATCATGCCAATATTTTTCAATCAAAGATTTAATTTCAACATTCAATTTCATATCAGACCTCGGAAGTCGACCATTGAAACTCCAACATTGGTTGATAGGATCATTTTCTATACTTTCTCTTCTTTTTTCTACTCTTAGCAATGTTTTAGGATGTATTTTTAAAACTTCACTAATATTTCTTACCATTCTTTTATTCAAAGTTGCTTTATTAACTATAACAGTTGTTATAGCTCTTCTTGCTGCATTTTTATCTTTAGATCGACTATTTTTCCCAATAGATTGAATGGCACTAACAACAATACACATAGCATGTTTTAATGATTGATCTTTTCTTTTTGGTTTAACAAAAAAGCCTAACCTTTTCATTATTTTCCTAATTTTTTGCATTCTCATCAATTGCATCATTAGTTGACATTGAATTGCAACTTTTTTACAATAAAAGAATTCGTTGTATATTTTATTCGCGTGTGTTCTTATTTGCCTCCAAGAAATTTGACCAGGAAGATTATTGAAAACACCACTTTCAATTTTAAAAAAAGTTTTTTCATTAAACTCAACATCACATTCTAGATTTTCATCTTCATCTTCATCTTCATTTTCATTTTCATTTTCAACTTCAACTTCAAAACGATTTACATTTTCATCAACAAAACAGTTTTCATTTTCATTTACATCAACAAAACGGTTTTTGTTTTCATTTTCAACAAAAGGATCATTCTCATTCTCATTTTCAACAAATTCTATAAAAGTTTCATCTCTCTGAATATTATCAATGTCAACATCGTTAAGTCCAACATCTTGTAAAACTTCTACATATGAATTTACCATTTCACTAACATGTGGATTTAAAGACGTACCTGGATTTGTGCATATTGAAACATTCTCCATAGCATTGAAAGAGGGATTTGAAGACATAGTAGGACTTGCTTGTATAATCATATTCTTCTCCAAATTGACTTCTTGCAAATTAGCTTCATCTACAACTATGGTCTCCTCTATGTTTTCATCTTCAATAGTTGTGGAATTGGATGCTCTCCCATCATTCATTGATTTAATTCTCATTCTTCTTTTTCTTTGTCTTTGTCTCTCCTTCTCTTTGTTTGCTTCAATTTCTTTAGGAGTCAATGTCTTTCTCCTCTTATTACGAGTTTTATCTCCTATGATTATAAAATTCTCACGCACAAATGAATTTCAATAGTGAAATTCTTCAAAAACTTCAATCCAAATTGGAAGTTCAAGACCTATAAGGACTAAATTCTTCCTCTTGTGTTCCTCAAAACAAGTAGAAAACTAGCACAATTCCACTTTAAAACTGATTTCTTCATGCCTCCTTTGAAAAAATCAATTCATATTGCAAGTTGAAGACTTTTTTGTTCCTCCTTTGAAAAAACGGGATCTCTCCTTTGAAAAAATTAATCAAAAATGCAAGTCACCACCTGTAAAAATAATACTTGATGAAAAATAGTCCAATTTTACTGCTCTCGGTCGTACATGTGAAGTTTGCAGACTTCATAGTAAAATTTGACAATAAATTTAAATAACATGGTTAAAAAGAAACGGGATCACGTTCTATAATCGGGATCATGTTCCTAATATTTATTGTGGGGACCGTTAGCAAAGGAACGAGATCCTATTTCCCTACCAACGATCACCGTATTAAATATTAGGAACGAGATCCCGATTATAGAACGGGATCCCGTTTTTAAAATTTTGAAATTAGTTTTGCTTTGTGGTTGGGTTTTTGCCTCAGATTTTGGTTCGGGAAAAGTATTGGGAGTCCGAACCTGGGCCTTCAACCTAGTTTGACTTGCAAGTTGAAGATTCTAACAATGTCAGAGAAAAATATTGAGTTTGGACATATGGCTGACGACTTTTTTTGTAGAATTTTTTGACAAAATTAAAACCCATTTTAGATGAGACAATGCAGATTCCAAATATGTAATTTTTTTTACAATTGGATTATTCTTTCTATTTTCAATTAATTTTTGATGAAACTGGTCCATAAACTTTAAATATCAAGGTTTTTTACTATTTTAATAACTTTTGATCAACATAACATTTTGACGAACAGATTACACGAGAGAAAAATTCAGACAATTCTTTTCAATTTTAAAAAAAATGCAAAAAATGATAACTTTAGGTCATCTTATGCGTGTCATACACGACGATTTTTCAAAATGACAAATATGCCTAATAAAAAATTAACAAAAAAAAAATATTCAATAAAAAATTACAAAAAAAATCCAAAACAAGCTTCAGTGAGTCACAAGTCTTTTCCCAAAGGATTTAGAAAAATATGATAATTTAGGTCAAAATATGGATGTCGTACATGTGCATGGTATGGTAAAAAAAATGACTTTTAAATAGTGGTTTTTACAAACGCCTATTGAAACTCAATTTGTACAATCTCGGTATTGAAATAAATTACATATTTGGAAACTAGACTCTGAGTAGTTACATTTTATGATTAGTGAATTTTTTGAAGATTCCATCTCTAAGTGCTTCAAATTTTAAGGTCAAATGTGTCAAACTTTGAAAATCAGGGAAAACACTTCCACTTTTTGGCCAAAAAGTGGACTCAACTTCTTGCCAGCACCCTCAACCCAACCCATTAAATTAATTAATATTTGATAAATTAATTTAACCCTCATTACTAATTATCATTATCATTTTTCTCTAGTTTAAAATTCCTACACATCCCCCCAAACTTGTCACTAAGTGACAAGTGTCCTAACCTATCCTCTACCTCTTCTCACACATGTGTGAGATCTCACCTACCCCCACTATCTCTTACACAAGCCACCCTATCTCTTACTCAAATTTAATGCCTCTCTTCCTAATGTGTCCTCACACATGTGTGAGCACACCTCACCTCTTAGCCCCTTTCCATCTTATGACACTTGTCACAATTCTAATACTCCAGTCCATCTTGATCCAAACCTCACCTTTTTAATCAATCTTAGCCTTTCATCAAACAATCAATATTGGACCTTGATTTAGCCCCTCTCATTTATATAAATGAGAGGCTTCCCATTCCATTTTCAACACATCTCATATGCTAATGTTATGCTGCAAAAATATCCACTGATCTCATTGTCATGCTATTGGAGTAAGAGCAACCACATCCAAAGATCCAACACATCCTTATACTACTCTTACTCTTTGAGGTTTGAATTGCACTCGGTTTGATTTAGCTTTACATTTTATGTCTATTTCTATTATGTCATTTGCATGCATTCATTAGATTTCTGAGATCATAAAGAAAAACAAAAACTTCCACAAAATCATTTGCACACAATAAACCTAATTTGCATTATCAAGAGATGATAAAAGAGTTAATTCAATGAATGCACAATGTGACCTTGATTAAATAAGCAAGGTGGTGAAGGTAGTCAAGCTGAACACAACACAATGACTAACTAACCCTTCAATGATGAAACACTTGTTAACTCACATGACAAGTGTTCTTGTGAGTGAAAAGTGATAATGCAAGAGGTATCTCACAAAGTGAGGACACTTGTCTCAACTATATGAGGTGAGACAAAACTCTAGAAGTCCCTAAATGGAGACTTAAGCAATGTGAATAGGACTCTCCTAGAGTTAGGTTAATAGCTAGCTAGTTTGATAAAGTCGCTATTTACACCAACATAAAATACCTAATTATATTATTTAATAAATTTAATTTTGATCATCCCATCAACTTACAAGTTCGACAAAAGATAGTTTGGTATACTTATATCCAAATTTTAAAGAAAGGAAAGATTGAATTAGGTTCCAATGCATGGTAATTTTACTCAAGCTTAATTATTTTTATCTCTTCCACAACCTATCCTAATTATTGTATAATGAGTCTCATGTCACCAATACTTGCAAAATTTTAAGACCAAAACAATTCCTAAAGTTCTCAATGTTGCAACATGGCTTTGATGTCAAATGTTATGCTCTCTTTCTACAAGTAAACATAACACACTGACTAATTTTTTTATTACTCCAAATTTTTAACTCTTATCACATTCATATTCACATGACAATACGCATAACTATTGCCATTACATGTTATCTAAGAGTGAGGGGAAGAACAAGATGTGATTTGGTGTTACTATATCGGTTCGCTCACCTTATTATGGTGATTAACCAAACTAAGGTTGGCGCCTCTATGTCAAACATCTCAATGGTGAAGAACCGTGTAACAGTCATCCTTGTTATGAACTCAATGTGACTGTGACATGGTCAAATCTCCAAAATATGACCCAACTCCTATATCTATGAATAACTTAAATAGCATGATTTAAAAAAGTGGTATTTCTCAGCTAACATTAACCTTATAATAATATAAAATATTCGACAAAGAATCAACTTAGAAACCCATTAACTCACTCTCAATCACTTAATCCGCCACTTAGAATTATTTGTATTCCATTGCTTAGTTCAACAATTGATTTAAACAACACATAAGATGATAAAAAAAAAAAATTGTTCTAACAATTGATTTTATTAAAACAAGTTGGGATTTACTAAACTTTGTCTTAACTTTAATTGTCTAAACTTGCTTCTAGTATCAATTCTTCAAATTGATTAAAAGAAACATTATAGCTAAATTTTCCCATCTTCTCAATATAATAACTATTATTCAAACAAAAAATTTATTTTATTAAGCAATTATCTAAAAATTCTATTAAATCATTTCACAATTTATTCTAACCTTGTTAATATACCAAACCCACAATTAGCTTAATAAAACCACATTAATACACATTAAGCACATTAAAGATTAATCTACTACTTTAATTGATTAGAAAAATAATATTAAAGTTTCACAAAACTAATTAAAATCAAAATTTAATAAAACACTTTAATTTTATATCAAAAATAAAGTTGATTCACTTATTGATCTATTCATTGAATTCACTTATTCACTTCAAAATTTTAATTCAATTTCTAAGATTTTTCTTTTGAAACCCAAATAAAAAATATTTATTTTTTCTTTAGATATAACTTTTGTATATTAATTATTTTTAACCTTGTGCAAACCATAAATTGCAGCCATTGGGGAAACATCACAAGGGAGAAGAGAAATACTTCAAGGAAGAAGACGAATTTGAATTAACTCAATCAATCTCTGAAGGGAAGTATTAAGTTTTACAAAATTGATTAACACCATCATATATATTATAGTGTTGGTAAGGTGACAAATAAGAATCCTACATGAAATTCGATTGGTGAATCAGCCCTAAACATCACACCCATCATAATCCTCCACTGTGTATTGTGTTCCTTCACATAATAAAGATGATAAAATAGAAACAAGTAACAAAAAAGCAGCCAAACAATCTGCAGTGACATGTTTAGAGGATAAATCGTTAAAGACAGGATAAAAGCATAGAAGAACGTAGCACGATCCTTGGGTTCATTGATCACCCATCCACCCATTCATTCCACCTTTCTCTCTCTTCCACCTCACCACCATCATTTCACTTCACTTCATTTCACTCCACCTCATTCTGCTTCGCTTTCATTAATTGCTCAATTGATTTCTTGGAAATGACCAGTACTTTCTCCATGATCTTTGCAATAAATCTTCCACGAATTCAGGTACATGGGCATTAATTGTTATATCTTAATTGTCTTCTAGTGCATTTATTTAATTGTTGTAAATTAATATGGACGTTTGCCATAACATGTCATCATTTCATGCCCCTATCAAATCGTCCTTTCACCTCACATGTGAGGACACATGTGCAAATTTAGGTTGGGGGGGGGGGGGAACATGTCAATGCCATGTCTGCATGCCTGTTCGTACCGATTCACGTCAGCAAGATTTAAGTCATTGAGCCAATTTGAATTTTTAGATGATGGCTCGTATGTGCGAAATGCAAATCCTCCACCACCATTTTCCTTAATCATAGCCTGTATTTATTACTCCTCTATTGATTTAATTATTCCTGTCATAACCCTAAGCCAAAAGGTAAAATTCAAATGACACCAGCATTGGAATTTAGCAGAGTTGCAAGAAGAAGAAGTTTGGTTTCCAGAAGAGAATTGCAAGAAGAAAATCTTTGCAGAGTAACTGTTTGATTGTAGACAATGGGAGGTGGGTTGATTCGAAATGAACCCATGGTTCACGACGTGTTACTACATGATGTGCCTTGCCTAGCCGAATTTAGAAACTGTGGATGGCTAGACTATTTCTTAAAGCTAGATGTTTTTGATGAAGGTGTTGCATTAGAATTCGCCCAGACATTATCTGAAGGAAGGGCTACAGTAAAAGGGCTGGAAGTCACAGCTACGAAGGGGAGAATTGCATAAGTTACAAGGTTACCTAACGATGATGAAAATTACACTGCTGCTAGGTACTCTAGGTCGGCTAGGGCCAAATTTACAGAACCTAATGACCCACCATTGAGTGTAGAGAGAAAAGGAGTGAAGAGGACATCTCTGCCCAAGCTTTGGAAGTAGGTTGCAGTCTATGTTGTCAAGTATATCACTTGCGAAGGTCGCTAGTCAAATTTACATTTCATGCATTTTAAGCTCCTGAACCACATGAGACACGAAAGGAGAATGAATGTGCCCAACATGTTGTACCACCTTCTTTCGAGCATGGCAGTAGAAACTCATAAAGGTAGGGAAAATTCTATTTCCCACCATTGTCTCATCAAATTATTAGTTGAAAAGTTTGCATGATGTGTCCAATATTTCTTGGGATTTTTTTTTGAGAATTGATCAAATTAGACCGAAGCATTTGCAACCTAGGGTTTTGCCTCAACCTCGTAGGGTTGGGAGGAGAAGGAGCAATGTTGGGGCCACTTCTGGTACCTCAACTTCTAACACAAGCCCTAGTGGAAACCCTCTAGCAGCCACACAAGCTATTGAGATTAGTTCTTCTGAGGCAGAGCATTCCGATAAAGAGAGTTCCTCTCCTGATTTTGATGATGATGTCCCTCTTGGCACATTAATGAAAACTAGGGCACATAAGAAGAAGGCATAACTAAAGGAAGGAAACACTAAAAAGAAAATGGTAGAAAAAGAAGTGTCAAGCTCCAAGAAATGGAAGGTTGACACTGTTCTTCCTACAACAAAGGAAAGATGAAGAAACCCTCCCAGAAAATCAAAGTCAGTTGGGCCAGTCATTGAGGTATCTCCCGAGGGAAGCCCTAAACCTGGAAAATTGCCACAAGAGGATACATAAGCTCCAATGGAGCAAGTAAATGTTGAAGAAAAGAATGTGTTCGAAGAAGCAGTAAATTTAACACTGGTTGATCTTGCGGATATTGCAGAGCAAGTTGAAAACCAAGCATGCGAGGAAAATCAAGAACTCCTACAACATGAGAAAGAACAGGAACAAGAGGCCCTATAGATTGAAATGAGAGAACAAGGACTAGAGCCCCTGCAACCATAATTGGTTGAGCAAGAAGAAGCTTTGCAGATGGTACTCTACCAAGAGCAAGCACAAGTGCCAGTAAAATGATGGTAGGAGTACATAGGCCCTCTGATTTTTTGATGAACACGATAATTTTGAACTTGTTGAAATAAGTACAAAGAAGGGAAGAAGAATGGAAAGTAGAAAAACATAGGCTAAAGAAGGAAATTGAATAGAGAGATGAGGAAATTGAGAATAAGAATGCAAAAATTACTGTTTTGAAGAAGGTGGATGACATGACAACTTTAGTTCCACATATATTAGAATGCAAAGCTCCTATGAGTGTATATACCCTGAATTTAAAAGAGAAGCATCTTTCTTTCAAGTTTGCAAAGATTATTTTAGGTTTGAACCCCTCAATTGAAACCCCTACTGAATTTTTCAATGCTTTTTAGATTGCTCCCTCTGAGATGAATTTTTTTTTGTGTGAATTTTATTTACATAATTATGTTATGACCAAAGACAATGATTGGAATCCACTATTATATGTTGGGGATGTTCAATTAAGGGCATTCATGTATTGGATACAAAATGAAGTAAGTTGGGGAAAGCAGTATAGGACTTACAAACAAGTTGAATCCAACATTCCCCTGCCTGTTAGGGCTGAATCTGGACATCCAGGAGATATTTTTAATGATTGGCACATAATTCTATACCGGCCAAGCTATAGCTGCAAGATCCTTCCTAAGAGAGAGGCAGTGTATAAAGCATATGAGGAGATGGCAAGAACCACATGAGAATCTATGATGGGATATCTGTCACAGAGATGGAACAACCTAACTGACGATTTGAAGCAAGTTGAACCACACTCCACACACAACTATCTTGCAACACTTAAGAGGGTTGAAAGATATATGCAAATTGGAAGAACAAAAGGATAATTCTGGCTTCCACTAATTTTCTAGCCACCTATCTTACTGTGGTTGGTGCCAAACTTTAGGTATTATAGGTATGACATAACTGATGAGAGACAAAGATGGATTAGGCTGGAAAAACAACAAGGGTTCTATTGGGATCCTAACTCATACATGAAAAAAACCGATGTGGGATAGCTTGCAGTTGCCAACTTCAAGGCATTGACCAAACAAAATCACAACTCTTCCCCTACTACAGGACTAGCAAGACATTAGGTTGGGGGGGAAATGATGAGTCTAGTTTATGGTCTAGCTATTGATAGGATTGTTGTCCATTTCTTGTAGTAACATAAGACTTTGATGCTTGGGAGTTGATCTTTTCATAATATTTCCTTAAAACCATAGACCTTGGGCATGAATTTATTTTCATAAGCTTTCAAATGATATTGACATGCTATATGGATTGTTTGTGTTAATTTTGCACGTGGTTAATGAATGTCACTTTAAGATGATTATGGATATGCAGTTGTTGTGTGTGCTAATGTTGTCATGCTAATAATTTGAGGCCTATAATTCAAAAAGATCCCACCAACTGGACGCGTGCCATATCGGTCAACAAGGTGGTCATTTAATGGAGAGAAGGCTCTTGGCGACTGGAGATTCCTCATGCAAATCAGATTGTAACCACCTTGTAATGGTCTTAAATGTTGTTGAGAATGCGTAGGTGTTACTGTTGTGCCAAAGTCACATTAAGGCAAATATGCCTGACAAATTTTGTGCATGCGTAGCCACCTCTGCTCTTTTCCTCATTTTCCCTAAGTGGTGTCCTTCAGTTCTGTCAGAGTTGACTGCCTTACTAGATGGTTAGACAAATAAGGCTCTAATGTTCCTTCGATCTCTCTCTCTCTCTCTCTCTCTCTCTTTTCCAATCGAAGAATGTTGATTTAAGGATGTACTCGCATTCTTAGTTTTTTGCAATACAACTATGTTGATTGTACTCATGTTTTTCTACTGAATAAAATGAATTTATAAGTTCGTGCATCTGCATCTATCTTAGTTTTAGGGAATACTTATCCAAGGGGGCCCACTTGGTGAGTATTCCATCCCGTACTTTAGTTTAGTTTAGTTGTTATTTTCTGTTCAATAATTAGTTAATAATCTGGCACTGACTATTCCTGTAGTCACTAGAATTCCATTCTATCACTGTTCCTATAGCCAAAGCAGAATAGAGTAGTTTCCTATTTTTTCACTTAGATTTTCATTTCTATCATGCATTTCAGTTTGGTCTAGTTATTGGTTAATGTTCAACATTTATGTTATTTCCTTCCAATCAATTTACTTTCGGTATTGCACCTCTCTTAAGTTGTAGGATGAATGTGGCTACTTTGGATTCCTAGTGCACATACAGTGCTGACCCATTTCAAGTTTACGTCCCTGGGTTAACAATTTAAATGCACCTTCATGATGATTGAGATAGCTATTCAGGTTAGATGTCCAATCTTTGAATCGTAGTTGTAAAGGCTTAGTTGTTAAAATCATTATAGGAGGCCAACAATCTTACCATAGTAAAGGTGATTATGACACCATTGGCCGCTATTTCATGAAATCAGTCAAGGAAAGCCAGAGGACACAAGATTTTGTGGATAGGTTCAATTAAAGTTGGGAGATCTTAAGAGTTCTCTCTCAAATTTTGAAAAGGTTTTGGAGGTCCACCCTAAGAACTGTGAGATCTTAAAAGTTGTAGGCCATATATATGCTCAACAAGGGCAGGTAGAGAAGGCTTTGGAAATTTTAAGAAAGGCAACTCACATAGATCCACGTGATACCCATGCATTTATCAAGATGGGTGAGTTATTAGTATCATCAAACTCTAATGCAACCTTAGATTCTCTTAAGACATCAAAGTCTCTTCTAAAGAAGAGTAGAGAAGAAGTGCCCATTCAGTTGTTAAACAACATTGGGGTTCTTCATTTTGAGTGTGATGAACTAGAGTTGGCTCAACAAAATTTTATGGAGGCATTAGGAAATGACATTTGGTTTGAATTCATAAATAAAAGCCCCAATGCCAATTCTATAGTTTTTCCTATGCTCTTTAAGGATATAGAATTCTTTCATCGGCTTGAAGAAGGCAATATTTCACTTGAGTTACCATGGGATAAAGTCACAACACTATTTAATCTTGCTAGGTTGTTTGAACAACCATATGATACTGAAAAAGAAAATCTTTTATGTAGGCTAATTTTGTTCAAGTTTCTTGATTATGCGAATGCATATCTACATCTTGTAGCCATGGCTCAAGCTCGGAATGAGATCCAACTAAGCCTAGAATTTATTGGGGATGAATTTAAGGTGGATAAAAACTCATCAAATTCTTTATCTATGCTTGGAAAAATGGAACTAAAAACAAATGACTAGTTTAAAGCAAAAGAGACAATTAAAGTCGCACAAAGTGAATCAGATGCAAATAATTCTTATGTTGACATTTCACTTGGAAATTGGAATTATTTTGTAGCTTTTCACAATGAGAGGAGGGATCCAAAAGGTGGAGGCACAACATCTTGAGAAGGCTAGAGAATTGTATTGTAAAGTGTTGGCACAGAGACCAAGAAACGTTTATGTTGCAAATGGGGTAGCCATTGTACTAGCTAAAAGGGGTCAATTTGATATTGCAAAGAAAATTTTTACACAGGTACAAGAAGTTGTAGCAGGAAACATCTTTGTTCAGATGCCTGATGTGTGGGTAAATCTAGCACATGTTTACTTTGCACAAGGACAATTTGTGCTTGTAGTGAAAATATATCAAAATTCTTTGAGGAAATTCTATTTTGGCACTGACACCCAAATTTTATAATATTTAGCTCGAACACATTATGAAGCAAAACAACGAAAAGATTATAAAAGAACATTATTAAGAGCAGTAGATTATAACTACTGTAATTTGCCAATTAGAAAGCTATAGATTTTGTGTTTAATGTAATGAGGGTTTCAAATTACCTCTAAATTTTTTGTAGAGGGCGTACCCAAATTCGAATTCACTACAAAGGGCCTCATCAACTTCAAATTTGTTGCAACAAACTCCAAATTCCTTGCCCTTGCCCACCTTTTCAAAAGTCTCCAGCCCCAGGTCCTCTCCAAACAATCTTTATCACCCATGCAATACCCAGGCCAGTGTAGTTGTCAAGTGCTAGGCTAAACAAATAATGAATCAGGTGAAACAATCTTTATCTCTGAATTAGATGAAGTAGCCACTACACCTCACTGTAGTTGTCCAGTGCTAGGCTAAATGAATAATGAATTGCGTGCACACAATACACTCCTTCCCTATGTTTCCTGAAATATTTTTTTTAATTTTGTCTTAGTTGTATTTATGTGACTAATTATTTAATCATTTTTATTTGTATGACTAAATAATTTTTTAGTCCACGACCAAATTAGTTATTTATTTACTCATTTAAAGTTGATTTGCAAAAAAATAGTAGAATTTAGTCATTTTAGTTATGACTAAAAGTTTTAGTCACCTAGTCATTTATTTGCCAAATTCTACTAGTGTAAATATCTCCTCCAAGCACAAGCCACACATTGCCAACCAAAAATCAATAATACAAAAACCTCTAATTTATCAAATAAAAAAGCACAAAATGAAAAAATCCTAAGTAAAACCCTAATTAAGAAAAATAGGCAAATGCAGCTCAGAATGTAGGATAAGGTAAAATCACGGTTAAGGTATGAATCAACAAAACTCAAACCCTAGAGCCCTAAACCAAAAATTAAGCACAAATGAACACATAAACATAAAAAATAATGCAATATTACCAATATCTCTATGCCATGGTTGATTCACCTCCATTTTCCTTCTCCATCTTGGTTTATATGCTTGATTGCGCTCAAATTTTGAGTATGCAACAATAATCCTAGTGACAATGATAGAAAAATATTGAAGATTGTACTTGTCTACTTGAATAGCATGTACTTGAATTAGCACTTGAATTGGGGTTGAAATGACAACGAGAGGTCTCTTTTATAGAAAACCAAATTTGAATGAAGGGCTAGGATTAAAATCCAATATGACATGACAATCAATGGCTAGGATTGATCTTATCCACATCCTCCATTATCCTTCATTATCTATCCATAGTCCTATCTAAATCCATTAGGTCTGATCCCCACCTTTGATCTTAACAAGGCTAAGGATCTTCATATACATCATGCATTATATCCTTCCATCCTTCTTATCCTATCCATATCATTCATTCCATGTCCCTCATCCTATCCAAATCCATCTTCTCTTCCCATATTTGATCTTGATGAAGAGCCTAGGGGTTAAATATCAATGCATCCATATCCTATCCACTTGATCTTGATCATCCTATCCATATCCTCCATCCTATATACACTATCCTACTTCCATCCTCATATCCTATCTCATTCCTCCCCTCTTCACCCTTGATCTTGATAAAACTAGGGGTCAAATATCAATGCATTCATATCCTTTATGTACTATCCTTCCATATCATATATCACTCATAATCTTCCATCCATGATTGCATTATCTCTAAGGGAATCTTATCCACACTACATCTTATCCATACCACATCTTATCCACATCCTCCATTATCCTTCATTGTCTATCCATCATCCTCCCTTTCCCACCTTTGATATTGACAAGGCTAAGGATCTTCATATACATCATGCATTATATCCTTCCATCCTTTTTATCATATCCATATCATTCATTCCATGTCCCCCATCCTATCCAAATCCATCTTCCCTTCCCATATTTGATCTTGATGAAGAGCCTAGGGGTTAAATATCAACACATCCATATCCTATCCACTTGATCTTGATCATACTATCCATATCCTCCATCCTATATACCCTATCCTACTTCCATTCTCACATCCTATCTCATTCCTCCCCTCTCTTCACCCTTGATCTTGATAAAACTAGGGGTCAAATATCAATGCATTCATATCCTTTATGCACCATCCTTCCATATCATATATAACTCATCATCTACCATCCATGATTGCACTATCTCTACGGAAATCTTATCCACATCTTATCCACATCCTCCATTATCCTTCATTGTCTATCCATCATCCTATCTAAATCCATCCTCCCCTTCCCACCTTTGATCTTGACAAGGCTAAGGATATTCATATACATCATGCATTATATCCTTTCATCCTTCTTATCCTATCCATATCATTCATTCCATGTCCCTCATCCTATCCAAATCCATCATCCCTTCCCATATTTGATCCTGATGAAGAGCCTAGGGGTTAAATATCAAAGCATCTATATCCTATCCACTTGATCTTGATCATCCCACCCATATCCTCCATCTTATATACCCTATCCTACTTCCATCCTTATATCCTATCTCATTCCTCCCCTCTCTTCACCCTTGGTCTTGATAAAACTAGGGGTCAAATAACAATGCATTCATATCCTTTATGCACTATCCTTCCATATCATACATCACTCATCATCTTCCATCCATGATTTCACCTTCTCTAGGGGCATCTTATCCACACCACATCTTATCCATACCACATCTTATCTATGTCCTCCATTATCCTTCATTGTCTATCTATCATTCTATCTAAATCCATCCTCCCCTTCCAACCTTTGATCTTGACAAGGCTAAGGATATTCATATACATCATGCATTATATCCTTCCATCCTTCTTATCCTATCCATATAATTCATTCCATATCCCTCATCCTATCCAAATCCATCTTCCCTTCCCATATTTGATCTTTATGAAGAGCCTAGGGGTTAAATATCAATGCATCCATATCCTATCCACTCAATCTTGATCATACTATATCCATATCCTCCATCCTATATACCCTATCCTACTTACATCCTCATATCATATCTCATTCCTCCCCTCTCTCCACCCTTGATCTTGATAAAACTAGGGGTCAAATATCAATGCATTCATATCCTTTATGCACTATCTTTCCATATCATACATCATTCATCATCTTCCATCCATGATTGCACTATCTCTAGGGGCATCTCAATCCTTTACAACTAGTCCTTGGAGCTTTATCCTCCTATCCTCTATCCACCACCATCCTATCTCCCATCACCATCCATTATCCAAAGTCCTCTCTCCTATCCATGGAATTCCTCCATCCTTCCATCCTTTACCATGTCTTGGTTCTCCCTTGTCATTGGATCTCATTCATTCCTACATCTAATCTTATCTTATCCAATCCATTTATCCTCTATCCTTCCAATCCAACTATCCCCCAACCATCCCAATCCAGTCCATCCAAATACAATCAATCGTAATCCATGCAATCCAATCTTGAAATCTAGTGCATCATCCATAAGAAATCCATGGTTTCAATCCAAATTAGTTGATAATCTATTGGTCCACTTTAATACATTATCATCATAGGGATGTATTTCGTAATCCTCATGTTGTTTTGGGATGTGTCCTTCCCATGTCATCATCATCATCATCATCATCATCATCATCACCTACTAATTGGTTTTTAGCTTGACTAGGGGCAAGATCATGTTTGTCCTTGGATTCTTGTGGATGCTTGCTCGCATGCTTGTAGGCATCATTCACATGCATTTTCCACGATCCTTATAGTTATCATCCATAATAAATTTTCCTCCACACTTCCTCACATCATGCATAATAATGCTTTGTTGTCCTTCCCATTGCCCAAGAACGATTGACATTACCCATCTTTTGCCTTTCATATCCATCCACAACAAGGCTTATCCAGTTCCACCCCTAATAAATTGGTCCTATAC
Organism: Sequoiadendron giganteum; assembly: GCA_007115665.2. Classification (NCBI taxonomy): domain Eukaryota; kingdom Viridiplantae; phylum Streptophyta; class Pinopsida; order Cupressales; family Cupressaceae; genus Sequoiadendron; species Sequoiadendron giganteum. The sequence continues at coordinate 370,148,420 of CM021110.1, read as the reverse complement.
CCGACTGGGGGCAAGTACTTAACTCGTGTCTTCAATATTGGAGGTCATTATATCAACAAGCCAAAAAATAAAAAAACTTCAAAAAGTCCAAAAAATTAAAACATGTCAAAATCCAAAAACATCCAAATAACCTTCAAAAATCCCCAAAACAAAGTTAGTCGGTCATGTCAATCAAAATCCACTCGAGCTACATTGCCTCTACATGTATAATGTAGGCAAGGCCATCAATCAATGAGCCTTTGAGGCACTAGGTCAGTCCTTTAAGGTTTGTCGAATAAAATCAATCATGATTCAATCCATAATAAATAAAACAAGGTCAAAGTCCATCAAACTATGAAGTCTCTACGCATTGTTACATAGGCAAGGCCATCTTTGATGAGCCCTCGAGGCCCTAGGTCGATCCCTTAGGGTTTATCAAGTCTGTCATCGTCTCTAACATAAGAAATTAGACATTTTGATCATATGTAAACAACTATCTAAACCTCAACAAAATGAAAAACCAACAAACAAACTATCCAACTAGTCTTCAAACGAAACTGATCAATTGCCTAATCAGTCAAACATCAAATCAACATCAAACCAGTTAGTCAATGGTTTTATACAAGAGGTGGCATTGTCGAAACCAAACTTGACATCTTATACGACTTGCCCTCATTTCTTAAAACCAAACCTAGTCCTTATCATTCGTCTTAAATAGGATGTGCCCTTCCTAAGACATCGTCATATATCAACTCTGTCATTTGCCTTATACAGGTGGTTACATGATCAAAACTAGACTTGATGTCTTATACGACATGTTTCTTCTCCTGAAACCAGACATTGCAATCAATCAATTAGTCAATCAATCTCAACAATCTTATCAACAAACAATCACTGGCAAATGATCTATATGGCTATTGATTTTGTTGGTCCAATTTGTCTTATCTTTTATCGATTTATCTTTTGGTCATGCTACTAGCCACCTCGAGGATGTCCTATGAAGGATTTAGAGGAGTGATGATGTCTCATGCCTTTCTTTTTCTTTTGATTGTTGTTTGTGGTTTGTCTTGACAAAAAGACTGGGGCAACTTGACTCCTAGTATGAGTTATGACATTCTTTGTCTGTTAACTATCTAGTTTTTTGCAAGTGGATAACTTTGCACACCTTGGTCTATGTCCTACCATGGTGTTTATTGTCCATTTGCCATATTTTTAAATGCCCAATGATGATTAAATGCAAAGCCTAACATATATTAAGAAAAATATGAATCTTTCTTTGTCTCCACTAACTCCATGCTAAAATTTATCTTCATCAATCCTTGCATTCATCCACTATCAGATTTGCTTATCGAAATAATTTTTCAATTTTTTTTGAAAATTGGCAAAATTTTCCGAGGGGGCATAGTTCTACCTCTTTTTTTTGTTAGCACACCGAGGCATATTTTTGAATTAAATTTCTTTGACACAACATGATAAATTGCATTGTATCAAAGAGGGGCAAAATGTAGACACTAAAAAATGTCCTTCACTTACAAACACCATTTTTCTTCGTCAATCCCCTTTCTTCCTTAATAATTAAATAATTCTAATTATTTAATTAATTAATTTCTTTCCTTTTATTTCTTCCTTTTGATTAATTAAATAAATTATATTTATTTAATTACGTCACTAATAAACCCATCCTCCATAATTAAATAAATTCTATTTATTTAATTATTGTCATTTCCTACTATAATTAAATACTTATTTTAATTATTTAATTATTCATTATCCTCTTCTTCTATAATTAAATAGATTTTATTTATTTAATTACTTACTAATTTGTCATTTTATTTTACTTTTGAATTAAATTCTTATTTAATTTAAAAGTCAACTTTCCCTCTTCTTTTATAATTAAATAATGTTTTCATTATTTAATTATTCACTTTCTCTCCTAAATTAAATAATTTTATAATTATTTAATTTTCTCCAACCTCTTTTTATGTGCCAATCTCTTTATTCGTGCCATTCTTATCTCTTTACATATCAATTAATTTCCACCCTTGATTGAATTATTTTATATTTTAATCTCAATTGTCCATCCTTAACCTAGTCCTATCTTTGCCCTAATTTAGCCCTAATAGGCTATTTCATACTACAACTTTCAATCCTAGCCATTGATTGTCATGTCATATTGGCTTTTAATCCTAGCCCTTCATTCAAATTTAGTTTTCTATAAAAGAGACCCCTCATTGTCATTTCAACCCTAGTTCAAGTGCTAATTCAAGTACATGCTATTCAAGGAGACAAATATTTTGCTACCATTGTCACTAGGCTTATTGTTGCATACTCAAACTCTGAGGGCAATCAAACATATAAAGCAAGATGGAGAAGGACAATGGAGGTGAATCAACCATGACATAGAGATATTGGTAATATTACTTCATGTTTTATGTTTCTATGTTCATTTGTGCTTCATTGTTGGTTTAGGGCTCTAGGGTTTGATTTTTGTTGATTCATACCTTAACCTTGATTTTACCCTATTCTACAAGAAGAACTCTTAGAGTGAGAATCTAAATTGCATACTTCACTTACTCATTCCTGTGAGGTATGTGACTACATGTAGGGATCACATCAATGGCTTTTCCAAAGGTTCATGTGGCCTTTTCTCTGCAAACAAAACACATAGCTGCTCCAAAATCTAAACCCCACAGTGGAGATCACTTTTACATGCAACTCAAATTGCATGGAACTCTAAACTAGGTTAGATGTAAGATTTTGGGAAGGGTTTTTCTTGCATGGCTTTGATACCATGTTAGATTTCTAAGATCATAAATAAAAAACAAAAACTTCCACAAAATCACTTGCACACAATAAACCTAATTTGCATTATCAAGAGATGATAAACGAGTTAATTTGAATGCATAATGTGACCTTGATTAAATAAGCAAGTTGGTGAAGGTAGTCAAGTCAAACACAATGACTAACTAACCCTTCAATGATGAAACACTTGTTAACTCACATGACAAGTGTTCTTGTGAGTGAAAAGTGATAATGCAAGAGGTATCTCACAAAGTGAGGACACTTGTCTCAACTATATGAGGTGAGACAAAACTCTAGAAGTCCCTAAATGGAGACTTAAGCAATGTGAATAGGACTCTCCTAGAGTTAGGTTAATAGCTAGCTAGTTTGATAAAGTCGCTATTTACACCAACATAAAATACCTAATTATATTATTTAATAAATTTAATTTTGATCATCCCATCAACTTACAAGTTCTACAAAAGATAGTTTGGTATACTTATATCCAAATTTTAAAGAAAGGAAAGATTGAATTAGGTTCCAATGCATGGTAATTTTACTCAAGCTTAATTATTTTTATCTCTTCCACAACCTATCCTAATTATTGTATAACGAGTCTCATGTCACCAATACTTGCAAAATTTTAAGACCAAAACAATTCCTAAAGTTCTCGATGTTGCAACATGGCTTTGATATCAAATGTTATGCTCTCTTTCTACAAGTAGACATAACACACTGGCTAACTTTTTTATTACTCCATATTATTAACTCCTATCACTCATATTCAGATAATACGTTGGCATTACATGTCATCTGAGAGTGAGGGGAAGAACAAGATGTGATTTTGTGTTGCTATATCGGTTCACTCACCTTATTATGGTGATTAACCAAACTAAGGTTGGTGCCTCTATGTCAAACATCTCAATGGTGAAGAATCGTGTAAGAGTAATCCCTATTAGGAATTCAATGTGATAGTGACATGGTCGAATCTCCAAAATATGACCTAACTCTTATAGATGACTAATTTAAATAGAATGATTTTAAAAAATACCATTTCTTAGCTAACGTTAACCTTATCATAATATAAAACACCCGATAAAGAATCAACTTAAAAACCCATTAACTCAATCTCAATTAATGAATCCACCACTTAGAATTAATTGTATTCCTTTGCTTAGCTCAACAATTGATTTGAACAACACATAAGATGATGACTTGTTTTTTTTGTTCTAACAATTAATTTTATTAAAATAAATTGGGATTTACTAAACTTTGTCTAAACCTTAATTGTCTAAACTAGCTTCGAGTATCAATTCTTAAAATTAATTTTGAAAAAAACATTATAGCTAAATTTTCCCATCTTCTCAATATAATAACCCAAACAAAAAATTTATTTATTAAGAAATTATCTAGAAAATTTATTAAATCTTTTCACAATTTATTCTAACCTTGTTAATATACCAAACCCTTCCACAATTAACCCAAAAAAACCACATTAATACACATTAAAGATTAATCTACTACTTTAATTGATTAAATGAATAATATTAAAGTTTCACAAAACTAATTAAAACCAAAATTTAATAAAACGCTTTAATTTTATTATCAAAAAATAAAGTTGATTCACTTATTTATTTATTTATAATTGGTAAGTCGTTACCATGATGGGGTAACATCCATTTATAAGACTATTTTATTGGATGACTTCCTCGTTATGTTCTTACAAAGGCCAACATCCATTTATAAGACTATTTTATTGGATGACTAAAGTTGATTCACTTATTGATCTATTCATTGAATTCACTTATTCACTTCAAAATTTTAATTCAATTTCTAAAAAATTTCCAATAAAACCCAAATAAAAAACATTTATTTATTATTATTTATTTTTTCTTTTTATTTTTTCCTTTAGATATAACTTTTGTATATTAATTCTTTTTAACCTTGTTTGTGCAAACCATAAATTGCAGCCACTGGGGAAACAGCTTTACAAAATTGATTAACACCATCATATATATTACAGTGTTGGTAAGGTAATAAATAAGAATCCTACATGCAATTCGATTGGTGACTCAGCCCTAAACATCGCACCTATCATAATCCTCCACCGTGTATTGCGTTTCTTCACATATCAACGGTGATAAAACAGAAACAAGTAACAGAAAAGCAGTCGAACGATCTGCAGTGACATGTTTGGAGGAGAAATAGTTAAAGACAGGACAAAAGCATAGAAGAACGTAGCACGATCCTCGGGTTCGCTGATCAAATAAACTACAAGATGCGTCTGACTATGGAGAGATGACGCTACAGTGAACTGGAGTCCGTTTTGAAGAACGGTGAGTTAAATTGCTGAAAAACAATGAACTGCAGTTATGATGTATGGACGGCATCTATGCCATAGGTGCATTCTAGAGGCTGGATAGCCGTTTCCCAATTGTTTTGGGAAATTATTAAAGAGGATATGTTTTATTTCTTGGTAAATTTTGGGTGATGTTATGAGTTGCTTTGAAAGCATTGTTCGTTAACTTTAACCATTCTTTTAAATTTTATTTCATGTGATTGGATTTAGAAAGGTTAGCCATTTCTTTTTGATAAACTAGACCATAAGTTAGAACCAAAGCTAAAATGTACAGTTAATCCTTGAAAAATAGCAGGTGGCATGGAATCATTCCCCAATGCCAAACTGGCAAAGTCAGGAGATGAAATAACAAGCAGCAAGTGGCCCTAAGAAGGAAACATTTAATCGATTGAAGTAATATACGTTTGACAACAATTAAACAACAAGATATTGTACTTTTTTATCATAGTAAATCTTGGATGAGTGTATGGGTAGCCTTGAAAGCAAAGTGGGGTAAACTTGGGCTACCCTCTAAACTTAGAAAAAAGAAGTTAAATGTTAATATACTCCATAATCATGATTGATGATACCACAACCTCGACAAATTCATACCTTATTGTAGAAAGGGAATTTGAATCTGAGTCATGATCTTATATATTCTCTTGTTAGCCTTACACTCACAACACCGCAGATACAATGAGACAAATATTGGTGATCACATCCATAAGATCTATAAGCATGGGGCATACTCAAACACACCCCATTATTTTTATATCACACACTTACCAAATTCCTTTCCTAATTACCATTGGCACAATGAGACAAAATTTTTTGTGATCACATTCTCAAGATTTGTAAGCATGGGTCACACTTGAATGTACCCTGTAATGGTTTATCACATCCTTTCCAAAACTCTGCCTGTTGCTGTGAGGAAAATTTGAACTCGATACATGCACATGTACTCCCCCTCCACAATCCCTTGGATACCACGAAACAATTTTTAATGAGGAATAAGTTTTAGGTAAGACTATCTAAAACTTGTCTGATCCATAGCATCTTGCATCTATGCTAAATAAAACAGCATGTTGTAGCCTCATCTCATTTTGGAATGCCCACAGATTAAGACAGGAACAAAAATGACCATTTCTAGCTGTCCTTTACTATTTTGACAGACCAATATGGTCCATTTCTCACCAAAAAGTAAAATAAGAAAACATAAAGCTGCTTCCAAAAGTGAAAAACATGAAAAAAAAATTGTTGGAACCTTGTGCTGAACCCCTAAAGCATGTATTCAAAACACTTTTTGCTCACCTTTCTTCAATTTTGGATGCTTGGAATAGCAATTTGTGACTTAAGTTATGGTTCAGACGTTTTGGGAAATAAGAAATGTTTGTACAGTCCTATAATTGTTGTATTGGATGGTTGATTTAGGTTAAGCATTTTATTATATTTGATTATTCAAAATATGTTTGGTTATTATTTATTTTCACTTTATTTGGCTATTGTTGACTAATAGTATAGCTTCTCTATTTTGCTATGGGAACATTTTTGAATTAAATAATTGTGAGATACTAAGGAGGTTTAAAGATAGTGCCGTATGTTTATTAACACTAATGAAATCTGGAGGTATTAAAAAAGGTCTCACAATGTTGAAGGTCCTTTTGCTTTATATGATTGCTAAAGTTAGAGATAAGATCTATTTTTGGAGATTTCAATAACTATAAAGGGAAAGGACAAGGTATCCTACATGCTAATTCATAAAATTACAAAATTTGAGGATGAACATCTCTAAAAGGTGAAGATGTTAAGGTTGTCAACTTTAGACCTAGGACAAAGGTCGAATTTTTGAAGCATGGAAATTTATTTCCATTGCTCGTAATAATCAGATCAACAGTGTAAAACTAGATATTGAGAATGACGACACTGTTGTCTATTACTTGAACAGACACCGCCTAAAACTTGCATTTGGTGGTATAATTCTCTGTGTGAAGCTTGTCTATGGTGTATATTTCCCAAGAACATGTACTTGTTCCACAATGATTTGAATTTGTTTTGTGAATATTGGAAAGCAACACATTTTCTTGTCTATTCTTTTAACTGATAATGTGTGTTCTAATTGATTTTTGAATATTGCACATACGTTGTGAAATTTTATTAGTTCAATATCTATATAATCATAGCATTATTGTATGTTTAGAATTTATTCTGATTTTGGCTTTTAGAAATATGTTGTAGTAATTCTTTGTAAGTTTCTTTAGTAGTAAAGTTTTCGAATACAAACTTGTAAGCATAAACACTTTTATGGGCATCTTTCAAAGAGCTTCTTTCTTCTTAGTTGTGGTGTTGCACTTTTGATAATTCTTCTCTTGCATATTACTTTGGTTTATTGGTTGTTAGCAACCATCTTTTTGGTTGTGTTTATATTGTTTTTTCTCTTGGTTTGTTTTACAGTTTTGGACAGTCTCTTTTATGCAAGATCCTTCATATTCTCTATAGTTTATGCTTTTTCTTCTTCCAGACTTTGTTCAAAACTCATGCTTATATTTATTTGGTTAGTTCTGAATTTTGGCTACCTTATTCTAAAGAGAGGTTTGATGAGAGAATTCCAAACATAGATAGGAGAAAACATGTAGACACAGAAAATGAAGAGAGAACAGCTTGTTGTACTCAAAATCTTTCATCATTTATACCATTAAATGAAATGGAATTATACATTTTGGTGAGAAAGATGACCAATTGTTTCCCAAGAAATGATTATTTACTAGCTCATTGTTGAATCCATTTTTGTAGAGCTTAATGCTATAATTTAATATTTATAGGATGCATTTATTTCCCAAATCAATGTGCTTTTATAATATAATTGCATAAACTTCCATTTATGATCCTTAAATATGAAAATTTTATCTCTTACAGAAAGATTTTAGAAACATATATGTCTCGCGCTCCTGTGTTGGACTATATAGTAGCTTGATAAAAAAATTCATAGACAACGACCAAATAAAATGAAAATGAAGTTTTATGTGCTTGGTACATGTGATCCCTAAATGTTTATCCTATTCTAAGGATGCTAAACAAATATTATGCACTAATGGAAAAACATAAAAGGTACACCTCAAGATTAACTTAAGCAATGATAATACAAAGAAATAAGATGAAATAAAAAGACAAGTGATTATACCTTTTTTTTTGTAGAAATCCTTTGGTTGGCCCTTGATATTGTATGTTTTGTATGTTCCTTGGATGACAAATGAGATTAAAGATGCAGGATGGGATGCAAGATAATTAAGAGTGTGATAATGGTGGATTCAAGTGCTATGATGAAGGCAAATATGTTCAAATAACAAAGTAGCAAGAGTTGGGTATCAAATGCATAAGGTTCTCAAATGAGAGAAAAGAGGGGATATTTATAGAGCAATTTTAATTCTCTAGAGAATTCAACGGTTGAGATTAAACCAACAAGGCCAAGATGGAGGGCTATGGTGAGTTGAAGACTCACAAGTCCTCACATTTGACATGTGGAATATGAGATGGCCTAGGATGAGATGATGTGGAAGTGAGGTGGAAGGAAGGTACATGATGTGGAGGAAGGACAAGTACCTTGGAAAATGAATGATGTGACCTCTCAATGATCACATAGGGAAGAGGAGAATTTTGGGTGAATAAAAGTGAATTAAAAATTCACATTGTTGAAAGAATCTAGTGGATAAGACAAGGTTCTCAAAAAGGTGGAAACTTGCCACATGTGAGTGATGTGACAAGTCAAAGATTCTAGAAGACTTTGGCACATGTGATGTGACAAATCAAAGGTTTTAGAACTTGTATGGGGAAAAGAAGATTCCTTTGAGGAATAAAAGTGAATTAAAAATTCGCATGGGGAAGGGAGGAGTCTTGGATGAATAAAAAAGAATTAAAAATTCCTTGGGGGATGGAGAGAGTTGACCAAAGTACTGATTAAGCTTAACTAAACAATGATTAGAAGATGATTAGTGACTAACGAAGGTTAAGAAGTCAACTTGCAAAATTTGGAGGATGTGACATGTCTTAATCAAGGATTAGACATGTGCACATCTCTAATGATGAGATTAGAAGATGGATTAAGATTAAGGAAAATGATGTGACATGTGAAGAATTAAATATTTATTTAATTCATTTGATGAAAAGGGGGATTAAAAAGATAAGGTATTTAATTATTAACTAAATCCCTTAGGGATTTGACAGAATTAAGGGTATTAATTAGCTAATAGTGATATTACCTAATTAACACAATCAAAAGGATGTTTAGATGAAAAAGGATAAATTTGGACCAATGTAAGTGTCCAAATTTAGGTGTCTACATTTTTCCCCTCTTTGAGATGGTGTTACGAAATAGCATAATTTCAAAGAATATTAAACATAGAACCCAAAAGAAGACGGTTAGATTGGAAAAGATGCCCCAGTCATCAACAAAGTGACTGGAAAGAAAGATGATGGGAATGAAGATGAAGATTAAGGATGAGGATGCCCCCTCGAGAGGACATGCGGGTTCAATAGAACATGGGTGTTCTCTTGAAATGGATGAGAGGATGGAAGGGTAGACGGGGAAGATAATGCAAAATGGTGGATGAGAAATGATGATAAGCAATGAGAGATAAAGGTGAGCTCACAAATGGATTCCAGGACAAATATGATGTTTCTTTAGTCAAGCTACAAGCAAGGTTGGGTAGATGGTTGATGGAGTGTTGTTGATAAAAAAATTATACATCCCAAAACAACACAAGGATAGGGAAGGATACATCCCGATGAAAGTGTCGTTGAGGAGGGAAGGATACATCACAAAACAACACAAGGATAGGGAAGGATACATCCCGTTGATGATGATGATGATGATATTGTTGTTGATGAGGGAAGGATACATCCCAAAACAACATAAAAGGATAGGGAAAGATACATCTTGAGGATGACGATGATGATGATGAGGAGGAGGATTGGATCAAGACTTGTAGCAAGGCTGAGAACAAGACTAAGAGTGTGATTAGATGATTTGTGCTAGATTGAATGGAGTAGGATTGGATGGAGATGTGAGATGGATGACAAGATGCATAGAAGATGATAAAAGAGACGATGATAAGAGATTGGATAGAAAGGGGAGGGAGATTGATGAAAGATTATGGATTGGTGGGGGATTTTGATGGATGAGAGGATGAAGGATACATGCAAGATGATGGAATGGAAAATGAAATGCAATCTTAATGCAATTTTCCATCTTTGAAGCACTGATTTTTGCTATAGCATAAGACACCAGGCATCGAGGTATGTAAACCAAGACGGATTAGTGTCTAATGTGTAAAACAAACACAACAAACAAGAAGGCTATCCCAACACCCCAAAGTCGCAAAGACCTTGGTTGGGCCTGGTATTGGGATAACAACAAGCACAAAATGATGCCCCAATGTAACACAAGACCTCAGGGATCTTGGTGGGTACTACGTGGGACAACCAAGAAGACAGAAATAGATAAAACATCAAGATACACCCTATGTTAAATACTAGTCAAAGCACACCATGATATGATGGATCAAGGTGACTATGACAAGTGATGATAGGGAGCTCAAATGATAAACAAAAGCCAAAATAATCAAAATATCATAATCAATTTCAAACATTTGTTGTCATAGGATCAAGAGGATGGATGGTGTTGATGAGGTCTATTATGAAGGATGCATCATGTTGAGACCGATGATGGAGGGTAAACTAAATTATCGATATGATGCAGGATATTTAAAACCGATTGGATCTGATGATACAAGTGGATCTTGTTTGTAAGCACCAGTTAAGATAGGGACATACTTGACGACATGACAAGACAATAGGATCACAAGACACAAGACAACGAAACCCTAAAGGCATAAGGGACACAAGATCGACACACCCTAAAGACTTAGGGGATTGAGGGTTGATCAAAGATCAGTCTTTCCTATGTGAAAGCTCAGAGCCCTCATAGTTTGATAAAAGACCATGGAGAAAAGCGGAAAGAGGACAAGGGTGACCAATGATGGATGGTGAAAGACAAGACAAAAAAAATACAGAGCCCCGAGGGCGGATCAAATGATTGACCTTGCCAACGTGAAAGCGCAAGGGCAACGTAGTTTGACACGAGACCAATGATAGACAACAAATAAGGGATGATGAGAGGACCATGATAAATGGATAAAAGGATGGAGTCGATATGATGAGCCAGGATAGACTTGTAGGATTGGATAGGAAAATGGTTGATATGTGTAAGATATGTATGATGTGAAGCTCGAGGATGGGATAGGTATTCAAATCATTAGAATATGAATTGGGAAGGTGAGATGATGGATAGATGAGCGATGAAGATATGAGAAAGATGTGGGAAATAGATAGGAGGGATGAATTAGGATGTGAATGCAATTGGGTTGCATGAGGGTATCCTATAGCTAGATACCAATGATAAGGGATGATGAGATAGGAGGAAAATAGAGGGAAATGGATGGATGGATAAGAAGATGCTAGGATAGGTGGATAGATGATGGATAGATGAGTGATGAAGATTGAGAGGATATTAGAAAGATGTGAGAAATAGATAGGAATGATGGTGAGATGAATGGCAGTGGATTTCATGAGGGTTAGCCTATAGGGGTGATGTTTTTACAATTTTTGGGCAAACTAGACACTAAACTGATTTTTTTTAACTAAATCCTCACTTTTGGGCTCCTATAGTGGCTAAAGCATGAGGAATTTGAAGATGATGCAAACAAAATTTGTGACATTTTTTCTATAGATTCTAAATATATTTTTTTCTAAAAAATTGGAATCATATTGCACTTATTTTCCATCTCCTTCGAAAACTAGCTTTTAAAAAAAACAACATTTTTAAGGAGTGACACTCACCGTACACAACATAACTTTTTTTGTGTGAAGGATAAAATTCTAATTTTTTCGAATTTAGATTTTTAACTACGATATCTAGCACTTTCATTTGGTTTCATATTGTTTTATTCAATATTTTTCCCTTAATCAAGTTTTGAATTCAAACCAATTACAATTGAAACATAGGCGGATTGTATACAACATAACTCTTTTTGTATGTATCGAAATTCAATTTTTTTTTTATTGGATCAAGGACATCAATACCCAGCCTGAACATATTTTTTAAAATTTTATTTTGACAATCTGCTATTTTTCCACGTGCAGAACGAAGAGTTTGATTTTTGGTGAAAACCTTATATTTAATAAAACTTAAAAAACACATACATAATAAAACTAAAACATATTAAAATTATATTTGTTGGATAGCTCATTCCAAGGATTTCCATGATCATTTGAAATAAATTTTAAATGAATTCATTTGATCCCCCAAAAGGTAAATCAAAAGTGATTTGTTATCAGCATTTTGATAGGTGTAAAGGAGACTCCGTTGTAGGCATGGTTTAAAACTAGTTGGGTTCTATCCAAGGGGGTTTGATCTAAGGTGGTTTGATCAAACCCTCTTCAATTGAAATCCTTAAAATGAATTTTTTTAAGGCTTAAATCATTATATTTTCTAAAAATATGTGATTTTAGCATAAATCATAATCTCCCAAAAATTGTAAACCAGTTTTGTGGGATCACCCATAGCTATATACCAATGATAAGGGATTAGGAGATAGGAGGAAAATAGAGGTAAATGGAGGAATAAAGATGGGGAGATAGAAAGATTCTAGGATAGGAGGATAGAGGAATAATTATTCGGAAGGATGGAATGGATTATAAGGATAGGGAGATGGGTGGGATGCTTATATAGAGGGATGGGTAGATAAGGATGAAAGGACGAAAAAGGACTAGTGGATGAGAGTATAGGAAGATAAGGATTTGGTAGATGGAAGGGATGACTAAATGGATAAATGGATGGGGAGGTAAGGATGGGGAGGATGGGGAGATGGAGAGGATTACTTGGAGGAATCGATGGACGATGTCTCCAAGGACCCAATCGCAAATAAGGAGATGCCCCCACTTGAGATGTGTCATGCATGACGAGGCAAGAGGGATAGCAGGATGGGTGGATAAGGGAATGATATGGGCAATGGAAGATAGATAGATAGAGGTGGATAAGGAATATGATAGTGTATGGATGAGGGGAATATATGCCAAGAGTTTTCCAAAGCATGTATATAGGTTTTCCCTTGTCTTTATCAAGATCACAAGGAATATGGAGGGATTGGGATAAATGGGATAGGATGGATAGGATGAGGGAGATAGGAAGATGTAGGAGATGGAGGAAAGGAATGTTTAAGTGGTTGTTTCCCCCAATCGTGGAAGTAGACTAGATAGGGGATTTATGCATGATGCTTATTTTCCAGGTTTTCATCATGGTACTTATCCAAGGCGCTTGTTTGCCAAGTTTTCACCATGGGACGAATGATTTTCTCTTTACTATTTTCTTTTTTTCTTTCTTTTTTTCTCTTTTTGATTTTTTTTGACTTTTTGGACTAAGATGTGGACCAAGATAGATAAAGATAGGGATATGGATATGTTGATTTAGAGGATAGTTGATAAGGAGATGGATGAAGGAATCAAGCATCAAGTTCCATACGAGGTAATAAGAGCCCATGTTTGAAGCAACTATTCGGATGTTAGTACAACCTTATTAGCAGGGATGGATTATGCAAGAAGATGGATTAAAGGGATTTGATGGGGTAGATATGTGGGATAATGGATGGGATTCTGGAAAAGATATGGATGAAATGATGGAGTGAATGTGTGATGGGGGACTGTGTTCAGGACCAACATTGGCACATGTGATGATGGATGCGAAAAGATAAGTGGATGAATGGATGGAGAGGGTGGCGATAAGGGAGGAGTTGGGATAGTGAATTTTGGGACGTAGGGACCCAAAATAGATTTAGGAGATGGAGGAGGTGAATTATTAGCTTTGGGAATATAAACTTTGGATGTCGTCATGGATTCTTCATTTGAAGGCATTTCCTCTTTTTTCTTTGGGATCCACATGGTGCTGATTTTTTCTTTGGTGGGCCTTTGTGGCTATTTGGATTGATTTGGATTTTGGATTCGATTTTTCTTTTTGTCAACATGTCTTTTTGAGGGGACATGAGGAGCTGTAGATTCATGTGGATGTTTGGATTTATATATTTTTTCTTTGGCATCCAAAGTGATTTTAGTAGCAATGGGATGGGTATGGGGAGATGGATAATGTGAGGAGGACGTGGATGGAGTGATAGAAGTAGGCATTTGACGAGGAAGTGTGGATGGAGGATGCGAGAAAGCATGCATGGAGGGGTGCCTTTGTTGATCCTGATTAGTAGTTATGAAGGTGGGATTTTTTATGATGTGTACTAGGGATAGGTGGTGGATGAATCAAAGGATGAATAGGATAAGATGGAGGGGGTGATTTTTGGAGATAAGGACCCAAAATAGATTGTGTATATGGAGGATGTGTGCGGTTTGATGGAGGGATATAAGAACCCATAGTAGATGGAGGATGAGCAATGATGGATGGAGGGACATAAGGACCCAGAATGGATTTAGAGGATGAGGGAGGAAGATGGATGGTTGTTTTGAGGTAATATGATGGAGGAGGGGGAATGGCAGCAAATGACTTGGTAGAACGATAGGAAGTACCTATTGTGCCTTTAGAAGAGGATCGTTTAGGATGTACGGAGGTTGTACCAACATCGTTGGAGTGCGAGTCTTGGGAGATATATCCAAGACCATGTGTGCCTGAATGTTATTTGACTTGGATGGGCTCTAAAGTACCTTGCTCATGAAGGCCTAAACCTTTTCCTTGATAGTTCATGTTCTTGATCATATGATCTAGGGTAGGATGCTTATTCTTTTGGAAGCATGATGCAAGTCCGTTATCAGGTAAAGGAGGATGGGTGGTGCATATACTTTTTTTTTCTTCTACAAGGAGACCACCATGGATGAGCGTAATGTTACCAAGGTGATATAAAAGTGGTGTTGTGGTGACAAGGCTAGGCAGTGATGGAGGATCATGCAATGGAGACGAGGGGATAGTAGCATCCTGATCAAGAGGAATCAGTGATAAGGGATCAGGAGAGGGATTAGATGGAATGGCAGGATCCAAATTATGGCAGTGGGTGATAAGGCCTCATGAGAGGGAGTGATTGGATCTTGAGTGCAAAGGGGATAATGGGATGGAGTGGGAGAGCTAGTGTGATCTTGAAATGGAGTAGATAGGATGGTAGGATCAGGATTTGGGTGAGGAAAGGAATCATGAGATGGGATGGATGGGGGACTGTGATCTTGGGATGGAGTGGACGAGATGGTGGGATCTATGTTTGTGTGCTTTGGATCAAGCCCTTGGAATGCCTCAACATGTGTGGGAAGCATGATGATGGAGGATTGTTGGAGGGACTCCTTAGGTGGGGGAGATGGGAGGATGGAGGATTCATGAATTTCAAGGGAAGGGATATCGGTGATACTAAGAGTGGAAGGAATGGATGGGACTTGTGTGTCATCACTATAAGTGGGAAGAGTGGATTGGACTTGTGGATTTGTGATGGATCGGGAGGATCTAGGTGTAGGAGGAGTGGATTGGATCCAGTTATCTTTGATGGGCTCGACAGATCTCAGAGTAGGAGATGGGGGTTCAGTGGATTTAGAGGATGTGTTGGTTTCAATGGTTTGAGTGGTGCTAGGGGTGGTAGAATCAATGATAGGTGTGGGATGGAGAGGGGTCTCATCATTAGTGACCATGGGTGATGGATTGGGATGGCATGGTTCCATGATTTCAAGTGGTGGAGTTGGCGATGTCTTCTTTGTCATGAGTCCTTGGATGACATTTGGAAGGGATGTAGGATTAGGTGGGGTGATGGGAATGGATGGAGGTTTGGGGATGGTTGGAGGACTAGGATTAGGGATTGGTGGATTAGGATTAGACAAGGGGATGGGAATGGATGGAGGACTAGGAGGAGATGGATGATTAGGGTTAGGGATTGGAAGAGTAGGATTAGGAATTGGTGGATTAGGGTTAGATGAGGGGATGGAAATGGATGGAGGACTAGGAGGAGATGGAGGATTAGGGTTAGGGATTGGAGGATTAGATGAGTGGATGGGTGGATGACGATTAGATGTAGAACTAGGAGGAGATGGAGGATTATGATTAGATGAGAGGATGAGACTAGATGGAGGACTAGGAGCGGTTGGAGGAATAGGTGGGCTATGTTTAGATGGAGGATTAAGATATAATGCGGTGAAAGGGGGAGTGATGTAGGAAGATGTGGATGTGGGATTAGATTGGGAAGATTGGGATGGTGAGTAATAGTAGGAAAATGTGGATGAAGGATTAGAATGGGGAGATGTGGAATTAATGTAAGGATATTGGGATGGTGGATTGTGATAGGAAGGTGTGGATGTTGGATTAGGATGGGAAGATTGAGGTGGTGGACCATCATAGGAAGACATGTATGGTGAGTTGGCATAGAAGGATAGAGATGATGGATTAGGATAAGGGGATTGAGATGGTGGATTAAGATATGAGGAGTATTGGGATGGGGGATTGTGATAGGAAGGTGTGAGTGTTGGATTAGGATGGGAAGATTGAGATGGGTGATTAAGGTAGAGATATTGGGATTGTTCATGATGATAAGGATAGGAGGATATGGATGTTGGGGAGGATAGAGGTTGAGAGGGAGGACATGATGAATATGTCAATGGTGAGGATGTTAGATATCCCTTGTCAAGAGTAGCATAAGGACTGTTAGTAGATGTGGATGAAGGCATGGTGGGATAGTTCGAAGGAGTAGTTGGATTTTGGGAGGCATTTCGAGAGAGCTTGCTAGAAATGATAGCGTCAAAGGGATATATATATAACAATCTTCGTGATCAACAAGATTTCCGTTATCGTCATTAACGTTGTTAGGATTCCCCTTGACTACTATTATTGGTTGTGTGAGAGAGCATGAGGATTCATGATGAATACAAATTAGTAGGAAAGAATAGATGATGGATAGAGAACTAGGATGGATTGGAAACTCATATGGGGATTGGATGAAAGTTTAGATTGGGATTGAATAAAATCTCAGATTATGATGATGGGATTAACGCTCAGATTATAACTGGATTGGGGCTTAGATTGGAATTGGTTAAGAGGATATGATAGGATAAGTTTGTTTTGGATTGGATGATGAATTAGGATTGGTTGATGGAAAGGATCCTAAACCCAATTCAAAAATCACCCGAGGTGACTTAATACGTTGGTTGATCCGATTAAAGGACTGAACCAATGATCATGGTGTCGAATCCACCTTGAGATGGAAGGGGATTGATTTGGGCCAATGATGTTGACTTTCAACACAAATCTGCCTCAGGATAGAAGTAGATTGATTAGGTTGAAGATAATAATTGATATGTAGGATAACGATCAAACTTAACGCCTTGGTCAATTTGGGAGATAACTTCTAAAACAAGGTTTAAGAGATTTTATGTTGAAAGATGATGAAGAATGGAAACTAAAGATGTATTGATGGTTTTTTATATGATGGGGGGCGATGTCAAAGTGATCTTTTCAGAAACTGAAAATGTTTATGTCAAACGTGGTGAATGGTGAAACGAGCTCCCCTAGTTGTGAAATGAATAATGTGAATGAGAAACAAAAGTTTAGAAAGGTTAAATGGAGGCTTGAAATGGTCAAACAGATGTTTAGAACGGTTAAATAGATGTTTGGAATGGTTAAATGGTCTAATGGAGGCTTGAAATGGTCAAACGGGGTGAAATTGTCTGTTCAGGAGGGCATATCCGCCCCTCTGCAGTCAAAATAGTGAACCAAGAGGGAAAATTCACCCCTTTGCAGTTAAAAACGGTGAACCAGGAGGGTAAATCCACCCCTCTACAGTCAAATATATAAAAAAAGTGTAAATAGCAAGGCAAATCCGTGCCTCTGCAATCAAATATAAAAAAAAAAGTGTAAATAGTAGAGCAAATCCGCCCCTCTACGGAAAACAGGGACTTGGTTAAGATGAGAATGACTATGGAAAGGACTTTGAAATGACAATAATGAAGGTTGACTTATCAAAAATTTACTGGTTTTTCACAAAAAGACACTTTAGACAAGCATAATTCTATGATTAGTGTTAAGGGTATGGCCAAAAGGTCTTAATCTAGGATATACAAGGCTTCTAGGGAGTCCTCGATATACTCTCGGTATATGAGGCTCACACCATAAACACCAACCCATCACAAGCATGAGTCGGGAACCCCAACGAGATATTGAAGGGCTCAGACCAACTCTTCACGTCTATCTAGGTATCACCTTAGCTTCGATGCTCCGCCAGACATGACGTGATTAGATTGAGGTACAGTTTTGGCTCTCCCCCCTTTTTATACCCCGCTAGTACTCGTGGTTGGGGTAATCGCTTGGGGTGATGAAATCCCCAAGCAAGTCCATCTAAAAAAAAGACACTAACCATTTTCAACTACTCCCTAGGATCACACAAAGTGCAAGGGGAAAGAAAAACCAAAATAGTGCCCCCTTGGGTGACACAAAAACAGACACACCAAGCAATAAATTTTATTTTCCCCCTAATTAAGCTATGTGCCTAGATGAAAACAACAAGGAAAAGTTTTAAAATTTGAAGAAATTGGATGGCCCTGCAAGCAAATGTTAGTTGTTTTATCCTCTGTTCCTTCTTATTACAAAAGTATGCTTCCAAAACGTGTTGTTTAGGGAAAATCCGCACATCTACAGTAAAAACAGTGAATCAGGAGGGCAAATCTGCCCCTCTGCAGTAAAAACAGTGAACCAAGAGGGAAAATCTGCCCCTTTGTAGTCAAAACAGTGAGCCAGGAGGGCAAATCCGCCCCTCTGCAGTCAAAACAGTGAACCAGGGGGGCATATCCACCCCTCTACAGTCAAAACAGTGAACTAGGAGGGCAAATCTGCCCCTTTGCAATGAAAACAGTGAACCAGGAGGGCATATCCGCCTCTCTGCAGTCAAAACAGTGAATCGGGAGGGAAAATCTGCCCCTCTGCAGTGAAAACAGTGAACCAGAAGGGCATATTTGCCCCTCTGCAGTCAAAACAGTGGACCAGGAGGGAAAATCTGCCCCTCTACAGTGAAGATGTTAGAAAATAGTGAACCCGTAGGGAAAATCCGCCCCTCTGTAGCAGAAATGTCTGAAAATAATGTGAAGAATAGGGCAAATAAATTCAAGAAATCGAGCTATACCCTCAAACAAACAAGGTTAGGGGGTTAGAACCTCAAAACAACAAAAAAATGAGACAAAAACGAAGTTAAAATGCCTATTTTTACCTTCCAAAATGTGGTGTTTAGGAAAAATCCGCCCCTCTGCAGTCAAAACAGTGAACCAGGAAGGAAAATCTGCCCCTCTGCAGTGAAGATGTTAGAAAATAGTGAACTAGTAAGGCATATCCATGCCTCTACAGTCAAAATAGTGAACCAAGAGGGAAAATCCGCCCCTCTGCAGTGAACCAGGAGGGCATATTCGCCCCTCTACAGTCAAAACAGTGAACTAGGAGGGAAAATTTGCCCCTCTGTAGTGAAAATAGTGAACTAGGAGGGCATATCCACCCCTCTGCAGTCAAAACAGTGAACCAGGAGGGCAAATCCACCCCTCTGCAGCACACTGAAGGGCAAGTCCACCCCTCTACGGGGCAAATCCACCCCTCTACGACCTGGACCTTCAAATAATTCAACAACAACAAATGTAAAATAAAGGGACCCATTTGTGGGTCCCACCAGGCGTGCCAAAAATGTGATCCCTAAATGTTTATCCTATTCTAAGGATGTTAAACAACTATTATGCACTAATGGAAAAACATAAAAGGTACACCTCAAGATTAACCTAACCAATGATAATGCAAAGAAATAAGATGAAACAAAAAGACAAGTGATTATACCTTCTTGCTGTAGAAATCCCTTAATTGGCCCTTGATATTGTATGTTTTGTATGTTCCTTGGATGACAAATGAGATTAAAGATGCAAGATGGGATGCAAGATGATTGAGAGTGTGATAATGGTGGATTCAAGTGCTATGATGAAGGCAAAAATGTTCAAATAACAAAGTAGCAAGAGTTGGGTATCAAATGCATAAGGTTCTCAAATGAGAGAAAAGAGGGGGTATTTATAAAGCAATTTGAATTCTCTAGAGAATTCAATGGTTGAGATTAAACCAACAAGGAAAAGATGGAGGGCTATGGTGAGTTGAAGACTCACAAGCCCTCACATCTTGACATGTGGAATGTCAAATAGCCTAGGATGAGATGATGTGGAAGTGAGGTGGAAGGAAGGTACATGATGTGGAGGAAGGACAAGTACCTTGGAAAAGGAATGATGTGACCTCTCAATGATCACATAGGGAAGAGGAGAATCTTGAGTGAATAAAAGTGAATTAAAAATTCACATGATTGGAAGAATCTAGTGGATAAGACAAGGTTCCCAAAAAGGTGGGAACTTACAATATGTGAGTGATATGACAAGTCAAAGATTCTAGAAGACTTTGGCACATGTGATGTGACAAGTCAAAGGTTCTAGAACTTGCATGGGGAAGAGAAGATTCCTTGGAGGAATTGCATGGGGAAGAGAAGATTCTTTGGAGGAATAAAAGTGAATTAAAAATTCACATGGGGAAGAGAAGAGCCTTAGATGAATAAAAAAGAATGAAAAATTCCTTGGGGGATAGGGAGAGTTGACCAAGGTACCGATTAAGCTTAACTGATCAGTGATTAGAAGATGATTAGTGACTAACGAAAGTTAAGAAGCCAACTTGCAAAGTTGGAGGATGTGACATGTCTTAATCAAGGATTAGACATGTGCACATCTCTAATGATGAGATTAGAAGATGGATTAAGATTAAGGAAAATGATGTGACATGTGAGGAATTAAATAAATGTCATTTATTTAATTCATTTGATGAAAAGGGGGGTTAAAAAGATAAGGTATTTAATTATTAACTAAATACCTTAGAGATTTGGCAAAATTAAGGGTATTAATTATGTAATATCTAGATAATAGTGATATTACCTAATTAACGCAATCAAAAAGATGTTTAGACGAAAAGGGATAAATTTGGACCAATGTAAGTGTCCAAATTTAGGTGTCTACACATGTCTAGAAGACTGTATTTTTGACTGGATTGAGAAGACCCTGATAATCACAAAGTATCCTTGTAAGTTGCTCATGATCTAACTATAAATTAGACAAGATCCTCTTGTACATAATGTCAAAATACCAACTTGTACTATTCTTGGCAAATCAATAGTCTATTGCTTCTTGCTTACCCAAGATACTGCACATGTTCCAATATCAAAAATATACCTGTTGTCCCAATCTGTATCTCTGTAACTAAATAGCTGAAATCCACCATGCATTGAATGTACTGCAAGTTCCTCTTTGCTCCTACAATGATCAACTTTGAGTTTACTAATAAATCATACAACATAGCTAACAACAAAACAAATGTCAGGCCTAGTAGAAGACAGATATATCAGGTTGCTCGTTAATTGTCTTGTAAGTGATTGATCATCCTACTGAATGTTAAATTTCTATATCTACCAGTTAGGATTTGAAACTAGGACTTGCCATAGCCTGTTGGGTTGCTGTGCCATTGAGCTATTGCCCATTGTATTGTTTAGAATGTGGAATGTTTCCACCATCCCCTTCAAGCCACATATTTGTGTCAGGGCTCCTAATCTAATTTTGATTATGTTGACTTGTTTGAGTTCAAGACTCAAAATAGTCATGTATATTTTTAGAAGGTGTTAATTTGGGTGGTCTTGCGCCAAAATTTCATTGCAGTTGGTTAGAGTTTCCAAGTTTCCCCAAATTCGCTAAGGCAAAGAAGATATTTCTTATGGGTTTTCCCCTTCCAGTTGGTCCAAAGGCTAGATCCCATGGTCCTTTCCGCATGTCTAGTTCGGTTACAAAATCTTGCAAAGTTTAGTATTTGCAGAAGTTTGGTATTCAAGGGAATTGCACCTTTAGAAATTTGAAAAATGGTTCACTTCATTTTTTTGCATGTTTGGATTAGCGTCAAAATCCCGCAAAGTCCTTGTTTATTGGGTCCCACTTGATCTGCACTTAACGAAAGTTTTTAAAAAGTTGTTCACTTAACTTCCCTTGCACCTGATAACTTAGAGGTCAAATTTAAAAGTTTGTGAAGTTCAAAGCTTGCAAGAACCCAACCTCCATCTGAACTTCCCCTTTCAAAAGTTAACAGTACAGTTTAGTTGGATTTGCTTGCAAATCCACTTCACTCCACTTTTGTGGAGTTAAGCCTTTTTTGGGACTTTGTTTTCCATCTAAACTGAACCTAATAAGATTTAAGTGTTTGGTTCACTTAGGTTTTCCACATTTGACTATTTATAAAGCTAGTTTAAAATGTTGCACAAGTTCAAGTTACATTTGAACTGGATCAATAACCTTGTGCATGAGTCAGGGTCACTTAGAAAATTCAGCTTGCCACCTTGTTGATGTCATCCCTTTTCATAGAGATTCCTTAGCCAACTAAACTGAGAATTTCAATGTTGCATTCCAAACTAATTTAGTTGCATTTTCCTGCAAGTCGTTCATTGATGATATCATCTGCAGAGATTCCCAGACCAATTGAGTTGGACCATTCCAAAGTCACTTTCCCAACTAGTCTAGTTGCATTTCCTTGCAAGTTGCCCCATGCTTACATCATTCTTATGTCATCTACCCCTTTTCTGGAGCTTCCCTGGCCAACTGAATTGAACCTTTAAAGTTGCCCTCTTATCTGTAGGATTTGCCAACAATCTACTATCCCTAGCTTTTATAGAGGAGATTTTATTTTGTGATTTTCAAATTTTTGTAACATTATGGAAGGATCTAGTTTATAGATCACCTTCCTTGAACCATGTTTCCCTCAATTTTGACTTCCAATATATTTCCTTTCTTATTAGAAGTTCTTCATACCTTAACAACAATTCTTTTTCTTTATGGAATTTTTCTTGAAACATTTCTTGAGGCAATACCTTTTCATTTAGAATTTCCATTTCTCTTTCCACAACTTCTTTCTCTACAAAAATATTTTTAAAGGAGGATTTATTCCACTATTATAGGCATCCCTTAAGATGAATCAATTTTTCTCCGAATCTGAACATCTTGGACCCCATTGGGATATTAGGATCAGCGCACAATGTGCTCACCAAGTCCATGAAATTTTTGTCCCTAAATCACATCCTTTAAAATTTTTAAGGGGCATCATAGCAAAGTGCTATCTTTAGAAACAAACAACAAGATAGGGAAATTATTGGAGCCAAAGATTAACAAAATCTTGGATTCAAAAATGCATGAACAAATTAACCAAAAGCACATTTTTAGAGAAGAAAGAATGAAATTTTAAGTTTAATTTGCAAGTATTAAATATGTTGTACCCAAACCAAAAATTTTGCTTCATTAAGGCATTTTGCTTAAAATGGTCTAAACCTTGTAAAAGTGAGGTCAAAACTCAGTTTTTGGGCAAATAAAGTATGGGCTTTGAGTCAATGTCATGCCACGGAGATACTGGCAAAATTTGAAAATTTTGAAAATTAGGGTTTCTGAAATCTATTTTTAGCTCGAAACCCTAAAAAATAAGAACTTGTCAGAATTGGCTGAAATTAATTTTGATTGGCTTATTTCACATCACGATCACAGTGGTGAAATCAGTTTCAGTTAAAAGTCAGTTTAAGGCTGGTGGGTAGTTATAACTTTTTCAGGAGAAAAGTTAGGACCATAGTTTACATACTCGGACTCGGAGAGTACTCGGCAAGCCCAAAATTTTTGACTCGGCAAATACTCGACAACTTAAAAAGTAGCAAAATTTCTCATGAAAACACTTTTTTTGCAAAATTCAATTACAAAATGCATCAAATGAGTCTAAAAACCATGAGGGAGTGTTTTATATTAAATTTCATAGTTCAATACATATGGATTACAAAATGGCATCATTATACGAAGCCACATAGTGAAACTGGTAATAACTATAATGAATTTATGATGATTGTATTTGAAAATCATCATCATAAATTTCATATCTAGGCAATTACAATTTCCTCTTCCCCAACCTAGTGAAAAATTGGGAGGTAGAGGGTATGGTCCTTGCACTCGATTCTGGCTCCCTGCTTGCCGTAGAAGATTGTGGCAGTGGCTCCACCATGCTGGTAGGTGGCAGTGGCTCCTCCTCCACCACATCAATGTCATCCAATCCAATCTCCCCTGCTTCTACTGCAGGCAAATCCTCCATAGCTTGCCTCTCGAAATCAACAATCTCATCCTCTGTAAACAAGGAGGCCTCATCATCCTGTACGGTCCAATCACTGTATGGATCAATGTCATCCAAATCAATGAGCTCATCTGAAAAGTCCTGCACCTTTCTTGTGCGAAGCCGAAGGTTATATTGCACAAAAACAAGATCATTGAGGCATTGTTGAGTCAACTTGTTACGCTTCTTCGTGTGAATGGAATTAAACAAACTCCAGTTTCGTTCACAGCCAGAAGCACTACAAGGTTGAGACAAAATTCGGAGGGCTAGCCTTTGCAAATTTGGAGTTCTTCCACCCCAATCATCCCACCAAGAACCTACAAATAAGATATTCAAGTTTTTGTAAATATTGATAAACAATATTGTAATAAGTTAATAACTAATAAGTAATAATAATTGTAATTCATAACTTGCAAGATAAAGGCTTCACTTTTTCTTACTTGGTGTTTGGATCTCTCTTCCTCGTTCACATAATGTGGAAGAAAACAAAGGCCCCCTAGCTGCCTTATATTGTTGCAACTCTATAAGGATGAGGTCTTTCACTTCAGGTAAAGGTGTCATCCTGTCAATACATGTGAATAGGCCCTCCATAACCTCTCCATTAGCATCCGTGAAGCCATCAGAGAAGTAGAATTTGGGGTTGAGAAAGTACCCTGCTGCATGAATGGGTTGGTGGACTTGATTGTTCCACCTTCGATCAATGATCTCCCAAATAGGGGTAAATCTATTTGCATCCCCCATGTAATAGTGTTGGACGGCCTCTTTGGCCCTATCCATTGCTTCATAAAGATATCCCATCACATTTTTCTCACCATCCACCAAGCGCAAAACCCTCACCAATGGCTTAGTCACCTATAAAGTACAAAGTAGAACCAAATTTAAATTACACCTTACAAGGAAACAAAATACTTATAGAATTTTAAATTAAGAATAAAGGATTAAATCTGAAAATTCATTAGAGTTTAAGTTACCTTGACAATCTCTAATGCTCTAGTTGCAAATTGACCATCAAAGATTATTGCTACAATCTTTTCTCCATTAGCCTTCTTTGAGTAAGTTGAGTCTACCCATGGTTGACTCACAAACATCTACTTCAAGGAAGTCAATAAACTAGTGATACTTTGCAACGTTAGAAAATTAGTTGCAAACCTTGTAGCACCCGATCACACAAGCTCTTTCCCCTTGGTGTGATCTCTCATCAATTGAAGAACCCATGGGTGATTATATATATATTTTGTTATGTCTCTTGCTTGTTCTACAATTGGTTTCACCCAATCAATTTTGCCTATGTCCTCCAAAAGAAGGTCAAGGCAATGATCTCCACAAGGGGTCCAAAAAAGTGTTGGATGCCTTGCTTGAAGCAATCTACCAGCTGCCACATATGCCGCCGCATTGTCAGTAACAACTTGGACAACATTTTCTATGCCCACCTCTAAAACAACCCGCTCCAACATCAAACTCAAATTTTCTGCATTCTTTATTATGTTGGAGGCATCAATTGACTTTAGAAAAACCAACGCACCATTTGAAGCCACTATAAAATTGATAAGAGTGCGGTTTCTTCCATCTGTCCAGCCATCTGAAAGAATTGAGCATCCATACTTTTGCCATTTCTTCTTTTCAGCTTCCACAATTCCATTTGCATCTACAATAGCATCTTCAAGTAACCTGCCACTTAAATCTCTTGGACTAGGGGCCTTGTACCCTTTCCCTGCAACTGTCAATGCTGTCACCAAACACTCCCAATATGGACTCCTTGCCACATTGAAGGGAAGGTTATTATAAAACCAAAAATTTGCACAAGCCTTGTCTGCTTCTTTGTGCACCTCCCTATTCCACCCAGTACCTTCCAATGAAGGTTGTGATCCTTGAACATTTCTAGGGACAAAAAACTGGAATTTATTTGAAGTGGATGGGGTACGTATACGTGGACCGCGACTAGAGCCCACAATGCCTTGCATATTCACCTCAGAATCTTCAGTCAAATTAGGAGCAATGGCTTCTTGTATGGCTGCTTTTGTCTTTGCCCTCTCCAATTTTTTTTCATCAAGTGCTGCAAGAAGAGCTACCATCTCTCGTTTCACCTCTTCAGGGGCTTCTTTACATGCCTTTGCATCACGGCAAGGAATACTAGCAAGATGGTATTTGAGGCGATTGATGCCTCCACTAATCTTCTTCTTGCACCAAGTACAAATAACACTCCCTGGTACTGGCCCATAATAGCCATGTTTCCAAGCGGGATCACGGCTACCAGGGGGTCTCCTTTCAATGGCCTGGCTTGAGGCAGCTGTGTCTGAACCAGATGCAGAGGCAGATGCCATTGTGATTAAATATTAACCTGCAATATTAGAAGTTGAATAATAAATATATTAGAAGATGCAACAGATCCAATACAAAGTGAAAGGAACAATCAACTAATTGTTTAACTTTATAATTTCAGTCATTATCAAACAATAAAGTTGTAAACTATCAAAGTGAAAGACATTTCATTTAGTATGCTATCTGTTCTAATTTCAGTTTTTTTATTCTTATATTTTTAGTTTTTGTTGGATGCACATTGATTTAATTTACTTGTATGCAAATTGGCATTGCAGTCCTAACTCCTAACTCCTAACCTTGTTGGTTGTTGCAAATTTGCAGGTGGGAGCAGCAAGTTATTTGTTATCATACTGTATTTAATAATTTATTGAGATATTCCACTATAAAAGTACTTTGAGACTTTCAATCATAGTTTGCAGATGGGCGAGTAATCTCTTATTCTATGTAGATGAACAAAATTTGTGTGTATGTGTGTGGATTGTCATTGTGCAGCTACATCAACATATGGATATGAGTAAAAGTTTAAAGTGAAAAAGTTTTTCACTTTAAACTTTTACAGTTTTACTCATATCCATATGCTGATGCAACTGCACAATGACAATCCACACACATCAGAAAAACTGTAAACATGCTGGTGTTGTCTATATCAGATTTAATATTAAAATTTAAAACTTCATACTTAATAATTTATTGCAGATATTCCACTATAAAAGTACTTTGAGACTTTCGATCATAGTTTGCAGATGGGCGAGTAATCTCTTATTCTATGTAGATGAACAAAATTTGTGTGTATGTGTGTGGATTGTCATTGTGCAGCTACATCAAGCATATGGATATGAGTAAAACTGTAAAAGTTTAAAGTGAAAAACTTTTACTCATATCCATATGCTGATGCAGCTGCACAATGACAATCCACACACATCAGAAAAACTGTAAACATGTTGGTGTTGTCTATATCAGATTTAATATTTATTATTATTTTAATTTTTAAATGTAAAATTTCATATATTATTCTATTATTATAAATTAATAATACCATGGGAAAATTGTAAATAATAATATCATTTTTGACATCAAATTTATGATTTATTGTAATTTGTTATTTTAAAACTAAAATTTCATATATTATTTTATTATAAATTATAATAATATCATGGCAAATAATAATATAAAAAGATATTATTATTTGTCATGATATTATAATTTATAATAAAATAATATATGGAATTTTAATTTTAAAATAATAATAAATTATTAAATATGATGTACAAAAGTGAATATTTTATCATTTTGAATATTAAAAATTAAGACTCCCAGATATTATTATAAATTTATAATAAAATAATATATGAAATTTTGAAATTTTAATTTTAGAATAATAATAAATATTAAATTGATGTAGAAAAATAAAAAAAATTAATATTTTTATTATTTTATACATAAACATTTGGAAGCATATATATAAAATAATAAAAATATTAAATCATTTTCAGGCATATGTTCATTTAATATTATCATTTTTTCAAGCATATACTATGAAGTATGAAGTATGAAGTTTTAAATTTTAATATTTAGGCATATGTTCATTTAATATTAGCATATGTTTGAAAAAATGATAATACCCACGACCTGGGACAGGCGCCGCACAGCCAATGTGAATAGGAACTAACCTGGAAATCGCGCAGACTCCAAGTCACACAGCCAAGACTCCAAGTCGCGCAGCCACCACTGCAAATCGTGGAAATAAATCACACAGCCGACACTGCAAATCGCGGAAAATGAAAAGGGTAAATGTAAACTGCAAATCGTGGAAATAAATCACCTAGCCGACATTGCAAATCGTGGAAAATGAAATGGGTGATTGTAAATAGTAAAAGCGAGGTTTCAATAGCAGAAAAACACATCCAAAACGCGAAAAAAATGTGTAAAAAATCCCGCGAAAAGGTAAAAACGACTTGAAAAACGCGTCAAAAACGTGTTAGGTTTTCTGTGCCGATTATTTTGTGAGCAAACAGAGATTAATTGGCGAGTACTCGGAAAAAAACAGTAAAAAAACTCGGCTAGGGTTTCCTGCGAGTAAAAGTCAAGATTACTCGCCCAGCCAAAAAACATGCGATTACTCGGCTGCTCGGCGATTAATCGCCGAGTATGTATACAAAGGTTAGGACCTCTGAGGTCATTAATGGCAGTTGGCCAGTACCAGGTGTTAATAGCTAAGCCTGAAACTCAAAGAAGAACACTCTACGATGAAAGATGTTGAAAATTATGCTTTTTGACGGAGGAGATTTTCAACGAGGTAAAAGTACTGTGAAATTGGCTAAGTCTGGATTGAAAATATTCTAAGTCTGGAGGTCAAAAGCGCCACTCTCAGCTAGGGGCGCCCATCATTATGGAAGCTGTATTCAACTTTTTGTGAAATTTTCTACCAAGATGACTTCTCCAGTTTCCTGATAGCTTCGCAATGAGCTAGCCATCTAGTCCGACAGAGGAGTAAAACACTTGAAAACGGAAATTCAATATAGAATGAGGGAAATGCAAAGTAGATAACTTTGAAGAGAAAAAGCGCCCCTGGAGGCCAGGGGCGCCCATCTTTTTGAAGATTCAGATGAAGTCTTTTGATCAAGTGACACCCAGGAAGTTTGTTTCTATTTTTGTTCCAGCTCCGCGATGCATCTGTCAGCAGGTGAATCTGAGTTGCCGAGTTGCCGCCATCAGTGGTCAAACTTAAGGTTTCAGACTTGATCAAAAATTGTTCAGAAAGGACAAAAGTGCCCCCGGAGGCCAGGGGCGCCCAAGGTTTTAAGACCTTTAATGAAATCTGTTTGATGATTTCAGATGTTCGTCTCGTTCGTGTTAGCTTCAGCTTTCCGTTCCCTGTCTCAGCCGGTTCAGAAGATGTCTTGGCAATCCACAACCGGAAGTTGAGTAATTTTTGCCAGTTGCAGTAATGGATGACATTGGTTGAGAAAAGCGCCCCTGGAGGCCAGGGGCGCCCATGATTTAGGAAGGTTAAATGATGTTTTTATACAAAGTGTTCATCAGGAGCCTTTGCTCAGAATTCAGTCTGCTTCGCAGTGAGCCAGTTAGCATGTTCTGAAGTTTTGTCAAATGTCGGGAAACATCAAGTGAAATATAGTCAAGTTATCAGTGAAAATGATGAAAATGCCTGAAAATATTCTAACACTGAGGTCAAAAGCGCCCCTGGCCTATCTTTTTGAAGCCTCAGATGGTTGAATTTTGAATTGCCACCTCAAGGAATCTTCTTGTCAGTTTTGGTCCTACTCTTCATCGAGATTGTCAGCGAGTTGATCCGACGTGACAGTCAACCAGAATCAGTGATCGAACATGAGCTTCGTTTGAGGTTTTAGATTCTAAAACTCTTTTTCAAGTCGACTTCTATGTTACCTATTTTTTAGTCATAACTGGCTAAACTTAGTTTGCATGCATCAGTTAATTGAATCTTCAAAATGGCGCCCTAACTTGGGTTGGTTCTACATTCAGTTAACTGAGTTTGAAGCCAAATATAGGCCATGCGTGAGTTTTGAAGCACCGGTTGTACTTCAAGCGCCATTTCCAAAGCTTAGCATGCATTCCACACGCCTTAGAAGATATTTTTCTATATATTTTGCTAATGGCGTCCATTATTCTTCATCAGAGTTGACAAGAAACATCTTTCTTGAGCATAAAATTGATCTGCAGGTGCTACAAGGTGTCAGATTTCAGTATTCTTCGTAGCTACAGATTCAGATTGTTCAAGGGAAGATTATTTCAGACTTGGTTTCTATTTTGCATGCAGGTTTTATCAGTTCTACTTCAAGCATAGGCGAATTTTTACAGAAGAAGAGAGAAAACAAAAAATAAAACTTCTATTCTTCTGTCTTACTTTCTTCTATTCTCGTCTTAGGTTTTCTTCGCATGTCAAAGAAAACAATAGATTTTTTCAGAAAAGCATCATCTGGGTTCGAGTATTTCAGCATCAACAACAATACCCATGTCTTAGATTATTTTGCGAAAATTGCCCCGCTGCCTCTTTTCTAGAAGCACTGTGTTTTTTTTTTCAGAATTCTCTTTGCATGTGGGCCTAAATCACATTTTTTCGCAAATCTGTTGATCCGGGTGGTTTTAGGATTCATTTCTACACAAAACCCATGTTCCAGATTTTCGTGGGAAAAATTGCCCCCATTGCCCCTAACTGCCAGTTCAAATCTCAATCGGAAACCTTTTGCATGCAAGCCTAAATCCCATTTTTTCACAATTCTAACATTCTGGGTTGCATTAGAATTTGATTCTACACAAAACCCATATCTTAGAATTTGTTCGAAAAAATTAACTTCCCCTTGCTATTTTTAGCCTATCCTCGAGCTTTTCCGGTTTTTCCAAAGTGGTCCAAACATACCCGACTTTATAGTCAAAAGTCTAGTTTTTCAGAATGCAGTATAATCCCATAGACTATAAGGCCAAACAGGTCTTTCTTCATAACTTTCTGAAAACTACCGATATCGACTTAAGTCATGTTTTTCCCATCGTCAATCTGAACTCATTGGAGGGTATCAGTAGTACTACAATAAAAAATCTTGAACGTTTAGGGATACTTGCAGCGGCGTCCATTCCTATCTCAGTCTTTGATCTTGAGTTCGTACTTGCTTGTGTTAAACATTATGACTCGTCTACTAGACAAATCAGATCGACAGATGGAAGGATTATTTGTAGCCTTAAGCCGAGGGATGTAGAAAAATGTTTTTCTATTCCTCCACGTTCAGATCATTTCGCTGTATCCATTTCAGATTGTAACAGAATATGGAAAGAGGACAAGGATAGATCACAGAAGAAAGTAGCTCAACGATGGTTGAAGGTTCAGAAAACCAACATGCCAAGGAAGATTGCACGTGGGGATTTCAAGGACGAGATTGCTATTTTGATAACTTTCCTTAATTGGTTAGCAGGTTCTGAAGACCCAAGCGTTTTCCGAACATGGATGTTCTACCTCATCTCACGAGTTATTGATAAAAAGAAACATTTGACTGGGCCATGTTTATCAACGAGGGTCTTCACCAGCAGATTACAGAGTTCCTAAAGATTCATGAATTCCATATGGTAACTTTTCTGGTTTACTTAGTTGCATTTCAAGGCAGCTTTAAATTATTAAAGACCAATGGAGTTCTGGGTGTTCAGCGAGTGAACGAATACTACCCTCAGTTGGAGTTTTCGAAAGCTGAACAGGACTTTACAGCAGTGAATGATCACTTTCTTATGAGAATAGTTAGAAATTTGGATAATGAGATGCATGTGAGAATTTCTACAGAGGCACAATCAGCAATGGAGAGTTGGGCAGATTGGTTTATCCAATTTCGTACTTTCACATATATTCGTGTATATGGATATACAGGAGAGCCTTTGATGCTACTGAGGTACCCATCGGATAAGGTTCTTTTCATGGAGTTCATGAGACAGGCACATGAGGTTCACACTTTTCTTCGCAATCGACATAAGCCAGCTTTCACCTTTCCGTTTGAGTTAGGTATTTACAAATGCAAAACAGCTGCTGATTGCAAGTTAATGGCACACGAGTTAGAGAAACTTCAGCTTGGGTGTTTTCCTCAGAAGCGTGCCTATGATCCGTTGGGTCATTATTCAGCAAGGTTGGAGCGAAATGTTTCACATTCGGCAACGCTTGAGGACTTTTGGGTTAATTGTGAGGATGAATTTGAGGTGCCCCGTCGTCATTATTGTAGGCTTACTGTTCCACAGATTGCTGATTTCTTGTCAGAAGATGTGGAAGGTTTGTCTGATGATGATGGCGAGATACTTCTTCATTCATTCATTAGAGACCAAGTTGCTCGCCAGCCACTTCGCCAACCTGATTGGTATGTCCCATTGAACACTTTAGTGAAAGACTTATCCAGGTCTGTTATCAAAACCACCATGTACTTCCTTGAGAGCAAGCGGAAGCGAAGGGTGATCCCAGTTACAGAGCCGCCAGCAGTGGTAGCTTCTTCTTTACCTTCTACTTCTAGGGCTAAACCTCGAGTCAAGGTTACTATGAGGCTGCCTGAAGGGGTTAAGATGGGAATTAATTCAAAAGGAAAAAGCATCACCAAAAGGAAACAGGTTGAGAGAGAGCCAGCACTTCTAGTTGAGAAAGAGCCAACGCTACCAGTTTCAGAGACAGTACTTCCAGAGCCAGTTATTTCATCGGAACCAGTTATTCAGATTGAGGCCGGTTTGTCATCTCCAGGTTCACCTTTTTCACCACACTCGTCTCTCATAGATATTGATTTAGAGCTTGAGACTCCGATACATGAGACCTTCATACCAGTGGATCCGCCAGTAGCTGATATTGTAGAAACGGCTCCACCTCGAGAGGACAGTATTCCTTATTCATCTTGGCTCGAGAAGTCATTGGAGAGGGAGAGGCGTATGCCTTCATATAATCTTGATTTGTCTGAGTTTGGTGAGCCCTATCAGAACAGGTTGAATAAGAGGGCCAGAAAGCAGATAAATATTGAGAAGAATCTTGAGGCAGAGATCGTCATAGAGGTTGCTACTCCTCTAGAAGGCAAATACTTGGATGAAGTTGATGTTGGTGATTTTACCTTCGTCAAAACTAATCTGGGTAAGAATACTCGACACACCGACGTGAATCTATTCAGAGTCGTCGCGAGTAATCTAGAGGAGCACGTCATGAAAGATGGTGAGGATAAGGCAGTTCTCAAGGCTGAGATCAGACAACTTTGCAGGTACATCTCGAGTTTGCTTCATGGCAACGAGGGGCAAGCACTTTTACTCCCACAACTTCGAGAGACCGCCGCAAAACAGCAGAGGATTCAACACTTGGTTAATCGAGGAAAGCTACTGGATACCTGGATTGAAGACTTTATTGTTGCTGGTCGACACCTCCTCACAGAGCTATATTAGTTGAGGTTTGACGCACATAGTCTTCGCCAGAGAATTCAGGAGCTCGAGATTTCCATAGCCGAGCGTAAGCCGAAGGACCTGATTTTGATATCACAGCTTGCAAGAATCTATGACGCCATTGAAGCAGATGGAGATTAGAAGAAGGTCTTCACTTGGAGAGAATTGTATCTTTGCAGGGTGGAGACATATGACAGGATTTCTGCTAAGATGAGCATGATTCAGGAAAAGGTTGTTGCAGCTCTTCGTTTCATCAGCGAGTACATCACTCAGATCCCATGTCATTATCGGCATGAGGATGGTACCTACGCCGAGTTAGAGGCAGTTCAAGCTGAGTTCGAAGAGTTAGTTCGTGATAACCTATGTGGAGGGCCAGAGGCGTCCAAGATGGAGGAGTTTACAATGCTGACTATCAGTTTCAAAAAGGTGACCACAGAGGTTAGAGATAGTCAGAGGGAGATCCGAGATGGAGACAAAGAGTTGGACAAGCAGTTAATCATCGTGGACAGCGTCAAAGTGCCAGATGATGATACTATTGATAAATTCCTGGAGGAGATGATAAACTTGGAGTAGACTTTCAATTAGATCATGTAGTTGCTTACAATGATGAGTCATCAGAAGTAGTTAACTCGAGGCTTCTTTCCGAGTTAACTTGCTGTTATACATTGCATGCATGTCTTTCTTGGAAACATCTACATATACTTGGAGATTAGATTAGATTTTTCAGTTGACTGATGATAGCATTCCAGTTGACTTGCTTTCAATAAGGACGTGCATGTTGCACCTTGTCCATTTAGATTAGATGTTTCAGTTAACTGATGATAGTTTCCCAGTTAACTGTATAGTTTCATTCAATTAGGGTTTAGGAATAAGATCTTGCATGCATTGCAAGACTTTAGTTGACTCAAGGTGATTTTAGGGTTGCCTACACCTTGAAGTCTATAAATAAGAGCTTTCAGCTCATTTGTATTTTAACTTTTGCTTGATAGCATACATGCTACGCCTACCTTGCCTGTAGTATTGCTATTATTGTATCTGTTCAAAGAGTAATTGCTGTCATAATAAATTGCTGCGCCTACCTTGCCTTCATATTATTGTTATGGTGTTTATTCGACCTTAGTTAAATGGGGTTGCTGGTTTGATCGTTATTGCATGCGTGTTGCGTCTATACAATCTACTGTCCCAGTTGCTTACCTTTTGTTTTTGTTTATTATAAGCCTATTCAGAGGAGCAAATAGTTGCACCTACCTTGCCTTCATGTTGCAAAACTGTACTCAAAGCTTATCGTATGATGTGTGTTATAGTAGACTCATTCACCCAAGCAGATAGTTGCGCCTACCTTGCCTTCATGTTGTGAAGCTGTACCAGGTTTACCGTTCATTTGTTTGTTTTGTTTGTTTTAATAAACTTCTTCCCGGATTAGCAAATAGTTGCGCCTACCTTGCCTTCATGTTGTGAGCCCGCACCTGGAGTTTATCGTACAATACATTCCTGCTCCATTTCCTCATGCTCTGTTTCTTGAGGAAATTGGATAGATATTAAAGAAGTTAGCTTAGTTGTAGTTACATGATCTGCGAAACCAGAAAATACTTAGCTGCAACGTTCTAGGTTTTCTTAACCTTGTGCCTCTACCAGCTGAGAACAAAAAGATAGGACATTAGTTTAGTTTTTTATTTCATGCATTCCAGCACAACGAGGGAGCTTCCCCTCCTAATTTGAAGAGCACTCATTACGTAGTGTGCATAGCTGTCCGTACAAACTTAAACTCCGGAGGTGTTAGTTCTTACGCCAACAAAATACATATAGCATAGTGTTTTAGTTAGCAATTACGCCTAGTTCAACTCGATAAAATCTATATTACTTTTTTTGTGCTAATTGCTAGACTCGAGAATGTTCAAGTTCAATAAGTGTTTGATGAGCCTTCATATAAAAGTAGATTATTAGATTCTTTTATCATATCTGATATTTTGTGTAACAGTGTAACTGATTTGTCTATATTTATTAATTTGTCTATCTTCCTAATTAAATCCATATCATAGAAGTAACTATTTTCTGACACCGCAATATTAATTTTATATCATAACTAAAAATGGGCATCACAAATGTTTTCCTTTTGACAATATAAAAGCATGTCCAGTTTTGTATTGTCTCATAAGCAAGAATGAGGAGATTGTGGAGAAGACAATCATGATTATTTATTATGATTGTCACAAGGTGCCTGTGAAATGGATTGTACATGGTAATTTGATGACAGTGTATCTGAGTGGCATTTTCACAAAAAACTCTTAGTTACTATAGTTTTGTTAGAAACAACATTGAAAAGTATTTGATGTTAGTATTGTCTACATTATATGTATGTCTTTTTTTGTCTATTTGTCTTCGTCTTATAAGAGCGTATGCAAAATTTCATTGTAACAGGTTGACTGTTTATACTAAGCATTGTGTGTTTTCTTTAGCAGATGCTGCAAACATGTTTCACAAAGTTCGATGGAAAACTGTTTTTATGCCCTGACGAGAATGGATGGAATTGGAAAGATGGTAAGCAAATTTTTAGAAACAAAAACTCTCAAAATATTAAAAGATCTCCAACCAGAAGCATATGTTCCTAAGAGAGTGGAAATAAAATCTTTCCAGTCATATATAATATCTACAATATCTGATATCTAGGTTCAAATTCTGAATCTCTGACACCAAACTGTCTAACAGTCGTATCTTTTAGTCTTTTGCAGCAGAAAGAGAGTCCCATCTGCAAGGAGTTGGGTGAGCTCCCCTTGGCATCAGAGGCTTCCAGTTTTGAAGATCAGGTGTCAAGAATTGTGGAACTAATTGCCAATGAGGTGCACAAAGCATCTTGTAAATATTTCCCTACTTTCTTCAATAATCTTTGTTGTTTTGTTATTGTCAAACAGTTTGGACTGAAATTATTTTTCTTCATCTACTTTAATATTAAATGATCGATTTTCTGTCACTTCGATGCAATGTTATTAAGGAGGGTTTAACATGAAGACTTTAGCCGGAAATTCAGATTGACCGAGCCTATGACATCTATAGCTGTGATGTTTCCATCAAGTACAGTGGTCTGATAATTGAGACTTTATTCAGAAATAGATATTATTGAGCCTTTGATATAACATAGTGTTGTGTTTACATAGAGTTTTGAGGCCACAATGGCCTATTAAAGGAGAATTTATAGTCATACCAAACCCAAATTAATCGAGTCTCGCATGTCGAAAAATGTGATGACCCTGTTAAACTTTGGGATTACAATGGTCTGACGATGTAAACCTTTTTTTTTTGAAACCCAGATGGATTGAACCTTTGTCAATCTGATCATTCTCTAAAGTTGTGAGGCCACAGTGATTTAATACTGGAGACATCAAAATCAACATTGTTTGAGCCTTATTCATAGATGTGATGAATCTCTGGAGTCTTGAGCTCACAATGGCCTTGGTCTAAAAGCAGAGAACATATTCTAGAAATGAGACTGGTTTTGTAACAATTTTTCTCATATTCGATGCTTTCCAATGCTATGTTTTCATTTATATTGACAGAATCTCTGTTCTCATTTTATCTCTGTAATTTGTGATATATCCATTGGTAAGTGGTCTGATCAAGTAGAGGTCATCACAAAACCCCAGAGGGTTTTATCGTTTTCTCTAATTGAAGGCATTGATTTTGTGGTTTTATCTAGGCTGTTTTCATATATGATATTATTCTAGTACCTGCAACTAACTGGAGGCACGATTTAGAGGGTGTCCAAGGCAAGCTATGGCTTTTGCATGTTTGGGTATTTTTTGCAAAGCTTGTAACATGGGTGTTTCACCGAATCACCTGTCGGGCTTGATAGTCAGAGTCCTGCTGCTTGTCTGGTGCATGTATTTCAGAGGTGGTCTTGCATTTGAAGCTACCAATAAGAGCCTTATTATTCAATGTGAGTGGGTTGTGCATAGACAGAGTAAAACCCATGTCTGTCCCTTGTAGAGGCAGTTGCAATGGCATACTTGGCGGTACCTGCCCCAAATCACTCTGTACAGGAGAAAAGGGGACTACCCTGTTTTGATGCATATATCCTTCCTTTGGTCCTGGAATTGTTGATGTCCTCTTAGCCAAGACTGAAATTCCTGCAATATTTCCTATGTAACAATAATCTTGTGTCTGGGGAATAACTGGAGTTTGCATAGGGATTTTTTGATTGTTTTCCTGCATGCTAGCTTGAAATGCCACTTCATCCATAGCAGTACCAAATCTTGGATCAAAGTGAGGATTCAACTGCTGAAGCTGTCCTTCAAGTGGAATAGGATATGAGTGTGAAAACGGGTAATTTGTCACTTCATCCATAGCAGTACCAAATCTTGGATCAAAGTGAGGATTCAACTGCTGAAGCTGTCCTTCAAGTGGAATAGGATATGAGTGTGAAAACGGGTAATTCGAAAAGGTAGATTTGGAGGTGGAGGTGGTGAAGGCCTTTGCAGTAATGTTTGGTATGGTAGATTATATTGATGAAATCCATTAGTTTGTTTTTTTCCTTGCTGTTGAGAATACTGCTTTCCCATTTCGGAATGCATTTGGTGTATTTCACCATGGGGTTGTCCTTGATAGTTATCTTGAAGAGACTGACTGGGATGCTTTTCAGGAACTTGATTCTGCAGCTAACTCTGCTGCTGTGAGACAGCTCTAGTTTTACTTGATTATTTCAATGCTCTGATTGTTGTTGATCTTGGCACCTTCCTCCCAAAATTGACCAAAATTGAGATTGATTCTGTTGAAACTGCTTTTCAAGTGGAGATGCTGCCTGTGACAGTGGCAATCCACTAGACTGAATGAATTGAGGTGACTTTTCTGGCAGGGATGATGCTGGTGACACTGCCAATCATGTAGGCTGAATATCTTTAAGTTGCCTTTCTGTTTTGAGATATGGATATAACCTAGTTTGAAGTTGCTTTTCAGGTAGATTTCGGGTCTATGCTGTTAATTTTACAGTTTGATAGAGATTTTGGGTCTATGCATTATTATTTGAAGCGTCATTTTTTCCTCTCCTGCCTGTTGTTTTGTTCAAACTACTGATTGATGTTTCTTCTATCCTAATTATTTTTTCAACTTCAAACTATTTTTGAAAACCCGGTTGTAGGAAATGCCAATAAAAAACAAGAAGAATGTCGTAAGTTATAGGAAGAAGAAACTTTAGCAGGAGTTATGGTTGCAAGTGTGTTAGTAAAAACTTGAAAGGAAAATCATACAATTTTTATTTTTTTCTTTTATTATGTGCAAATTCTTTAAATGCTATAATATCCATAATGCATCTCCAATAAAAAATTATTTCAATTTTAATTTTGAAGTCTTATGTTGTGAAAATATTTTAGGTTTTCCAAAAGTAACATTGATGTTAGTGGCACCAGAGTGTTAAGAAGGGGGTGGAGATTTCGCTTCCCATCATAATCTTCAATCAAAACCAATTGCAATTGCTATCCTCCATCATCCAAGCTCCCCATTGCTATTTAATTCTTCTTTTCTTTGCCTTGCTTTCAGTCAGTGTTCAATCATTGCAGTCCAAGAGGACAAATCTCTTTGATCCATTATGTCTAACAATTTGCATGCCTTGGCTATGCTTCCATGTTTTACATGCATGCCTATAGGGCAATTGCAACTACGAAAATCTCGCAAAAATCCCCCTTACTTTTATCTTTTAATAGATGTCCACACCCTATTCTAAAGCTCACACTTTGGCATAGGTAGGTAGGATGTTAGAAAAAGTTGTGAAACTTGACTTTAAACTTGCTAATTGTATTTGCTTTAAAGCATTTTAAAAAAATTCGATTTGTGCATATCCTACAATCATGGCATTTCATGAGACCAGATTGTGTGAAATTGTTTTCATTTTTAGCTACCATTTTTATTTTGTTGTGAGTTTATTGTTGGTTCCACTATTTTTCATAGCCTTTTTCTTTAACTCATTACATCAGTCGAACGATTAAGTGATCATTTTTGTTAGTTGTCAATTGATAAGAGAACCATAATTCTATTATTATTAATTGATCGTATAGCAGGTCCTTGGATCCAATTTGTCATGGAGACTATCCGATAGGCATGATAAAGATATTAGGTTCTCAATTGCCCTCATTTACAATGGAACAAGTTCAAAAGATATAGGGGTCATTGGATTTTATTGAAATCGATCATTATTCTTCACTTTACTAATTTGACGCTCCAATAAAACGGGCCCCTAACCTTTAAAGAGACTTTTAACAAGATATGTCTATAGGAGTTTCGAGTATGCATTAAGATCTCACAAGCCTTTCCAAAAAGATAATATTCTGATGAATGGTGAAACCCATAAAGAATCATTTCAGCATATTAAAAGATTAAAAAAGAAAGTTCATTAATTTAATGTTCAATTAATGCAATGAAACATATTCCATGTTTAAGTTAAAGACACTAAGAGATTCTCATGGCTGTTATGCAGTGTTTGAGAAATGCAACGAAGCAAAATAGAACTCCCATCAACAATAGTGTAAGTAATTTAAGAAAAATATGGTCCACCCATTATTGTGTTGTTTTACATTGTATGTATAGAATGCTTGTTTTTATTTCTTTATAGCATCATTTTTTGAAGACCTCTTACTCCTTTATGATAATACTTGTGGTAGACATTCATATTCCGTATACTGGTTTCACCAGAGGCTATACAAGAAGAATATCTCAAGTTCAAGTATTATAATCAACCTGTGACTGTGTTTGAAAATGGTTAGTTCCTTCTCTTATCAATCCTCTTATATATTAAGCTTTATGGCAGGTATCACACTTTTTACTTGTGAGCTTTATTACTAGTGGGGATAAGTGTTAAAATTTCAAATGTACAGCAGAATCAATGGCAGACAACAAGATTACACGCATTAGGTAACATGTGCAAAAAATGAAAGCAAGAACTTTGAGGAATTTAGCTATATGAATTAATAAAAAAAATGATCCCTGCCTATAAGGATGTTGGATTAACTGTCATACTTCTGGGAATTAATTTTGTGAATTAACTGTCATTCTGGGTATAGGTGAAGAAGCTAACAACAATAGGTTTTGGTGTATCATCAAATCTACGTGAGGTATAAGAGTCTCAATCAGGCTCAATTTCCCTGAATTACATTGGAGGGGGGTTTCTGGACATACCACCACATCTCTAGGAATTGGTCTTGTGGACTAACCACCACTCTAGGTATAGAAAAAATGTTGATTTCAATATTCATTGACACCTACAAATTTTAGTGTAATAGCAAATTTACAAGGAAAACCGATAATCTCTAATAATCAGCATGCATGCTTGCTTTATGTCATCTCATTACTACAACTTCCATTACATGCCTAGCAACTATTCAAATATCTGTCCATCATAAAATAGCATTAGCATTACAAAATGTTATGCCAGACATATTTAAAGAAATTTACCTTCCTTGAGAGCTCAAGGTTGTACAGTTATGGTTCTGAAGCCATGCTAGTGAATGAAACCACATTTGTAGTACTTTTATTTGTAGTACGATTTCAGTTGAATAAATCTAGCAAAAAAATATGGATCCTAATGTTTTGAAATTTTTTTGTAGCTTCACTTTGCCCATCTTTAATGATTGTGGCTGTCATACGGAGTTTTACCCTTTAGATTTATCCTGTCTTATTGAATGGAGGCAAAACGGGTCTTAGAAAACACTCTCATGACTTCAAATTTTTCGAAGTTGTGTGGAAAAAATCACATTTCATGTTTGATGTATTTATTGTTTCCTTGAGAATCAGGAAGTGGTTGATTTGCGTTTGCTAAGTTTAGATGTGTTTTTTAATGATTCAGTCTTTTGGTGAACAACAATAATGAGTATGTCACAAATGGAAAGTTATAGTTAAAAGAGGGGATGGTGTCTTGTGGGGCAAAAGGAGGATCTTAAGTAGTTTAGGATGGATAGGTTCAGGAGAGTTTTTTATGGTAGAAAGGGAGACAAAACTTTGTAAAGCTTTTTATATATAAATATAACAATGTTTGTATGGTTTCGTTCATACCGTGATACCATGTAGGATGTTTTCTTCTTAATTGTTGTGTTTTTGTTAAAGAGTATTATTTTGTCTATGATGAGCTGAGGTGCTGCATCAGTTTGGTATCAAAACCTATAATATTGTATGGGCCATAGAATGATAGTTGGACAAGTTGTTTTCATTTTTCTAGTTTAGGTGGTATATTGCCATAGTAAGGATTTGGATCTTCAATCTGTTGTCATTCACGGAAAATGTATAGCAATTTGTCAAGCCTCCCCAATTTGAATGAAATGCTTTTGTTGAGATTGTTAACACTGAGGATAAAATAAAGGAGAGACATGTAGTTCCCCAAAGAATTTGGAATGCTTCCACCCAAACGACTATAAGGCAAGTGCCGATGTTGTAAATTGTCTAGACCACCAAATTTTGTAGGTATGTTCCTCATCAAGTTGTTGCGTGAAAGTTTGATCCTCTAAAGATGTGTGCATTTTGTAAGATATGGGTATGGAAACCGTCAGTCGATTACTGTTGAGGTCGAGTACCCTCAATGCTTTTGATATTGCTATCAGGATTCAACCGTGTAGTTTTCGAGTCAAATTCATTGACCCATGTTTCATGAGTAGTGGTTCACAAGAACCCATCTCTCATGATAATGAATGGTCCACTTAGCACTCATTGCATCTAGGTGACGCTCACAGAGGTGAAGCACTGGGCCGTCTCGAGAGGTCACCCATCCTGGTATTGCTCCAGCTCAAGCGCGCTTAACCACAGATTTTTCCCCAAGGTTAAGCCCGCTTAGCTTGCAACCCCATTTGCAAAACCTTCAGCAAGTGTTGTGCCTTATGAACCATTCATTATAGAGCCCCTTTAGCTCATCAATTGATAAGTAGGAGGTATTTTCCACAGTGTATCAAATTTTGATATTGCTATCAGGATTTAACCGTGTAGTTTTCGAGTCAAACTCATTGACCCATGTTTCATGAGTAGTGGTTCACAAGAACCCATCTCTCATGATAATGAATGGTCCACTTAGCACTCATTGCATCTAGGTGATGTTCACAGAGGTGAAGCACTACGCCGTCCCGGGAGGTCACCCATCTCGGTATTGCTCCAACTCAAGCAGGCTTGACCACAGAGTTTTCCCCAAGGTTAAGCCCACTTAGCTTGCAACCCCATTTGCAAAACCTTCAACAAGTGTTGTGCCTTATGAACCATTTATTATAGAGCCCCTTTAGCTCATCAATTGATAAGTGGGAGGTATTTTCCACAGCGTGTCAAATTTTGATATTGCTATCAAGATTCAATTGTGTAGTTTTCGAGTCAAATTCATTGACCCATGTTTCATGAGTAGTGGTTCACAAGAACCCATCTCTCATGATAATGAATGGTCCACTTAGCACTTATTGCATCTAGATGATGCTCACAGAGGTGAAGCACTGGGCCGTCCTGAGAGGTCACCCTCAATCCTTTCAGTAATCCTTCAAGTGAAATAATTAGCTTAGAATTGGCAGTCTGAGCTACCTGGAAAGGTTAATAATTAATTATTGTAAAGGTTTGAAAAGTGTGTCAAGATATTTGATCTTACAGAGTTTGTGGAATGGAAAATTTTTATGTGCTGGAAGCTTCATATTGAGTTGCATCTAGAACCCTCTAAAGAGGATAAAAGTTGATAAATCTAAGAAGGAACTCTACACCATATATTAGCAATTAAGGAGAAAAAAGGCATGATAGTTGGTTTGATATGTAGAGTTGGCCAATTAGTGAATGGCCATGGTGTGGCCATGTTGATATGTTCCATTACCTTCTAGCTTATGGATTCATCTTATTTGTAGGCAAGCATAGTGTGGAGAAGACTACTCTCGTGTGAAATAGTGTTCTAATAGTTTAGATGTCTAGCTATGTAATTTTTTTTTAAGTTGTGCATGCAAATATGAAATGGTATCATGATGTGAGAAAGATGATA
Organism: Sequoiadendron giganteum; assembly: GCA_007115665.2. Lineage (NCBI taxonomy): Eukaryota > Viridiplantae > Streptophyta > Pinopsida > Cupressales > Cupressaceae > Sequoiadendron > Sequoiadendron giganteum. Next base: position 370,104,881 of record CM021110.1, on the reverse strand, counting down.
ATCAAGTTAGAAGAAAGAATAAGACAAAGGAAGAGGTAAAAGCAAACCAAGGATTAGCCATGCAATAAAGAGAAAGTAAAGAGAAAGAAATCTACAGTGAAGTTGTTGAAAGGATGTGAGAAGGTGATAAAGAATTGGGAGGATAAGTACTCACCTTGTGATCAAGAGTTATATTCAAAGAGGAATGCCATAGAGTTAAGGATTAGCCAAAGATTAAATCCCTTAAAGAGTTGACAAAATTATTAATGGATCGAAGAACCTTAAATGTGATTTTCCAAGGGTTTTAGAGAGCAGTGGTAGATGGATTGGATGAAAATAAAGAGGATGAGTGGGATGGAGCTATTGTTTTTTGTTACCCTAAAGAAGGGGAAGGTATTGAGATTACAATGCGAGAGAACAACTTGAAGATTGCAATGAAGAGGAATGCAACCTATCACAAGAGGAGGCCCAAGATGTTGTAGGGATGGAAACCGTCCACATTAGAGATGAAGTTGCATTAGAGATGGAGATATTTGGGAGCTTCATATGTGATGAAGAGTATTATTGGTTTTAGAGAGCACAACTAGACAAAAGCAGGTAGAGGAACGTCTAGAGAATCTTGTTATTGATGAAAAAGAATAGAAGACCATGTCACTTTCTTGAAGAAGGAATGAGAGCATCTAAGGGAGGAAGCATAAGCATAGATATTTCTTGTGTAGCAAAGGAGGACAATGCAAAAAAGGAACAGTTTCTGAAAACCATCATGGAGAGCTAGGAAACGAAGACCTCCTCACAAAAGATAAAATGGAAAGCATGCCTAAATGGCATAATTTAGAGAATGAGTAAAATCATATGAGTTTTTTATTTGTATAGTTTGTGTAGGTGCAACAGAAGGTGGTACAAGTGGTGCAAAGAGTAATGATCTTTTTCAGCAAAGAAGGACCACTAAGCCTTCAATGAGTTGGGAAAAGAGAAAGAGAACAAATTGGTAGAGGAGGATCTTTGTTCCAACAAGAGGTTGGAAACAAAAGAAGACAAAATGTGATGAATTGCAAAGATATCTAGTTTGGTGGAAGGGAACATCATGGCTTGGTTCTTCAAGTCAAAAGGATGGTTCTACCATCTAACCCAAACTCTTACCTGAATGTTTGAATTGAAATAACATCTTGGGATAAAAGAAATCTTGCTCCACAAAAAAATGTACTAGTCGAATTTTTAAGTTTCTTATTGTGTTAATTTTATTGAAGTTTATTTTCATATAAATTAGCTTTGAACCAAGAGGTTCAAAATTTTGAAATGAAGGGGAGAATGATGTAAATTGATTCCTTAGAATGAGGAGGTAGGTTAAACTGATTTTTCAAAATGAGGAGGTAGGTTGAACTGTGTTTGCTAAGTTTTAAAGTGTTTTTTAGTGACTCAATCTTTTGGAGAATAGTAGTTATGAGTATGCTAAAAATAGAAAATTAAATTTAAAATAGGAGACGGTACCTTGTGGGCAAGAGGAAGATCTTAAGTAGAATAGGATGGATAGATTTAGAAGAGAGTTTTTGGCAGAGGGGGAGACAAAACCCATGTAAAGAATTTTATCTATAAATATAAGAATGGTTGTACAGTTTTGTGCATACTATGATACTGTGTAGGTTTTATTCATTTCATAATTGTTGTGTTTTTGTTAAAGAGTATTCTTCTGTCTATGCTGAGCTAAGGTGTTGCACCAATGTTGAAAACAAAAGATAATGAACTTGTATAATTAAAAAAGTCGAGATGACAATGAAGATACATAAAATATAAAAGAAAGGGAAACATTATAATTGGTATAAGACCAATGTTATATTTCCAAGAATAATTTAATAGAATATCTTTTGTCTTATTTCATTTTAATGTTTAATTTATGACTTTTTAAATATTCTTCTATTAGTTATTACTCGTCTGTCTGTGCTCATTAATATCTTTTGATTTTTGCAGTTCAGTTATTATTTTTGCTTTCATCCTAATAAAAATGTCCATTGATACAAATGTGACATATTTTTTCCATTTAAAAAAATCTAATCTTATACCCACTATTCTCATTACTTGCAGAGTGCTTCAAGGATAGAGTAATATACATTGTGGTTTTAGAAAGCCCAGATCTCCTAAGTATCCTCAAGACCATGTGGAGAAACATTGTTGGTTGCCTAGAACCTCATTTTGCAAATGTTGAGGATGCACACAACAAATTGGAATCACAAATAAAACAAAAATCCCACTATGGTGGTATTGGATGACATTTGGCAGTTTTCTAACCTGCAAGGACTGTTATTCAAAGTCAAGGAGAGAGTAATATACATTGTCGTTTCAAAAAGCCCAGATCTCAAGACCATGTGGAAAAACATTGTTGGTCACCCAAAACTTCATTTTACAAATGTTGAGGATGCACACAACAAATTGGAATCACCCCTGGCTGTCGCAAATATCTCCCCTGTTGAATCTAAAAGCCCTTCTAGAAAATCCCACCTGGGTACTGCTGAAAACCCCAAAACCAAACAAGCTGCTAAAAAACATAAGGGCGGTGTGGGTAATGCGCACACTAGTGCTGCAGCTAGCCTATGTGAACTCAAGGCCACCCCGGCTAAGTCTGCTTACAGAGCCACCACAATGAAAAAAGGAAAAGATGATAAAAAAAGGTGTGTTAGAGCCAATGGTGAAAGAGGGCAAAGGGAAGAATATTGTAGGGAAATTTTTTAAAGGTGATACGGTCGTGGGGAGCACGGTCATGACTGGAGGGGAGACTACCATCCGAAGGTCTAGGAGATTGGCGAAAAACAACAGAAAAAAACAGATTATTGAGGACTTAGAGGAGAAGCAGATAGACAGCAAGGATGATAAGGAAGAGGAGACCGAGGAGGAAGAGGAAGAAAATGTGGAAGGGCCCCATTCTACCCCGGACAACAGCAAAATCCCGAAAGAGACTTCGGCCTCTCACTCTTCGCACCCTCTGGTTGTTGAGCCTAGTGAGGTCCTGAGAACCGCAGATGATGGTGAGGAGCTCTGTGCACTGAAAAAGAAGATGGACACGCTTGATAAAAGATTCAAAGGCTTGACCCGCTTCACGATGAAGTTGGGTTATTTCGTGACTAGCACCCTGTCCATGGTGATCAAAGAGGAGTTGGAGGGCAATAATGCCCAAGAGAATCAAGGCTGGGTCGGGGATGACGCTATGGACCTCTTGTTCAAAAACTGGGACAATGCCAGTTAGTTGCTGCCTGGGCCTATGTTTTGTGTCTTTGTTGCCTATCTGTGGTTGTTGTGTTGTTTCTGTTCTTTTTTTGACTTGTTGTTAGTTTTATGGATTTGATCCTTTTTGGCCCTTGAGGCTTGTTGTGTAGGGTACAACACTCTGTAAATGCTGCTTACTTTTTCAAAAACAAATTGGAATCACAAATAAAGTCAATAAAAAAACCTATTCCAGTGGTATTGGATGACTTTTGGCAGCTTTCTGATCTGCAAGGACTGTTATTCAAAGGGGAGCAATACATAACTGTAGTAACCACCAGAGACAAAAAGACCATCAACTCCATCCTACAACTGTTCAAAAAAGGCCATTATCATCTAAAATTCTTGGAAGAGGAGCATGCCCTGTCACTTTTCTGCCACTGCGCCTTTGACATGTCTACTATACCAGATACACATAATGAAGAACTGATAAAAAAGGTAGCCTACTACTCAGAATAACAGCACGGTCTTCAATTATCTTCCCTAGATCTAAATGCATGCTTAATCTAGCCTTATTAATGTGCAGGTACAAGCAGAGTGCAAAGGTTTGCCACTAGCCCTTCAGGTAATGGGTAGCTCTCTGAATGATGAGCCCGACTGTGTTTGGGAGGCTACAAGGGATGCACTTGCAATAGGAGAAGCTGCAGATGATAATCAGATAAATTTCCTCCTTAGGCGCTTGAAAACAAGCATAGATGTGCTGAACCTCTGAAAAGCAGTGTTTCTTGGACCTGGCTGTATTCCCGGAAGGACGAGTCATTCCTGCAAATGTATTGTTAGATATTTGGGTGTATGTCCATCAAATGAGACGGAGCAATGCTGTTCTCCTATCGAAATTTAACGGTCGCCATTTGTTGGACTTGAAGAGGGATCCATGGTAAGGAACATTGCTACTTATTTCTAACTGTTTTCTACTTGTGCTTGATACTAAATTCACTTGATGCAAGGGGTTTTGAGAACAATTTTCAAAAGAAAAGTTTAGCCTCACCATATAGAAGTTCGAATCTTCTTGAATGATGTAGATATAGATTTATTTTAAGATTTGGGAGTTGTGTGTACTGATTGGCAGAGAATGTCGGACTCTGCCCCGGGTTTTTAACAAACCTTTATTTGGAGGAGAGCAAGTAAAATCCTTTTTCAAAGTTATTCCAAGTTTCCAGGACAAAGGATGGGGTTTTGAGGGCTACAATTTAAAATAAATAATACAACTCAATATAAAGTATTTTCTAAAATGATACGGAGCATCAATTCATACAAATAATAACAGGGGATCCCGCGGTTGAACTATTCAGTTCGAGTGAACTGATGCGATATAAATTTCCACCAGGCAGTGATTATAAAGTTGTGAGGATTGAATAAATAAAATTATATAGAACCCTAACAAAATAATATATATATTTCCTTGTTAGTTTTGAGTGGTTTTTTATTTTGTTTTGTTTTAAACTTGACAGCCATGGGAGCATCCTGACATTTCAAGAACATTCAAACAGAGAGGAAACGTTTTGCGCCCAAGGCACACTGAATCCCTTTTTAACTTTCATCTGATTTCTTATAGTAGCCTGTTTTCCTGACGTCTGATGCCAGGACCCCACAAAGCACAGATGACTGCACGAATAGTTATTCCTTTTCTCAACATGAGACGGTTGGCTCTGTTTTTGGCGGAACAGGACAATGAGATACGTTTTAGGAGGTTGTATATGCATCAAAAGCAATTTGAATTTCCCCCAGAGTGGCAAACAGACGGAGATCTTTCATCTAGAGCTCAGATTGTTTCCATTCACACAGGTAACTCCTGCAGCTGATCTTTTTTATTGTAATTCAAATATGCATGTGGTATTGCTCCCTATCCAAAAAATTGAAACTTTATCACTCATAGGTTTTTCAAAACAAAAATTAATCTTAGCGTAGAATTGACTTCCGTGTTTGTTGGGAATGTGTAGGGGCAATGAAAGACGCACATTGGCCCGGAATGCAGTTCCCTGAAGCGGAAGCTTTGGTTTTATATTTCACTGCAAGTAAATATTGTATTCCAACATTCTTGGACACAATGAAAAAACTCAAGGTTCTGATAATCCATAATGACAATGCAAAACGAGCCAAGCTCAGTGGAGTGGCTGGTTTCCAATCACTTTGTCAGCTTAAAACTCTGCATCTTGGAAGGCTGAAAGTTCCTCCTCTACATGAGGACTGCAAAGGCTTGAAGAGTTTGCAGAAAATATCTCTGAGTCTATGTGAAAGGCTTGGTAAGGATAAAATGTTCAACTTGCCGGAGCTTTTGGAATTTAATGTGGACCAATGCAGTGATCTGGAAGAGTTGTCGGCAGGAATCTGTTCTTCAAAAGTACTGGAAATTTTGTCAGTTACTCATTGCCATAGCCTTGCAAAGTTACCCGATGATTTGGACAAGCTTGGAAAACTTAAGGTGATAAGATTGTGTCAATCTCCAGGCTTGAAAGCACTGCCACCTTCCATCTGCAGGCTTGGACATCTCCTGTTCTTTGGCGCATGAATATTTGTTATCCAGTATCATTTTATTAAGAGACGTTGGTCGTGCCACCTATCAACAAGATTCTTTCTATTTTATGGTCCAAGAATATATGTTTTTGATAATAATTAGACTGTCTTGGGTATAAGATGTGAATCAGGGTAACATATCGTGTTTTCTCTTTTGTTTTTTTAAGAGTTGCAGAACAAAGTTTTTTTTGGTTTTTCACTAGAACTTTTTTAAGGATTTGTTTATCAAGTTTATTATATAATTTTGTAATGGTGAAATTTGTATATTTATGTCAATTTTTATATAGTTTTAGGTTCATTTGATGGAATAAATAGGATTATATATTGACATGTAACATATTTTTGTGTTTAGTTTAGTTTTTCTATCAATTCCTATTTATCTTTGTCTATTCTTATTGACGCACATTTACATAGTTGCAATTTTATCTCTACCTTATATGCATCCATTCCCACATATTCACCTTAATTATTAGCCTATAATTCCACATATTCATTATTGATTTTAGGATCTAGAGTTCCTCATCCTAGGTCAATCTTACAGAGTGAGTGACAATGATTATGTATGGCATGAATTTAACCCCAAAATTCAAATTAATGACTCCCTCCTTTATTCACTAGCCATTAAGAGTTGACTTGATATATGTTTATGATTATTCAATATGTATTAGTATTATCTAACAAAACTCATACAAGAGCATTTAACCACATCTTGGAATCATTAAGTAATCCTAAAGCATTTGAACTTCAAGGAGCATTTTATTTTATAGCATTAAAATGAATCAATATTTACATTAAACTCAACTAGGACCTTGTATGCTTGGGCTAATTATATTTGATCACTTGAAAAGGACATAAAGCTAGTATACGGATGATCCCACAATATTGGTTTACAATTTTTGGGCAAATTGGATACTGCACTAGTTTTTTTTAACTAAACTTTCACTTTCAGAATCTTATAACGGCTAAACCGTGAGGAATTTGAAAATGATGCAAACTAGTGATTTGTGACGTTTTGTTTATAGATTATAAATATATTTTTTTCAAAATTTTTGGAATCATATTGCACTTCTTTTTCCATCTCTTTCAAAAACTAGTTTTTTTTTTTTAAACAACATTTTTAAGGAGTGACGCTCATCGTATACAACATAATTTTTTTTGTATGAAGGATAAAATTCTATTTTTTTTAAATTTATATTTCTAACTACGATATCTAGCACTTTTATTTGGTATCATAGTGTTTTATTAAATATTTTTTTCTTATTCAAGTTTCAAAGTCAAACCAATTATAATTGAAACATAGGCAGACTGTATACAACATAACTTTTTCTGTATGTATCGAAATTCAATTTTTTTTGTTTTAATGGATCAAAAAAATCAATACCCAACCTAAACATATTTTTTAAAATTTTATTTTGATAATCTGCTATTTTTCCACGTGTAAAACAAAGAGTTTGATTTTTGGTGAAAAATCTATATTTGATAAAACTAAAAAACCACATACATAATAAAACTAAAACATATTAAAATTATATTTGTTGGATAGCTCATTTTGAGGACTACCATGATCATTTCAAATAAATTTTAAATGAATTCATTTGATTCCCCAAAAGGTAAATCCAAAGTGATTTTTTATTAGCATTTTGATAGGTGTAAAGGAGATTCCGTTGTAGGTATGGTTTAAAACTAGTGGGTTTCTATCCAAGGGGGTTTGATTTAAGGTGGTTTGATCAAACTCTCTTCAATTGAAATCCTTAAAATGAAATTTTTTAAGGTTTAAATTATTATATTTTCTAAAAACATGATGTTTCAGCAAAAATCATAATCTCCTTAGAAATTGTAAACCAACTTTGTGGGATCACCCATACATAAGGATTAATTAAGGAGAATGTGAATATAAGTTTTTTAAAATATTTCCAATCCTTACACTTCAATAGACAATAGAGAAAGGGGAGAATTAGATTGCAAAATTATATAATTTATTGGATCAATTCCATGGGTTACAAAGTAGAACCATGTATAAAACAATTGTGCTATATTGATTCTTTAGCCCAATTCATCCCTTCCTATCTTGTCAAAATATTCTATAATATAAACCTCCACTTAACAAAACTAGTTTGAAAGGGAGAAATTATATTGGGAAGAGCATCGTTAAGCATATTTGTAAACAATTTAACCAAAATATTAAAAGAGACATTTAACAAATTGATAGTCCTTTAGTTTTTTGGTAGGGATGACTCTTCATTTGTAGGTAACAAGAAGTAATTATACTTGTATTTATTTCTTAAACCAAAACACCAACATATATTGATTCCTTTTATAATTGCAACAAAAGTGGAGAAATCCAATCTTTATTAGTTTTATAAAATTATTAGGTAGATTGTCATCTCTAGAAGTTTGTCATTACTAAGAGAAATAAATAACATCTTGAGCTTCATATAAATAAAAATTCTCATCTAAATAGATAGCCAATTTCTCATTAAATTTCTTAGGAACAATTTTTGTAATGATGTACCTACATCTCTCAATTTAGCATGAAAGCTTGAAGAAGTAAAGAGATCTTAATAAAATCCCTTTAAAATATCCTTTATCTTAGCCTCATCCTCAATAAGAAAATATCTCAATTTGATAGTAAAAATGATTTACCTTACACCTTTAGCCTTTACAAAATTAAATAAAAACTTTGAGCCCTTGTCACCAACCTCAAGCCAATCAAGTCTAGCCCTTATCTTTGCACTTTTGGCTTTCAACACATTGAAACATTTGATTTTATTGCATAAGGTTTCCAACTTGAACATAGACTAATACATTAAAAGGACAACCTTGGATGTTTTCTTCAACAACACACAACTTATCTTACACCTCTCCAAATCAAGCATACCTCCTCCTCACTACTTTACCAAAATGATTTAAAAACCACTATTCTACAACAACACTAGTCCAATTAGATAGGCAAGGCTTATATCTACCCTTATCAAGGAAAACATTCCAAAGGCTTTGTATGCTATTACAATGTCTTATCCTTAAGAAATGCACATTTAACTTGAACAAAATGCTAAAGGAGGATTTAGAGTGAATAGGGGAGAAACCCAATTCAATAAAACATTCAATTAGATGATAGTTAGAAAGAGTAAAATGAATAACACTAACTCTATTCTTTCTCTCCAAAAGAACAATATTAAAGAAATATTGTTAAGATAAAATCTATCCAATCTAATAAAGACTCTTCCTTTTTGCACATTAAAATAAGTAAATTAAATAATCTTGCTATCATTTTAACTAGCACTTATAGGTTAAACTTCCTCTTACAATTAGACAACAAATAATTAATTACCTTTCCAAGCAAACCTTGAACCTCCCAACTTATCCCCTACATATTCAATCATGTGGAAATCCCCCCCAAAACCAAGAAATCTTAGGCAAGTTGGAACATAGCCACATCCAAAGATGAGACCGTTCTTGTTAGAAATGAAATTAACCACTATAATATGGAAAATTGATTTAACTTGCAAATCTAAAATATGAACTTGTAGAAATTAATGGACAAATGATTTAAACTGCAAATAATCACACAACTCAAGAGCCATACACATAACACAAGGATTTACATAGAGAAAACCCTTTCGAGTAAAAAACTCCACCAAAAAAAGATGACAAATTTGTATTATTCTTCAAAGAGATTACAATACATAGAATTTCCCCAATCTTGACTTCAATCCAATTGCATCTGTGTACCTGTAAATATCTCATAGTGTCTCCATCTCAACCCCTCAATATATACTCATGGGGGCTCAAAATACCAAAAACATTACCATGGGTCAAAATAAAGTTTGAAAATACCATGGTAAAAATCCTTGTGACCCCTTACATGCTAAACATGGTCTCTTACATGACGTTACAACTTCTTATAAGTTGTCATAAGAATCCCTAGAAAATAGGAGATGCTCTTATATGTGTCATAGACCATAAATAGCTTATGCAAAGATTCTTTTACACGTCTAATAAATGATTCTCACATCCAAAATGATATCCCCCACTTTTAGCCCTTACGATTGTCATAAAATCCGTCATAACATCCTTAAAAATAGGCTTTCCATGTTAGACCATTAAATATGCATCTTTTGACAACTAATAACTTATTTTTCAAGGCATCAACATGTGGTAAAAGTGCCAACTCAAAATCTCATGCCTCTTTTGATGGAGCACAATTATTTAATAACATAAATAATATTTATCCATAGGAAAATGTAAAATAAGAATGCATAAATAAACTTAGGAATTGCCAAGGTTGAGACACCTTGATTCCCAACATTATCCCATTTGTCAAATACCTTGCAAGAGCTAGGGGAAAAACATTATCATGGAATCAACTAGGTACAAGAAATGAGGCCTATGGCCTCCTTGCAACAAATGAACGTATCCATGCTCACAGGTTTGGTAAGATAATCTACAACATAAATCTCAGTGTCAATTTTCTTCAACTCAATTTGTCCATTAGCAATCATTTCTCGAACAAAATGGTATTGTACATCCACATGCTTTTTTTGAGCATGATATATAAGATTCTTGGCTAAATGAATTGCTCATTGACTATTACAACCAATCTGAATTGTCCTACAATTGAAACCAATATCTGCACACAACCTTTGTAACCATACTGCCTCCTTAGAAACATGGGTAACACCCATTTGCTTTGCTTTAGTAGTGGATAAAGCAACCATATGCTACCTCCTACTCATCTAACTTATAGCTCCTCCAAATAAAGTAAACACATACCCACTAGTGGACCTTCGACTATCCAAGTCACCTGCCCAATTTGCATCAACAAAACCTTGTATGCCCAATGTCTTATCTGCACTACTAGTACCGAAATAAACCAAACAATAATTAGAAGTACCACACAAATATCTTAATACGCTCTTTGCATAATTCCAATGCTCTTTTCTAGAGTTAGACATAAACCTGCTCAAAAATCCCACTACTTGGGCAATATCTAGCCTAGTGCAAACTATTGCATACATCAAAATTCCTTCAGAACTAGTATATGGCACATTAGACATATCCTCAAATCATCTTTAGATTTAGGACACATTTAAAGTAAGCTTAGTACCAACTAGTAAAGGAATTATAATTAGTTTGCAATCCTACATAAATCTGTGCAAAATAGTACTCACATACTTACATTGTTACAACCAAATTTTTTTGTTACCTCGATCTCTTTTGATTTCCATTCCCAATATGTATCTAGCTACCCCTGAATCCTTCATCTCAAATGCACTTGAAAGATGAGCTTTTGGCTCACCAATCATACCTTTTTTGTTACTGAAAAACAATATATCATCCACATATAAGGCAACAATTAGTAACTGATCATCAATACATCTAATGTAAACATAATGATCCCTTTTGATTCTATCAAAGCCCAATTTCAACACAAAAGAGTCAAATTTTTGATACCACATTCAGGGTGATTATTTTAAACCATATAAAGACCGATTCAACTTGCAAACTAAATGTTATTTCCCTTTTACCTCAAATCCTTTTGGTTGTTGCATATAAATTTCCTCTTTCCATGCAAAAAATTAGTCTTAAAATCTATTTTCTCATTTTCAAAATCATAAGCAACAACTATAGATAAAAGAAATCTAATAGAAGATAATTTAACAAGATGAGAGAAAATCACCAAAATCAATTCCCTCTCTCTGGGAGTAGCCCTTAGCTACCAGTCTAGTTTTGTACTTCTCTAATGAACGGTCTACACCAAATTTCTTTTTATAAACCCACTTACAACCAATGGCTTTCCTGCCTTTGGGAAACCAAACAAGATCCTAGGTATCACAAGAGTCTAAAGCCATCATCTCCTCCTGCATGGCTAGTTGCCAAGTCTCACTAATAATATCATCTACAAGAATAGCTTCCATGTAGGATCTAGGCTCATCGTCAATACTCAATAAAGCAAATACAAAACAAAAATATGGTGGGCTATACTTATCAACTAGATTCTATTGTTTTGTGGATCTTCTCAAGGGTGGAGAAATAGATTCTTGCTCAGGTTCTTCAATATGCTTAGCTTTTTCTATCACAACAGAGTCTTCCTTTTCAAAAATTTCACTTGAACTCTCTTCTTCTCCATCCTCAAATCCATAATTATATTATTCTTGATGTGCATGTACTTTCTGCAAATCAAAATGCACTATCTTTTTCCTTTCTTTCTCTTCTGGTTGTACATGCTAAAAAATAGCTCTAAGTTCCCTAAAAATAACATCTCTAGAATATATAATTTTTCTAGTTAGAGGATTCCATAACTTATAACCTTTTACATTCTCACCATATCCAATGAAGATGCACTTCTCAACTTTTGGATCTTCGAGGTTAGCAGTGATAGCAAGAATGAAATTTTTCCATGACTCAAGTAAAGAACAAAGAAGCATAATGAATTTTTCATCTTCCTCAAGTTTAATATATATAGATGCTAATTGACTCAAAATCAAATTAAATGAATTTAAATGCTCTATAATGGATTCACCTTCCTTCATTTTAAGAGCAAACAATTTTCTTTTCAAATACAAATTGTTCACAAGGCTATTGGCTTGATAAATCACCCAACCATTTCCATAAGGCAAATGCATTCTTTCCTTCAAACACATTTAGAAGGACATAATCAACAAGACATAACCAGATAGTACCTCATTCCTTTTTTTCCATCTTCTCCCAATCATCTTGACTAATTGCATTGGGTTTCTTTTCTTTTGTTGCAACCACCCATCGATCTATTTCTTCAAGGAGATCCTCCATTTTCAATCTCCACATCTCATAATTAGATCCATTAAACTTCTCAATGTCCAATCGAGATGTTGATGCAACCATGATTCCTACAACCATAAATTTACAAAAAAAAACTCCCACTGCAACACATAAAACCTTCACACTTCCACCCAATAGAAAAAGTTGGCTAGGCTTTGATGCCAAATGTTAGAAATGAAGGCAACCACTACAATATGAAAATCTGATTTAACTAGCAAATTTGAAATATAAATTTGTAGAAATTAATGGAGAAATGATTTAAACTGCAAATAAATCACACAACTCAAGAGCCATACACATAACACAAGGATTTACGTAGAGAAAACCCTTTCGGGTAAAAGACACCACCAAGAAAAGAGGGAAAATCTATATTATTCTTCAAAGAGATTACAATACATAGAATTTCCTCAATCTTGACTCTAATGACTCCAATCTAGCAACATCTATGTACCTATAAAACATCTCATAGTGTCTCCATCTCAACCCCTCAATATATAGACTTGATAGGGGCTCAAAATACCATCATAAAATATTACCATGGGTGAAAACAAGGTTCAAAAATACCATGATAAAAATCCCTTACATGCTAAACATGGTCTCTTGCATGGAATTACACTCTCTTACAAGTTGTCATAAGAATCCTTAAAAATAAGAGATGCTCTTACATGTGTCATAGACCATCAATAACTTATGTATAGATTTTCTTACATGTGTGAAAAATGATTCTCATGTCCAAAATGATATCCCCCACTTTTAGCCCCTAAAGTTGACATAAAATTTGTCATAATATCCTTAAAAATAGGCTTTCCATGTTAGACAACTAAATGGGCATCTTTTGACAACTAATAACTTATTTTTCAAGGCACTGACATGTGGCATAAGTGCCAACTCAAAATATCATGCATCTTTTGATGGAGCACAATTATTTAATAAAATAAATGATATTTATCCATGCAAAAATGCAAAATAAGAATAAATAAATAACTTAGGAATTGCCAAGACTGAGACACCTTGATTCCCAACAATTCTTAATAATCATTGGTAGCATAAACATATCATAATCCAAATTCCTTCCCATTAATACATAATTTGAATCGAGCAACTTTGGAGAAGGGAGAGAATCCCTTCTCTCTAATATTAAGAAATATTTGTGTTAATCATAATCACAATCCCCTCTCTACCTCTATCATATTCATAAGAAAAAAGGATTAGTAGGCTAAATATAGTTACAAAAAAACCACCTTAGAAAACATGGATTGCGTTGAAATTTGAAAATGTAGACTTGCACAACGTTCGTATGGTGAGTGTACAGATTATACAGATCCACACAAATCCATAGAGTTGTATGAAAATCTTAGCCTCAAATCTTATGCCTGATAAATTTTTTATAAAATTTTCAACTACTTTGTTTTCAATATCTTTACAACCAATCTATACGTTTTCAACACTTTTGGATGCAACCATGAGGTTGATTTGGCTCCATAGTGCACACAAAATCACCCAAGCCCAGATCTCTAAAAAATCGAATAGGGGATTACAAATCTAAAACTTTGATAACATTTTTATTAAGTTTTTTGTGTTTTCACATTTTGGTGAATTATTTAGATGTTTTAGCTCTTGGAAATTTCAATTTTTCATAGGATGACTTCATTTGGGCTACTCTACACGTATTTCCAACATTTTTCCTATTTGGGCATTGTAGTAGACATCTTTTGTACGCACTTTTCTAATTGTAGATGCATTGAGATAAAGTGCCACTCTAATGTATCCTTTTTTGAGATTTTGCACATCTTGTTGTGCCTTTTTGTATTCACACTATATTATAAAGTGCTATGGCGGGTTGTGTAATGCCTTTTTTTTCCACCACACCTTTGTCAAGTGATTGTCCCTCCACGATGATGTCATATCCTAGAGACTCTTGCCTCATGCATGTGTGTCTTGTTTTGCACACCCTTTTTCAATCGTAGCTAATATTTTGTGCACATTCATATTTTTCTTCTCCTTTATGCACTACTTGATGACACATCATTTCAGTAAACCTGTCATGCCTCTCCCTTGTCATCATTATGGGGGTTTCTATTATTGGTGCTAATGCTTACTTGGTTTCATTTTGGATTGAGCTATGTATCTAGTTTTTGTTCCTATGTACTAGGTGAATGTAATAGCTGGTTACCCATGAATTTTGGTGAGATGGATAATTTACCATATAAACACACTTCCATTCCTTTTTCTGGAGGTGACCTTCCATTTTCAATTGATCAATGTTCTTTAGACTATTGGTACATGTATATTCAAATTTTTAGTTTACTCTTGAATTGTTGAGTAGTGTTATTAGGGTCACTCATGAAAATTTATGTGCCATATGTATCTTTGATTGTCAATTTCTTCTCCTTTTTTTCATATGATCATTGTTTGAGTAGTTTCATTGAGGGAACTAGTGAATTATTTTCTCTTTTTTTATCTTAATCATCACCTATTTTAGAGAAGGTTCTTCATTTCAACACTATAATAGTTGTCTTTTGATAGTTGTCTACAAATTCTTCATGCTTCAGTGATGTTCTTCGTTTTCCTATTCTTTTTGGGACATTGATTCAAAGGATTTTTAATCCTTCATTTTCCTTTCTTTTTTGGAGAGGAGCTTTCTCCCACAGGGTTTTTCTCTTTTTCATCATTTGTGAGAGATTGTTTGTAGATGGGTTCCTCATGAGGCCTTAGTTGTCGTGACCCATATTTTTCATTTCATGCATTCACATTCAGAATTTTTAGCTTCTCCCTAAGTTGCACTTAAGAGGGGGGTGCTAGAGTAATTTAGTACTTTAGTGTTGAAGCTTACTTAGATCATATTCCTTTTGGTAGATCTCAAGTCATATGATGAGGACACATGTCATGATGTAGTTCTATCCTTACCTAGGGTTTCTCTAGGGTTGCTTTATTTAGCTTTAGGTTTCCTTTATAATGACATTGTATCATTATTACTCATTGTGAGGTTTTCACAGTAATCACGATTCATCTTTTTGAATCAAAATATTTTTGGCCTCCATAACTATCTCTCTATGTGTGATAGGTGTTTGATTTTAGGTGATCTTTGGGAGTTGTGGGGTTGAGGGATAAACTCCAACACTTTATATTTTATCATCTTAAATACAATATGGTAGGACTACTTTATTCTCTATTGGTGAATATGATAGAATACACATAAGGGAAGGATAGAATACACATAAGGGAAGGATACAAAAAGAAGAGATAGTTTAATAGGATAATAGGATGAACTATGCTAGACATGGTTATGAAGATATAATGAGAAATAAAGAGAATTATGATCATGTGATGAAATTGGATTAGGGTGGAATAGATCATAAAGTTAGCTAGGAGAAGATAATGGGTCATAAGGTGAATGAGGAGATGATAATAAGACATTTGACATTAGGAGGGTATATGGGCATAGGGTGAATGAGGAGGGGATAGTTGGACAAGATTGAGAGTAGATAATGGGACAAGACCAAGAAGGTATAATGGAATATAAGGTGAATTAGGAGGTGTCTAGATTTTGACTATAGGACATGAAGTGGTACTTGAGGTGTGTAGTGGTAATGGAGAAGAGAGTTAGTCAATAAGGAGTGAAAGGAAAGGTTTATTTTAAGGGAATGTGTATATGATGAAATATGGAGGGAGGTGGTATACCATAGAGGGGATAAAGTGCCAAGACTAAGGGGGAATAATGGAAAATATGGTGAAATAAGAGAAGGTACAATGGGATGGGTGTAGAAGGGGATAATTAAACATGGGATGAACTAGTAGAGATTAGTGGGATGGGCTAGGAGGGGATCATGGAACATAGGGTGAAATAATGGATGCTAATGGGATGTGATTGAGTTGGAATAAAGGAACACACAAAGAATTATGAGAAGATAATGAGACAAGACCAAGACATGATAATGGAATGTAGGATGGATCAATAGATTAATGGGACAAGATTTTAGATAGGTTAAACTATTAGAGGTTAATTCTAAGATGGGATTATGAGGGAATACTAAAATATAGGGTGAATTAGGAGGTGTCTAGGGTTTGACTATAAGACACATGTGAAGTGGGAATTTGAAGTGTATAGTAGTAATGGAAAAGAGAGTTGGTAAATAATGAGTGGAAGGAAAGGTTTCTTGTAAGGGTATGTGTATAGGATTCAAAAATGTGAAGGGAGGTGGTATTTAACATAGAAGAGATAAAGGGACACAAACAAGAGAGGATAATGGAATATAGGGTGAAATATGAGATTATAATGGGATGAGAGTAGAAGGGGATAATGAAACATATGATAGAATAGTAGAGATTAGTGGGATGAGCCAAGAGGGGATCACAAAACATAGGATGTGACTAGTTATTATATGTTAATGGGATGGGATTATGAGGTAATGAAGGAACACGGGTGAATTAGGAGAAGATAATGGGACAATACCAAGAGGGGATAATGGTAATGGAACAAGAACAAGAGGGGATACTGGAAGATAGGATGGACTAGTAGAGATTAACGCGATATGCCAAGATAAGATACTAAAACATGGACTAAAATATAAGAGGTTAATGGGATGAGATTAGGAGGGAATAATGGAATATAGGGTAAGTTAGGAGGTGTATAGGGTTTTACTATAAGGCATAAAGGGGTAACTTGAGGTGTGTATTAGTAATGGAGATGAGATTTGGTTAATAATGAGTGGAAGGAAAGTATTCTTGTAAGGGTATGTGTATATGATGAAATGTGGAGGGAGGAGGTATAACATAGAAGGGATAAGGGAACAAGATCAAGAAGGATAATGGAACACAAGGTGAAAGAAGAGAGGACACAATGGGATGAGAGTAGAAGGGGATGATGGAACATAGGATGGACTGGTAGAGATTAGTAGGATGGGCCATGAGGGGATAACTACTAGATGTTAATGGGATGGGATTAGGACACAACAACACAACAAGAAATTAGCGCCGACTTTTGTGCTAGAATTTAGTGTATTTGAGTGCATGAATTGAACAATTTGGCTAGCACTCAACTCAATGCAAAAAGGAATGGTCAACTTGACATCAGATTGGGCACCGACTTCTAAGTCGGATTTAGCATTGGCTTTAGCACCGGGAAATCATAGTGCCTTCGTTAGCGCCTAGAATAACGCCGGAAAGTAATGTCGAAAATTGTGCCAAAATGGGCGCCAAATTTTGCTTCTGGCTTTGCTTCCATGTCTACTCCCATTTTTGCTTCTAGTTTTGCTTCCATGTCTACTCCCATTTTTGCTTCTAGTTTTGCTTCCAATTTTACGGCCAGTTTTGTTTCTAATTTTGCCTCCAGGTTTGCTTCCAATTTTGCTTCCAAGTTTGCTTCGAGTTTTGCTTCGAGTTTTTCTTCTGGTTTTGCTTCCAGTTTTTCTTTTGGTTTTCCTTCTAGTTTTGCTTCTGGTTTTGCTTCTAGTTTTGCTTCTAGGTTTGCTTCCAAGTTTGCTTCCAGTTTTGCCTCTAGTTTTTCTTCTGGTTTTGCTTCCAAGTTTGCTTCCAATTTTTCTTCTAGTTTTGCTTCTGATATTGCTTCCATGTTTGGTTCCGGTTTTGCTTCCAAGTTTGCTTGTAGGTTTGCTTCTAGTTTTTCTTCCATATTTGCTTACTTTTGCTTCCAATTTCTCTCTCAATATTGCTTCTAGTTTGGCTTCCATTGTTGCTTTCTTTTTTTCTTCTAAACATGCTTCTTGTTTTGCTTTCATTTATTAATTTAATATGTTTTATTTCAATTTGATTAGTTAAATATATCGTGCCTCTTAAATAACTCATATGATTATAGAGTAAGTAATTTAATTATTTAACTCATAAGATTTAATAAAAATATAATTATTGTAATATGATCATCATCTATAATTAAAACGAGTCAAATATCAATAATTTAATTGAATTTGACATCCATTTTGAGTAGTAAATTAAAATCATCATACTTAATAAATATCCATCCAAAAATCATTGACCACTTTTAATATATATAAATTGACAAGTCAATATTGATAAGATCATCATCATATATAACTAAAACAAGTGAAATTCAAATATGCCAATACATCAAAAACATGTCAAAATGATACATGTAAAAATGATATAAATAAAAATGATAAATTATGTAACTCAAATTGATACAATTCAAGATGATACATGTCTAAATGATATAGTGAAAATGATACATGTCAATATGATACAACTCAACAATATAGTACTGTAGACCATGAAAATGATACATATGATAGTAGCCATGAAAAGAGTCATCATAACGATATATCAACAATGATCCATGATGTAGTCTATATGATCATGAATGTCACTAGTTACTATCACCAACTGTCTCATCATCATCATCATCACCATCGTGATCATCATCATCATCATCGTTGTCGTCGTCGTCATCGTCGTCGTCGTCGTCGTCATCGTCGTCGTCGTCGTTGTCATCGTCGTCGTCGTTGTCATCGTCGTCGTCGTCATCATCGTCATCGTCGTCTTCATCGTCATTGTTATCGTCGTCATCATCGTCATTGTCGTCGTCGTCGTCATCATCATTAATGTCTTTTGTATCTGCATCATCATCATCCTCTGCCATGTGATCTATACCAGAAGAACCAATATTTTGTGGATCTATATCATGTTGAGGATCATCTTGATCTTCTGGAAGACCCGTGTTCTGCAAAAAGAAAACATTTAAAATGAATAGTTAGTTGTTTCATGCAATAACTTATTTTTTTGTTATATATCTAATATTACAACATATGAGATGAAACCATAATCATATTACATCATATCAAAGTGTACATACCATAATAAAATTTCAAAAAAATTATAGCTAATACTGGTGAGTCAAGAGAAACTTCAACTTAAAAAAACAAATCCAATTAGGCTGGCAGACTTGTGGATTAGGCTAGCATTTGGTGGAAGAGGAAGAAAGATGATTGGAACTCTGAAGGCCCACCATAATGGATTTTAGTATTCAACCATGAGAGGAGAAGAGAGAGTTGATATCATGTATCAAAACATTAAGCATGCATTCTTCCAGCCAACGACGAAGGAGATTATTACTTTGCTTCATTTTAATTTGCATAACCATATCATGGTGTGGGAACCAAGAAGACCAAGGATGTCCAGTTTTATGTGGAGGTAATGGATGTGGTCCAAACTTTAGGAGGGGCAAGAAGGTCAATGTATGATCCTGGTGAAATTGAGGAAGAACAACAAGAGAGGGACAAGAAAAATACAATCAATACAAAATTTCAAGGATTTTTCAAGCGAGTAAGAGAGCTATGCGAGTAGCCCCATCTAAAATATTTTCAACTAGAGTTTGATATAGCATTTAGAGAGCTTGGTTTTCATGAAATTCCTTTCAAAGCCTTTGCTTTTATTGTTCCTACAGTAAATTGTTTGGTAGAGTTGGTGGAATTACCTTTCTTAATAATCACTATTAGTGAGATTGAGATTGTTAACCTTGATAGAGTAGGACTTGGCCAAAAGGAATTTGATATAATGGCTATTTTTTTCAAAGACTTCAAGTGGGATGTACTCTGCATTGATGCCATTCCTCAATCTTCACTTGATGGCATCAAGGAATGGCTGAACTCCATGGATATAAAGTATTATGAAAGCAAAATGAACTTGAACTAGCCGCCAATTTTGAAGAGTATTACTAATGATCCAGAAAAATTTATTGAAGCTGGTGGTTGGGAGTTTTTGAATATGGAAGCTAGTGGTTTTGATTCTAATAATTCAGAAGAGTCAGATTAAGGATATGAACTCTCTGATGTAGAAGAGGAATCAAAATCAGATTTCATGTAGCCACCATCAAGAGTGTTATAGGCCAACAAGATGGGGGGAATTCTTATATAAGGATAATTTTCAATGTTGTAGGTACTGACTTTAATGCCAACTACAATGGAAACATTGAAATTCCCTAGCAGTATTTATGTTAAGGAAATTTCCTTTAGATGTAAGGATTCAAAGCACATCAACCATGTGGTACAAATGATTAAATCCTGGAGATGATTTGTAGATATGAAAGAGTTTGAAAAGGTAGAGAGAGCTACACTTGTGACTCAGGAGAAACTTCAACTTTCAAAAATAAAGCCAATTAGGCTGGCAGACGTGTAGATCAGGCCAACATTTGGTGGAAGAGGATGAAAGATGACTAGAACTATGGAGGCCCACCATAATGGATTTCAACATTCAACCATGAGAGTAGAAGAGAGAGCTAATATCATGTATCAAAACATTAAGCATTCATTCTTCTAGCCAACGGAGAAGGAGATGATTACTTTGCTTCATTTTCATTTGCATAACCATATCTTGGCATGGGAACCCAGAAGACCAAGGATGTCCATTTTTATGTGGAGGTAATGGATGTGGGCCAAAATTTAGGAGGAGAGATCCCGATGTCTTCCAAGAGACATAAAGTCAGATGAATTAAGTTCACCTACATGTCTACCAAAGTTTACTTCCAATTTTTATGACTGTTTTTCTTGACTGTCAGAGTTTACTTACAAATTTGAAATTTCTTTCTAGTCATTTTGATGAGGATATATTCAGCCAATGTGTAAGAACCTTTTGTTTGTATCACAAGCATATGTGCATTGCAAGAATTTTGATTATCTATGGTCTACAACTATGTCATCTCACTTATTGGATCTTCTATTTCAATGTTTTCTATGGACTTGTCTGTTTGAGGTAGCACCTAACAATCCTACCTCCTTTCCTTAGCTGAGAAGTGATATTGATTTTGGAAATACTACACTTTAAAACCAGCTATGGTTTAAGGAGAGATATTATAGTTTTGTTGTTGACACCCTCAATCTTCAACAAGGACTTAGATGCATGGACTGAAGTACAAGCTTTCAAACTTAGATTTGAATGTGCATAATTTGATTGATTATGGTTTTAACAGGCAGTTCTCATTACATGACAATTCTGGATTGTCAATACGTGTAATAGTGACTGCATCATTATCAAGTTTGGCTACCCTTATTCAGAATGCCTTGGTCTTTGGTCTCAATACAAAGTTGTACATTGTTATTCCATATTTGTAACATGTAGGAAATTTAAGGGGTAGAACATATAGAAATTCAGTACTGTCATCCAAGGAAAACTTATCGATGGTGTATCAAGAACAATAGAAAACTATTTTATTAGGGTTAATGCTTTCTTCCCCCACCCTATTGATATTTTCCCCAAACAATGCTCTTTTATTATTTCAACACATCTCAAAATTCAATGTATTGATTAACATTTGTTACGCATTTCAACTGTTTATGCATGCATATATGTTAACTCGATCAGTTTTGTTACTTCGGTAGTTTGAATTCTATGACAACCAGCCATTAGGCCATTGTGTGTAGGAGGAAGTTTGTGTTTTTAGTTAGCTTTTTTGGATAGATCCACTGGGTGTTGAGGACATTCCATTTATCTTTTGAATGTTAAGAAAAAAAAGTTTCAAGGATTTGTCAAGCGAGTAAGAGAGCTATGGGAGCAACCTCATTTAAAATATTTTGAACTAAAGTTTGATATACCATTTAGAGAGCTCAGTTTTCATGGAGTTCCTTTCAAATCCTCTACTTTTATTATTCCTACAGTAAACTGTTTGGTGGAGTTGGTGGAATTACCTTTCTTAGTAATGGCTTGGGAAAAAGGCATTTGATATGGCTATTGTTTTCAAAGACTTCAAGCGGGATGTAGTCCGGATGCATGCCATTCCTCAATCTTCGCTTGATGGCATCAAGGAATGGTTGAACTCCATGGATATAAAGTATTATGAAAAAAGAATGAACTTGAATTGGTGGCCAATTTTGAAGACTATTACTAATGATCCAGATAAATTTATTGAAGATGGTGGTTGAGAATTTTTGAATATGGAAGCTAGTGATTTTGATTCTGATAATTCAGAAGAGTCAGATCAAGGATAGAAACCCTCTGATGTAGAAGAGGAATCAAAATCAAATGAGGAAGGTTCAAAAGATGAATCTCTTGTGGAGTCAGAGGAGGACGAAGAAGAAGAAGATTCTGAAGAGGAGGAAGGTAAAATATGGGATGAATTAGAAGCCGAAGCTAGAAATGTAGATAAGGAAAAAGGAGACGAGTTTGATAGTGAAGATCAAGAAAGGCGACAACGGAAGGTAAAAGCTATAGGGAAGTCTCAGGCACCTGATTTTAGAGATTCAAGAGGAATGCATGCCAAGAGACATAAAGTCAGATGAATTGAGTTCATTTACATCCTTCTACTATTTATTCATGCACATAAATGATCATCTGGTAATCATAAGATTTGATCTCTATTTGCTCTTCCTACGCATCAATAAACAAATCAACATAAGAGATGGAAATTGGCATATTAAAACAAAAATATCTAACTAAGTTATTGAAACTCAACTATTGATACATTGTTCTCCATCCAGATTACAAAATAGTTCCACTTTTTGTTTTGTAACATTTTCTTTTCAAATTGCTTTGGATGGTAGCCATATTTCTCCTCCTATCAAAACATGGTACATGGACTAGTTAAACTAATTAATATGCAATCATTTAATTTTTCCAAGGAAATAAAAAATAAATCATTTAACATATTAAATATACTTACAAATGTACAGATCAAGGCCTGCAAACCTTTTTAGCCACTGCGATGCGTGGCAGAAAGTTTCTCAAGCCTAGCCTTGGAGGCCTTGTCCTAAAACATATACTAATTCAATTTAACTATGCACAAATAAAATTTAAATATCGTTTAATAAATTTGATATAATATTATGAGAAAATTCAAATACCTGCATACTCTCCTGACCAAAATTCCTTCGTGCATCAGAATTCTGTGGCGGCATGCAAGTCTTCCTTATGTTCCTGGTGATTTTGCGGTGATCCGGGTGGATCCAAGAAACCTAAATTCACAATCTCAAAACCCAACAAAAGATAGCTTTCATCACGTAGAGCTCGCCGACACGGTCCTGATGCAACTTGAACAAGCTTAAAAGGAGTTTGTATGCAGAAGTTATGCGCAGTCAAAAGTATGATCAAACAAGCAAATCAGGCGTTCAAAAAGGCAAAAAATCGATTGTCTCAAAATGAATTTCTTTTATTCCAAGTCATAGTGCTCATCGTGCTAATTCTGGAAATATATTTGGTTTCGAAAACGAAGCTTGTATGTGAAAGTTACGTCTGGTCAAAGGTTGGTCAAAAGTTTGACTCTGGTTGACTTTGATGACTTGGCATATGATGATGTGGCAGATGATAACATGGACTAGTCATATGTTGAAATGTGGCACTCCTCTAACCAACTGCTTTTTGACACGTGGCACTTCTTCAACCAACCGCATGTTGACACGTGGCACATATTCAAACAACTCCTCTGCGAGTGATTTAAATGGTTGCTCCATTCACTAAAATGAAGGAGGTGGGGGTCGAACCCCTAACCTACTCTTACCTATTTTCACTCCCTACCACTACATGACACGTGATTTTTGGAGTGGATAAGGGGTCAATTTTATTTAAAATATAACCAAAATTCGATCTCTCCCATAATTAAAATATTACCCCCTATAATTTAGAATTCAATCTCCCTAAAATTGAATATAGCCTGAATCTTTGATATTTAATGGGCTTAAAATAATATCTTAAGATGATTTAAAAGATATTTTAAATTTATTAGAGGGCTTAATAATTTAAAGATAATATTGAGGGGATTTTTAAATGATTTTGTATAAAAGGGGGAGATTTATTATGATTTTTATTGTAAATAAGGGAAATTGGTTGAAATTTATACTTGAATTAGGAGATATTGGAGATATGGGTATATTTGCAAAATAATATGGTTTTAGCTCATATTAGCAAATAAATTGGTATATAAAGGGGATGTTTTGGCTTGGGAATTAATCAAGTTCATTTTGGAGAAATAATTCTTTGGAGGAAAATATTGTAAGCACGACGACCTTTTGAGTGTCTTCAAGTGTTGAGAGGAGATTGTGAGAAATTTAGTGCAGGTTTTCGAGCTTGGATATTGTAACAAGGAATTTCTATTGCTTGGCAACGTTAATAAAGTGGTCCTACTTGAGAAGCAGGCCCGAAGATGTGGTCCTGATTGGACGAAATTCGTTATCAACCGATGTTATCTCCTCTTCTGTCTTATTCTTCGATCTTCTATCAATAATTCTCTCTATTTATTTTCATTTTTCAATTCTCTATTTGAGTTCTAATTACAACATTTTAGTAATTAGTTAATTTCATTGAGTTTTGTAAAGGATTAAGTGAACTTAGTCTGTAATTTCAACGGTTAAACAACACAATCACACAATTATGTCTGGATAGGGAAAAAACTGTAATTAGGGTTAATTTGCAAGTTATTTTGTAAACCTCTAATTACAGATCAAATTCGTATCAGAGCTTCTTAATAGGAAATTGCAAAAGTGAATGTTAACCAGGTTGAAATTGAAATGAGGAGAAGGTGCACTTATAGAGTTCAATCCAGAGATTGGGAAACGAAGGACCTTTCCATCAAAGATGTCAGAGATGATTATGACTGAGCATGAAGCTCTAGAGCTCGATCAGAAAGCTTTTCAACAAGCTTTTCTTGAGATGAAGTCAATGGTGGAAGTTCTTTTCCAAGAGAGGAAAGAGTGACAGAGGAAAAAAAACTCAAGAACAAAAAGGAGGAAGGTGAATCTTCAAAAGATGACAAAGGTAAAGGAGTAGGAGGTGGTGGTGACCCTCCTGAACCTCCATCCCCATCCTCTTCATCTTCTTCATCCTCTTCTTCTTTATCTAAATCTTCTAAAAAGAAACAACCTGTGCAAGCTAATTCACCTTTGTTAAAGCTTGATGTTAAATTTGAACTGCCAACTTATCATGGAGAACTAGATGCAAAAAAACTTGATAATTGGATAGAAAAAATTGAAGTTTATTGCAGAATTCAAAAGTTTATTGAGGATTCTCAAAAAATCCAATTAGCCACTCTTCGCCTGGGAGGCACAACCTTAATCTGGTGGGAGAGCAGAACTCAGGAAGATCTAAGCCGATATGGTAAAATTATTTCTTCTTGGTTTGAGTTTATAGTTGCATTAAAGAAATAGTTCTATCCATTAGGGCATATGCAAAATGCAGTAATGAACTGGCAATCATTAAGACAAGAGAAGGGACAAAGTGTGCAAGAATATACATAGGATTTTAGGAATAGGGCTTTAATTTTGGGCATTCCATTATATACACAATCAAATTTATTAAAGTACATAGGTGGATTACATGAGAATTTGAAACATACCATACTTATGTTGAATCCAACTAACATTGATGAAGTTAGTGTGCAAGCTATCCATTTGAAAACAATCTCAAGGAATAGTCATGACAATCTGTTGATGGAATCCAATAAGCACAATAGAAGCAAGAAATGGAAAGAGAAATCAAAGTGAACAACTATTGTAAATAAAGAGGACGAGAAGCCTTATTGCTCACATTGCAAGAAGAAAGGGCACAAAGATGCAAGATGTTGGAAACTACATCTCGATCAAAAGCCAAAGTGGTTCAGGGATCAAAAGGGTAAGCAAAAGAATACAACTATCATGCAAGATCTTGGATATGGTTCTAATGATGAAACCAAGATCTCAATTATGGGTATCAAAGGTAATATTCCTTTTGTCAGTACTAGTTCCTATGCTTCTTCATCAAAGTGTAATATTGAAGTACCTGTAAAAAGTAAGAGGAATAAATTGTTTCATATAAGGGCTCTTGCTAAACAAAATAAGATTGATACACTCATAGATAGTGGATCACAAGTGAACTTAATCTCTGAACAAGTTGTTAAGCAATTGGGATTAAAAAAAAATCCTCATCCTAAACCATATCCATTGGGTTGGGTGCATGATAATGCTCGACTACATGTGTCAAGGCAATGTAAACTCCGATTTGCAATCACATCCAAGTTCGTTGATGAGGTAGAGTTAGATTTTATTGTGCTTGACATTTATGGGATGGTTCTAGGCAGTCCTTATTTGTATGACAAAAAAGCCATTTTCTACAGGGAACATAACAAGTATCATTTGTTTAAGGATGGAATTGAGTATATTGTAAAAGCTCATCACATGAAGAATGATAGATCTATTGTAAACACAGGGCATATGAAGATGATTGAAAATGCAAGCAATAATTTAACCCTTATGTCTATAATAGCTAGTGATACTAATCATGGTGATTCTAATAATGATAAGGTGTCATAGATAGCATAGTGTGAGGATCAGTTGCAAGCAGAGTTAAGCCTTCAGCCATAGGTGGTAAAAGAGAGTTTGAATGTTTCATTTTCTAATAATGTTCTTATTCAAGAGATTTAAAATATTGATATTATTTCCTTCACATCAGTGTATTCGGTATTGTTGCTTGTTATTATGCTAGTAATTTTTGTGGATGATGAATGTGATAGTGAATATTGATGAACATGCAATTGATTGTATCAACAAAGCTATCTCACATTTCTTTGTGTTTGTGATGGGTCAGATGTTCAAAATTTTAGCAGAAAGGATAAATGATACTGGGCAAGTGGGGC
Source organism: Sequoiadendron giganteum (assembly GCA_007115665.2). Taxonomy (NCBI): domain Eukaryota; kingdom Viridiplantae; phylum Streptophyta; class Pinopsida; order Cupressales; family Cupressaceae; genus Sequoiadendron; species Sequoiadendron giganteum. The sequence goes on along the minus strand of CM021110.1, from coordinate 370,077,772 downwards.
GATATTTCCCTAGCTCAAATTGTACATAAAATAAACATTTTGGAGGTCTAAAAGATTCTCAATGGGGAGGAATGATCCAGGTGGATCCAAGAAACCTAAAAATTCACAATCTCAAAATCCGACAAAAAATAGCTTTCATCACATAGAGCTCGCCGACACGATCCTAATGCAACTTGAACGAGCTTAAAAGGAGTCTGTATGCAAAAGTTATGTGCAATCAAAGGTCCGATCAAATAGGCAAATCAGGCATTCAAAAAGGCAAAAAATTGATCATCTCAAAATGATGCCAAGTCGTAGTGCTCGTCGTGTTGATTTCAGAACTATATTTGGTTTCAAAAATGGAACTCGTATGTGAAAGTTACGGTTGGTCAAAGGTTGGTCAAAAGTTTGACTCTAGTTGACTTTGATGACTTGGCAGATGATGATGTGGCAGATGATAACATGGAACAGTCATATGTTGAGATGTGGCACTTCTCTGACCAACCGCATGTTGACACGTGGTACATCTTCAAATAGCTCCTTTGCGGGTGATTTAAACGGTTGCTCCATTCACTAAAATGAAAGAGGTGGGGGTCGAACCCCTAACCTCCTCTTACCTATTTTCACTCCCTACCACTACACCACATGTGATTTGTGGAGTGGATAAGGGGTTGGTTTTAAAATCCAATTTCTCCCATAATTAAAATATTACGCCCTATAATTTAGAATTCAATCTCCCTAAAATTGAATATAGCCCGAATCTTTGATATTTAAAGGGCTTAAAATAATATCTTAAGATGATTTAAAACATATTTCAAATTTATTAGAGGGATTAATAATTTAAAGATAATATTGAGGGGATTTTTAAATGATTTTGTATAAAAGGGGGAGATTTATTATGATTTTTATTGTAAATAAGGGAAATTGGTTAAAATTTATACCTGAATTAGGAGATATTGGAGATATAGGTATATTTGCAAAATAATATGGTTTTGGCCCATATTAGCAAATAAATTGGTATATAAAGGGGATGTTTTGGCTTGGGAATTAATCAAGTTCATTTTGGAGAAATAATTCTTTGGAGGAGAATATTGTAAGCACGAAGGCCTTTTGAGTGTCTTCAAGTGTTGAGAGGAGATTGAGAGAAATTTTATGTAGGTTTTGGAGCTTGGATATTGTAACAAGGTATTTCTATTGCTTGGAAACATTAATAAAGTGGTCCTACTTGAGAAGCAGGCTCAAAGATGTAGTCCTGATTGGACGAACTCCATTATCAACTAGTGTTATCTCCTCTTTTGTCTTATTTTTCGATCTTCTATCTATCATTCTCTTTGTTTCTTTTCATTTTTCAAGTCACTATTTGAGTTCTAATTACAACATTTTAGTAATTAGTTAATTTCATTGAGTTCTGTAAAGGACTAAGTGAACTTAGTCTGCAATTTCAATGGTTAAACAACATAATCATGCAATGCAGAATTTACATCAACTTCAAAATTAAGTCCATCCAACAACTTCTTAAATATGTCTATTTAACCAGCAAAATTCCCAACAATCTAGAAAAAAACTACTGAATTTGCCTATAAACAACCCTATCTACTATTACCCATACCCCATATTGTTTAAATTTTCAAATAAAAAATAGGGCTTAGCCCTAGAAAACGTACAACAAAAACTAAGATATAAATTGTATTTTAACCAAAATTGAGCTTGAGTTTATGTAGAAGTGCCCGACGTGCTACCCAGTTGTATTGGGCATATTTCCTTGATTGGCTTCATCTTCTTCCTTAGGTGCAAACCTTTCTTCTCTCAACTCCTCTCTGGCGACATCTTTGAGTACCTCAATGACTGTCTCAACCTCCATCATTTCTACACAAAGTTTAAGGGCTTTCCATCCTAGCTCCTCTCATTCTCTCCACATAGCTTTGGTGATTCCTTTTGGCCACCTAATGAAGGGGCAGTTTATCTCTGCTACTTGAGGTTCCACATCTTCCATGCCTTTGCTCACATCAAAGCCTTCTCCTGGTATAGCCCATTCCAGGATACTTTCCATATTCACTAAGAAATCCTTGTGTACCAACGCCTTCATTACTTTCGTCACTTCCTTCACCAACTCTCCTAAGCCCAGCCCCCATGCCATGATCAGTTAGTAAATATCCATATTCGTACGATAAATGTGCTTCAAATATTTGAAGCCATTACCTAGGATTTTTTGCATAGATTGTGCCACCTTCACATCCTTGGAGAGGAACAATCCTCTCATCCTCTTCACAATTGCTTTTCCAACAAAAGGGTCCAATTTTCTCCTTGAATGTAGAGTGAAATTGGCCTCCATTTCTTCTTTGGTACGCTAGCTTCCAAACTGCCTCACACCGTAGACCTGTTACATTCCTTGCCACTATAAATCGAGAAGCATCAGATGAAATGCCTCGTGTGTCTTTAAAACACATCCTATTGTTAGCCCTCACCATTAGTGTTGAACGTACGTCCAACACCAACAACAATACCTTCATCAATGCTTCAAGTCCTTCGGGAATTTAAAACACATTCCTCTACTTGCTAGTGTTAACTCCTTCCTACATTAATTACAATGGACAAATTTCCTCCATAGGAATTCCACTAAAATCTTCTATTCTTGTTCCCAGTTCTCCTAACATGACTAACCTTAAAGTCCTCAAAAAAAGCTAATTCTTCAATAATTTTCCTAATCACACCTTAAAAATTCCAAGCATCAATTCCTCCTTTTATTATTGCTTGGATTACTTGGATTACTTGGATGAATTGTTGGCAGAAAAAATAGGATTATTTGGATGCTTCTTCCATTCATTTTGTATCAACATATGTTTGTGAAGACACAAAAGTTAATAACTCAATCAGGTAGAGCTTTTGTGATTTTCAAATGAAGAGCAAGGTACACTTTTATTTCTACTACATTACATTCATGTGCATAAACAAAATAAGAAGATTACATTACTAGATTGCACTTAAGCAAATGCATATAATATAGGAAAGATTGCACAATCCTTTCAAAAATTTAGTCTTTATTGATAATGTAAATGTATGTTGTTCCACACAAGTCGTGAAACTGACTATTTGAATGCATATAATAAAAAAACTATACATTTATAGATACAAAAGAGAAAAATGCACATAAAAATAAAGGGGACCCGTCATTTCCTCAATGACAAATCCCAGTTGCTTTGTTTTGCATCATCTTCAATCTTCCCACTTGTCTAAGCCTCCAAGTTGATTTCTTCCTTGTTGCTCCTAGGCTCTCTGTATTTGTGTGAGAAGAGTGTTGTTAGAGAAATGAAGGATCACCAGTCAAAATATGTGCATACATCTATAAACATATAATTTGATCATCATGTGCATTCAAATAACTTGCATACCATAGATGTCTAGGAAAACAAGAAATTTATCAAACATATCTATCATATGCTCAATTTTATCTAGCATGTTTTCTCATTGTGCAAGTATAGATAAAATTAGGTTGTTATTTTGTTTATCTGGTTACAACATGTGGGGTGAAATGTGGCTCCCACAAGGGCTGAGCCCAATCTGTTGCCCTATTGTTTCATTTGAAAAGGATAATCACAATTAAACCATCCATGAAGCATTACAGATCAATCTTTGCAAGGATAGTGGAGTATGTTGGTAAGGGGTAATCTCCTTATTGATAAAGATTTATCCTTATTAATAAGAAAATTCCACTATTAACATAGCCATGATTCAGACAAAATTGATCATCAAGGATTCCAAGATAGTTTTCATTAATAGTCTGGTTAAAAGTAAGCAACCCCAAGCATCATAACAATCACAAGAATTTTACATGAGGGGAAGTCATGTAGATTAAAATCTTACACAATAATCATCACTTGCAAAGATAAAGACAACATGTTTCCACATAAAAAATTAAATCGAATGCATGAAAGCTAATGAAGTCCATAATAGTGAATGTTGCTTAAGAGGGATTGAAGGACAACATTTTCTATCAAGGAGAAAAAGGTAACCTCAAACTCTGTTGTATCTGAGTATGATAGTACCCAAGATTCTGGTGTTTCTAGATGGAACCTATAGCGAAAAAGTGTAGCCTCCATCTGAAGGAACCATCTTCAGAGCTCTTCCCTGAAATGAGGGTTGAAAACATTAGAAGAAAAGAAATATCAGAATTCTAAAGTAATAATTTGTATCAAGACAAATGTCAAAAAGTATAATTAAAAAGATAAATCCTTACAATTGCACCACAAATTGGACCAAACAGTAATAGAAAATTGAAGGGAAAATTGGGATGGATCTATTGACCTAGCAGTGCGGAATACATTCCCTTAACACTAATACAACAGAGGAGAAGAGAAAAAACTGGTTCTAATAGCTTCTTAAAACTACTTGAGATGAATACATACAACATAAAAGAGATAACAGATTAAGCATTCATAGATGAAACATTATTTATGTGGGAAAACCTTTTTAGGTAAAAAACCCGCCACACCAAGCAAAGACAATTGTATTACAGTAATAAACAATTACATAAAATGTCAGCCTTCACTCTCTGATCAGCTCACAACAACTCTCAAGTTCTCTATTCACTGTTACAATACTTTTTCTCTAAGTATACAATGAACTCACTTAGACCGACTTGCAACTTACATCACATAAACTTTCACCTTTCTGGTTTACATAAATAATGTATTTGACTGACAAAGTCATACATCACATTCAATGTCTCAACCAATCACGGAATGGAATGGACTGGATCTGATCTGGATGGAAGACGGACGGAGGAAATGGAAGAATGGATGGAGGACCGGATCTGGAGGGAGCCCGACGATCTGACGGAAATGGAAGGAATGGAAGGAAATGAAGGAAGGACAGGACGGAAGGATGGATGGATTTGAAAGATGGATGGAAGGACAGACATGGAATGGAGTGGATGGAATGGAGGATGGATGGATGGAGGACGGATGGAGGAAATGGAATGGACAGGAATGGACAGGAAGGAAATGGAAGGAAGGATGGAATGGACGGAAGGAAAGACGTGGATGGAATGGAAGGAATGGATGGATGGAATGGAGGAATGGAGGAATGGAATGGAATGGATGGAGCCCGGATGGACAGGAATGGAATGGAGGATGGAATGGATGGATGGATGGATGGAATGGATGGATGGAATGGATGGATGGAGGAATGGACGGAATGGAAGGAAGGAAGGAAGGACGGATGGATGGAAGAGGAATGGAGGACAAATGGATGGAGGAAGGAAAGGAAATGGAATGGAATGGAAAGGAAGGAAGGAGATGGATGGAATGGACGGAGGGAGGGATGGAATGGATGGAAATGGATGGACATGGAATGAAGGATGGATGGAATGGAAATGGAATGGAATGGAATGGAAGGAGCGGACTGAAGGGATGGACGGAATGGATGGACCATGTGAAAGGATGCACCCGAGTCAACCAGCCAGACATCATCTGATGCCTGAGTTGCCAAGGCTGCAATGAAGGTGTCTACATCACTATAAGAAGAGTCATTTTCTGAAACATTCTTCTTCTTCTTCTCCTTACAATCCTTTTAAATGTGACCAGGTTGCCCACAATTCCAACATTTCACCTTGGAATTTTTACCAAGAGACGTTGATCTCCTTGCAGATTTGGATTTGGACTTCTTGTCCATTTTCTTACCTTTCTCCTTTGGTCTACCTCAAACAACAAGAGCCTCTTTGGCCATCTCTGAAGACTTCCTCTGCATCTCTTTAGACAACAATGAGGCAACAACGTCTTCCATCTTGAAAGTAGTGGTAGTACTTCCAATGGCTATCACAAGATGATCCCAAATGTCAGGTAACGAACACAATAGGAGCATGCAATGATCCTCCTCCTCAGTCTTTACACCTACATATGCCAGCTAAGTGACACTCATGTTAAACAAGTTTAGATGGTCTGCAACAGATGCACCTTCTTCCATCTTCAAGGATTACAACTTCTTCCTTAGGAATAACTTATTTACCAAAGACTTTCCCTGATAAATATCACCAAGCTTCTTCCACAATGAAGCTACAAACTTCTTTTCATGGACATTTAGGAGTACATAATCGGCTAGACTTAGTCTTATCATACCTCTTGCTTTTCTATTAGCAAGGTCCCAATCCTCTTGCTTCATACTTTGTGGCATAGTTCCAGACATTGCAATCCAAAGGTCTTTATCCACCAACAAGTCTTCCACTTTGAGTTTCCATAGCTCAAAGTTGCTGCCATTAAAATTTTCAATCAATACTCTACCTGATGTACTCGCCATTTCAAACAGAAACAAGTTTTAACAATGCAAGACTCCCACTGAAATAGTATTAGCACAAAAAACTGACCTTTTCTCTCAAGGATAACACAACTGGCCAAGATTTGATACCACTTAAAGGGAAAACTAGGATGAATCTATTGACCCAACAGTGCGGAATACATTCCCTTAACACTAATACAATAGAGGAGGAGAAAAAACTGGTTCTAATAGCTTTTTAAAACTACTTGAGATGAATACATACAACATAACAGAGATAACATATTAAGCATTCATAGATGACACAATATTTATGTGGGAAAAAATTTTCAAGTAAAAAACCCACCACACCAAGAAAAGACAATTGTATTACAGTAATAAAAAATTACATACAATATCAACCTTCACTTTCTGATCAACTCACAATATCTCTCGAGTTCTCTATTCATTGTTACATTACTTTTTCTCTAAGTATACAATGAACTCACTTACACCAACTTGCAACTTACATCACATAAACCATCACCTTTCTGGTTTACATAAATAATGTATTCAAATGACAAAGTCATACATCACATTCAATGTCTCAACCAATCGCAGACATAGGTTCATGCATCGATCGCCCAAACACGCAATCGATCCGATCTGATCTGATCTCCTTTACATCGGGTCGCCTAGGCATTCAATTCCATGCCATAAACAAGTTCCTGTCACTAGCCGAATGAACCATGCATTTACTACTTTTCACTGTTTTTTGCTTTTAGCCAATCAAAATTGTTAAGCCGAGCCACGTGTCCACCATCCATTCATTGTGTGCTCTTTGACTCTGAGTCCAACTCGGTCAAACCCAGTCTGAGCTCATCTAATCTCTCCTTATCTCCACTGCACCACCACTAAGTCCACTTCCTCCTGCAACAGTATTGCGGTGAGCACGCCTGAGCTCACCCCACCATCTACTGTGCTACCACTGCCCTGTTGGATTCACCTCGCGGTAAGGCGGTGAGCTCGCCCAAGCTCACCCTTCGCCTTCATCGAGCTTTGTCATTGACCGCTCCGTGCAACCACGCCCCTATCCAAGTCATGCCACAATATGGTGGTGAACAACTTGGAGACCGTTGGTGGTCATATCGCACTATTGCGGAGACCGCCAGGCCACCCCGCGATAGGGCAGTGACCGCCAACCAGACCCTTGGCAGTCTTACTGTAGCCACTGCAATGAGTGAGCTCACTGCCCGCGGTGGAGTGGTAACTGCCAAGCTCACCACTGACAGTCTCACTGCAGACACCACGGTGAGAGGACCCATCGCCTATGGTGCAGCTGTAATCATCGACCAAGCCATTGGCGGTCTTACCGCGCCACCGCGGTGAGAGAACTCACCGTGAGTGGTAAGGCGGTAACTGCCAGGGCAAGCCATAGGCAGCCTTACCGCGCCACCGTGGTGAGATAATTCACCGCGCATAGTAAGGCGGTAAGCACTAGGCCTATCACCGTGGTACCGCCAGGGGCAGACCAGACCACCGCGGTAAAGTGGTAAGGGCTGAGAATGAACATTTTTTGCCAAGTTCGAATAAAGTAGAGGCACAAACTGGAAATTGAGACATGATTTCCCAACACAAATGTGCCCTGATAAATCTTACAGATTTAAACAACTTGAAAAGACCACTTTGGAGACAACAAATCAATAAATAAGCATGAAAATCAACACAACAATTGAACACTGAAAATGGATTACGAGTTATAATGTATCTACTCCATTATATTGCTCAAAATAAAAACATACATAACATGAGTTATTTTGATATGAATAAGTGGATGAGATGGTCTAGTATCTATTCTAATGGATTGAAATGATGATGATATGATGATGATATGATGATCAAAATCAAACCTTGGTTTCCCTATTTGTACGGGAAACAACAAGCTTCAAGTCCATTCACAAAAGTTACATCATTTCTTAACTAAAGCATAATTAACATGACATAGAAACTTAAAAAGATAGGTATGTTCCAATTGTTGCCAAACATTAAATAATGTTTGTGTTTGTTGATAGGTAGAATATTTTGATGAGACACATAATAATACCCAAGATCCAACTGGGTTATTAAGATTTGGATGGGATGATCCAAACCATACTAGGGTGAAAAGAGCAAGATTGAAGAGAACACCCAGAAGTATTTCACAGGGGCTCAAGGTACAATCCAACCTGGTTATGAAACTGATAGCAATCCAAATTTTCTTGAACCATTCATACCTGAACGTTGCATCACAATCTATTATTCCTGCACATAAAAATGCCACATGTTAGCCCCTTCTAAATAAAACTCAAAATACCATGGAACAGCGAGTCCCCTATATTAGTAAGTATGCAGTCTATAGGGCATAGTTTGATTTTATACAAGGATGCTCACGAAAGGAATCTTCAAGTGACAATGAGTGAGTTGTTTGAGATTGCAACTGATGGTGTAATATCCAGTCTTAAAGGCAGTTAGCAAAGCAGTAAATGTGCAAGAAAATCAAATTATACACAATTCACAATTCACAATGTTATCTTGCATAATGCCTTAAGTTTGAAGACAAAAATCTCATTGTATCTTGATGGAAGTAGTGACCTTAATGGTCAATCACTGGAAACCATGATTTTAAAACATGGTATTGTGCTTATGGAGGCAACATTTTAAGCAAGGCAATGAGTGGTGGTTTGGAACAATGACAGGTATGAAGGACTTGCTTTGGGTGATCCCACAATAGTGGTTTACAATTTTGGGCAAACTAGACATTAAAATAATTTTTTCTAACTAAATCTTCACTTTCGGGCACCTATAGCGACTAAACCGTGAGGAATTTGAAGATGATGCAAACTAGTGATTTGTGAAATTTTGTTTGCAAATTCTAAATATATTTTTTTTCAAAAATTTTGGAATCAGATTGCACTTCGTTTTCCATCTCCTTAGAAAATGTTTTTTTCAGCAAACATCATTTTTAAAGAGTGACACTCACTGTATACAACATAACTTTTTTTCTATGACTTGGATAAAATTCTAATTCTTTCAAATTTAGATTTGTAACTCTGATATCTAGTGCTTCCAATTAGTATCATATTTTTTTATTGATTTTTTTTTCCTTAATCAAGTTTCGAAGTCAAACCAATTACAATTCAGACATAGGTGGACCGTATACAATGTAAATTTTTTTGTATGCATCAAATTTTTATTTTTTTTGTTAGATCAAAGACTTTAATATCTGGTGCACTCATATTTTTTATTTTATTTTTTGATAATATGCTATTTTTCCACATGTGAAGAACAAAGAGCTTGATTTTTGGTGAAAAACCTATGTTTAATAAAAACTAAAAAAAAAAATACATAATAAAACCAAAACATATTAAAATTATATTCGTTGGATAGCTCGTTCCAAGGACTACCATCATCTAGTTGGGTTTGTGAATTCTTCTCCATTTTCATCCTCAACCCGAGCTTTGAAGCATAAAATTATGGACTTTTTTGGTGCCTAAGGGGGAGAAGGAGGGAAAAGGGGGTTCAAGCGGACCCCCAAAAAAAAATTCTTTATGTTTTTTGGAAGGAATGGTGGGACCTTGTATTTAACTAGTTCACTCGTACCAGGGTTCATTTGAACCCTTTTTTGGTTCGCTTGAACCTTTGGGTTCATTCGAACCCAAAAACCATTTTTTTTTGCATGGGATCATTTTTTGCAAGTTTTCCTTCCTCACTTGAATTATAAACCACTTTTGTGGGTTTACCCTTTATATGCATACTATGTAGTCTAGCTTAAGACAACGTTCTTAAAAGAGATTGAAGGTGGATTAGGGAACTCAAGGGTTACCATGATAAAGATTAAAGCAAAGACTGAGATCTATTTAAAAGCCACTATCATGAAGATTTAAAGATGTCAAATACAAAACCCTAGCAGTTGGAGTAATGAACACAGTGTGAAAGAGGACAGTGTGCTAGGGAAGATTTAGGAGATCTCTGCATTATCTAATCATAGGAAAATACATCATTTATTTATTTTTTAAAATTACAATAAATTATTCTAAACCCTATATAGAACACATTGATACTTCAAAAGCATATGATTTATTTTTTATATTAAAAGAGGACATTCTAAACCCTATATAGGATACATTGATACTTCAAAAGCATCTGAAAGAATTTGAGATTATGCAAACATATGTCAAAGAAATACCTGGATTACAAATTGTAGCGTGAATATTGTAACCCTTGTTGATTAGAGTTGGAATTGATAAACACCAACATGAATCCTATGCCTCTTATCATGCACATCTCCTTACCATTCTCTGTCATTCTTTACTAAAACACTTCTCCATTTTGGCAAGCTATGCCTGAAAATAAGGTTTCAACAAAGGTTTTTTTGTATGTTTATTAAAATGAAAACTCCATTCTGGCAGACTATGCTTGAAAATAAGATTTTGACGAAAATTTTAGAGTATGTTTATTAGAGTTTTAGAGTATTTTGGTAGGCTATATTCTTGATTCCTTAAATGATTTATTCAAATGGATTGTGACTGACATGATTTGCTACATTTAGTGTTGTAAATTGTAATGATGCCATGATTATCGTACTATCGACATGTCTTATTATACTCGCTACAGTATGGCAGTGTTTTTCCCTTCCCTTCTGTTGTTTACCGCACTACCACCTTGCTCAAGGTTTCTTGTTGCAGGGTTGTGGTGTATACCACTCTATCGCATATGTTGCTCACATTCCCGATGGTATAGTGGTGTATGCTTTTGCTCATTACTTGAAGAGTGTCGATGAGAAAATATTATTTGTCTTACCGATATCTCAATGCCTCATCAACATTAGATCTTATGTTCCTCTAATGTTGGTTGCTAGTGTCGATGAGACAAGTTAATATCTCTTGTTGATATGTCATTGTCTCATTGATATTTTCCTTCGGTGGTATTTCTTTATATATCGATGTAGCTCTACCATACTTTGCCATGTCAGGGAGACTCGTGATTATCGTTGCAGTATGGCAGTGTTTTTCCCTTCCCTTTAGCTATTTACCACACTACCACCTTGCTCAAGGCTTCGTGCTATGGGGTTGCGGTGTTTACCGCTCTACCGCATATGTTGCTCACCTTCCCGACGATCTAGCGGTGTATTATTTTGATCATTACTTGAAGAGTGCCGATGAGACAATCTTATTTTTCTTACCGATATCTCAATGTCTCATCGACATTACTTTGTTATATCCAAGAGTTGTGTTTCGCCGAGCATTTATAGATATACCTTATCGGTGTGACGTAAGTGATTCTCTCCTTGATATGCCCATATCTTGTTGACATTTCACTGTTTTACATCGTCAATGAGACATATAAATAAGTCTCTTTGACATAGGGGTGTCTAAACCGATGCTAAACCTAAAGCTAAACTCGAAGCTAAACTCGAGGCTAAAAGTGGCGCTAAACTCGAAACTAAACTCAAAGCCAAAGATGGTGATAACGACGATGCCACACTCGAAGGCAGTATCGACGCTAATTTCAGAGCAAATTAGTGCCTAAATTAGCGTCGACTTGTCTTGATTAGTGCAAATAAATGCCAAAAATAGCGCCATCCCGATAAATACCGCCAATGTTTTAAAAAAAAATGGCAAAAAATACATTAAACTAGTGGGTGGAAGCAAAAAACAGAGCAAAAAATGGAGCAAATCACAAGGATTTGTTGTAGTGGGAAGGTATAAAGAAACATAGGGTGAATTAGGAGACTATAATGGGATGTGCCCGAGAAGAGATGATGGAACATAAGATGGACTAGTAGAGATTAATGTGATGGTCCAAGACTAGTTAAAAAAATATGGGGTGAACTATTAGAGGTTAATGAGATGAGATTAAGAGGGAATAACCTAGGATGGACTGGTAGAGATTAGTGGGATGGATCATAAGGGAATCACATAACATAGGGTGAACTATTAGATGTTAATGGTATGAAATATGAGACAATAAAGGAACACTGATGAATTAGGAGAAGATAATGGGAAATGAAAATAATTGTTGAAATTATCAAATTTAATTTAAAACATATAATTTTAATTTTAAATTGAAAATAAAAGAACAAAAATGTGATATATTTGTCAAATAATGATTTTTTTTTTTTCAAAATTATGAAAAATTGTTTCTATGTCAAAGTAAGTGCAATTTGTAGAGTAAATCAAAGCAGGTGGGTCCAAATTTACTAGATTCACATGTACTTTATGAATGTTAAGTGTTTCTTAATTGCAAATAAATGTGCACATTATTTTTTTCTTTGGAAATTTCTCACCCTTAGGGTTGGATTTTCCTTAGGCATCCAACCTAAAGGATTAGACTTAATTTTCAACACCCAAAGGCATGTTTTATACAAATATAGAAAAAACCTAAATGTCGAGCATTCTCTCCATTAGGTTGCATGTATTCAATGTTGATTAAAAAATGCCACAATAATTTCAAACTCTCTTTTACCTTTCTAACCATACAATTTTTTCTACATTTTTAATATGTTATGATTTTGATCTTGAATTTCTCTTGTCAATGTCTTTTTTTGAGGCAAAAAAATTATATATAGTATTCTTAGTTTAATTATTTATCCATTCATCCAAATTTGAAACATATTACATTTTTACATTCTATATTCTATACACATTAAAAAATGATTTTCAATTATTTTTCAAAAAATAAGGGGGGGGTAGGATCAATTTTTCATTTTTTTGGATTTGTCCACAATGAAAATCAATAAAAATCATATATTGATTTAAAATTAGTTAAAAAGTGAGGCATTAACAACATGATATTAGCTAATTTTTCACTAATGTGATTTTTAAAGATACTTCATAAAATTCAACATTTTAGGGTGAGCACATTAGATGCATGTTTTTTTTTTAAAATAAAAATAGGAGTGCTTTGTATGCTCACCATATTTGAACCTCTTAATCTCCACTATTTAAAAAAAAAGAGTTTATAAAGTAGATTTTGTGTATTACGACTCTTATTTTTGTTGCATATTCAAATTTTGAGTGTGGCTATCTTAAGTTTCTTATCCAACATCAAATTTTAATAATTCTAGAAAACAACTGATCACTTTTGACCCCCTTTTGGTCTCTCATTTCCATGCACATACCCAACAAGAAATTCCATTTGTCAAGACTTGAATGAAAGTACCAAGGAGCATGAATAATTTTAATTCCCTTCTATGGGTTGTAGAAAGAAAAAAAAAAGAGAGGGTCTTTAATCATTTAATGATAGGAAATTCATGTAGAAACAATTATTATTGTGCAGCTACAAAGTGAGTACATTTATTCAAAAAACATTATTATTTAACACATCAATAATTCTTGTGTTTATTTGAAATGTAAAGAATATGATGTAGTAGATTTTGACAGTCAAGAAAATACTCTAAGACATCGATTTCCCTTCTTTATTGATTTCCCTTCCCCTAGTCTTGAGTGTTCTAGTTTTCCTTGGTTCTTGAGGAGTTGATTAGATTGTAAGATCTAGATAATTGAGATAGATAGATTTTTTCCAATATGAGGTATCAATTTTGTGGTATCAATATGTGATTTGGATTCTCAAATCTATCTCTTGTTTGTATTTTATTTCCTAACTAGTCTCTAAGTTACTACCGTTATAATTCTTGAGGTAGTTAGAATTCTTAATTTGAGTGTTTAAGAAGACTTTCAAACCTTCATTCTAAACTAATATATAATATCAAGATAATAAATAATGAAGGATAATTTTTTTATGGTCATATAATAATATAATATATAAGCAAGATTATAATATAATATATTTAATATATTATTATATAGTACAATACTATATATAATATAATATAATATAATAATAATACAATGATATATATATTATATAATATACAATATATATTTATATAATATAAATACTATAATATAATATATATGGGTAAAAGCAGAAACCTGTATCACACTTTATAAAGGAATCAGTCAACAACAATTTTTTTTTGAACTTCGACCACATAAAAGTGGTGTTTATGTTTTGAATTTCAAAATGATGTAAACTAATCAAAGGTAGAAATATTGATGAAGTTTAATCTTGTAATTTTTTAGATTTAAAAAAAAATTGTTTTGATTATTTTTTTTTTTATCAATTTAAGAGTAGATTTTAGAATGCTAAAACTTAGGAAAAAGTGATGTTCAGTTGACATCAAGAAACAAATAGAAAAAAAATCATTTTCGCTTTATTTTTATTTTTTAAATAGGCGACTTCAATATCTAGTGCATGATTTCAAAAAAAATAAAAATTGATGTGTATTTTTCTTGTAATAACATTTTAAAGCCAAACTTTTCAGAATTTGATAGTTTTCATTAGATGTCAACTATTGTCCATTTTAAAGTCAAACTTTTCAGAATTTGATAGCTTTCATTGGATGTCAACTATTGTCCATTTTTTAAATTATTTTCAAGAAACAAATTATACCATTTTGAAGATGACTCTCTCCTCTAGTGCACTATATATTTTTCAATTTTTTTTTTTATGTTTTACTATTTTTTTAATTTCTAATCAACCTCTTTTCTAACTTTAACAACCTACTTGTGTTATTTTAAAAATAAAATATATTAAAACTAATCAAAATATTAAAAAATTATATTTTTGGATTTACCACTTTGAGCTCTACAAAAAGATATATATATTTTTTATATATAAAACATCATTCTGATTGAATAAATACTTAGTTGAAGTTGAAAGTTTTAGAAAATTCTGAAAAAAGCTGAGTTGACTGCCAACTAGGATGCCACATAGATAGTTTTGGTAGAAAAGGTTTCAACCAAAACCCTTTCTACCAAAACCATGCATATAAAATAAGCCAATTTCAAAGCAACAAAGAGAACTTTTATTTATTTTGGATTCAAGCGAAACATATTTGACCGAAACTCTATGTGCCATGTATAGGCTACATGGTTTCGATCAAAACATTTTCGACCGAAAATGTTTCACTTGAAACTATTTAGTTGGTTGAAAGTGTGACACAACTTTGTGTTTTTACCCATTTATATAGTAATGTAAATAACTAAAAATATTGGAGTTTTAGAGCTACTATTTGAGCTCCTAGAAAATACATACAAACTTAGAAGGATTTTTGTAGCCTTATAAACTAGGAAGATGTACAACAAGAGAAATGAAAAATGAGAATTAATAAGAATGGTGAAGAGATTAGGAGGACCCCACAGCCACACTAAGCGGTCATTGATT
Source organism: Sequoiadendron giganteum (assembly GCA_007115665.2). Classification (NCBI taxonomy): domain Eukaryota; kingdom Viridiplantae; phylum Streptophyta; class Pinopsida; order Cupressales; family Cupressaceae; genus Sequoiadendron; species Sequoiadendron giganteum. The sequence goes on along the minus strand of CM021110.1, from coordinate 370,062,280 downwards.
AATATGTTGTTTAAGCCCAAACAATTTCTTCTTCTCCTATCTTCAATCACTAGTCTAATATTCTTATCACTTTCTCTCTCATGACTTAATTATTCAATGAAAAACACACACTATGCATAAATACTAACTTTCTTTCTTGTTTGGGGTTGAGATGGTTCAGGGTAAGTGCAAGAAGTTGGGTCCACGAAGAGGGAAAGTTTCGACCAAAAAGAAAATCTCATAGAAAACACGTACGCGTTATTAAAACATGTGTATGAGTTATGCATCAGGTACCCGAGCCTAGGAAAACATGTATGTGCTAAAAAAAACATACGTGTTATAACGCGTATGCGTTATATAACACGTATGCGTTTTATAACACATACAAACCATTTATTTTAAAAAAAATGTTTTTTAGAAATGGGTACCCTTTTTAAAATGCGTACACGTTTTAAAATGAGTACCCGTTTCTAAAAAAATATTTATTTTTTTAAATAATCAAACACATAAAGAACACATATGTGTTTTGTAACACGTAACACATTTTTAAAAACGCATACACGTTATTAAAAGTTTGAATCTCCAACCCACATGTAGCCTTGGTTTTAGGCTCGGGAAAGACTTGACAATCCAACCCTTAGCCTTTGACCTGAAACTAAAAAACTAAGGCAAATTGAAAAAGAATGTCCAACTTTGACAATATGGCTGATGAACTTTTTTTTTGAATTAATCTATAAAATTAAAACCCATTAGAGAACACAATGTCTAGTTTCCAAATATATAATTTTTATTAAGATTGGATTATTTTTTAATTAATTTCTAAGCAAACTAGTCCTTAAACTTGAAATATCAAGTTTTTTTGTTTTTTAATACTTTTTTTGGTTAAGTTTCTTGTAAAAAAATTATATGGCATCAATCTTCAGAAAATTCTCTACACAATGAACAAAAAAAAAAATTAAAAAATGTTTTGTTTAGGTCCAATTATGCTAGGTCCAATTATGTTGTTCGTACACATTGATTTTTAAAAACAACAATTAAGGCCAATAAAAAAAATAAAAAAAAATTAAAAAAAAAAAATTATTCATCAATCTTCATATTGTTAGCTTTTTTTCCCTGAAAGGAATTAGAAAAATACTTTTATTTGGGTCAAAAAGTGGTGTCCGTACACGTGCATGGTATGGTAAAAAAACATGGACTTTTAAAAAGTGGTTTTTATACATCCATATCAAAATTTAATTTCTATCATCTGGGTATTTGAATAAATTACATATTTGGAAACTAGATTCAAAATAATAAATTTTATATTATCGATTTGTTTTCAAGATTCATTGTGTAAGTGCCTCAAATTTTCAGTCCAAGTGTGACAAATTCTGAAAAAACAACAAAACACTTCCTTTTTTGAGCTTTTTGTGGACCCAACTTCTTGCATTAGCCCTTCATAGGAAATCAATTTTTCTTGCACTTGTAGTTTCTCCTCAATTCTTATATGTATCATCTCATCTACTATTGGTGGCAAAGAAATTTGACAATGGTTGAGTTGGTAGTAGGAGGTGCTATGGGACTTCCCTTAATGGTGGTTTATGATATATATATATATATATATATATATGAAAGAATTATGATCTAAAGGAACTTGAGGAAACAACGAATGGTTTGTTGTCGATCATCGATGAGATACGTAAAGTGAGTTTGGAACTAACATCAAATGTGTGGGTGCCAAAAATTCAAGAGTTCCAAAAGAAGCTCCAATAGGCACAAAATCACAAGAGAAGTCTAAATCCATCCAAAAGTCAAATAAAAAAAAAGAAGGCAGAGAAGGAGATCATCAAATTTGTGCAAAATGAGTTTGTACCAAAATAAAATTGAATCAAATTTTATTGCTGAATTTTCTCGAGATATGAAGGATTCTTTCTCTAACCAACTAGAAAATTTGTGTAGGTTAATAAAGAATTTAACCTCAAAGTGAGAAATTGGTTTCAACAATGTAACCTCCAATTTTGATGAAAAACATGCTAATTTTGTTGGGCAAACATTTGAGATTTCATAGAAGGATAAAAAAACTCTAATACCCCCTTGATGTGTCGAGTTTCTTGATGGGATTTGAAGAGAATGTGCAAGAATTGAAAATTATTATATTGGAGGACAAAGTGGACGTGCTTGGAGTTATAACCATTGGAAAAGTTGGAAAATTGGCATTTCTACTTAACCTTTTTCCATCATACTAAAATCAAAGGTACCAATAGCTTGTGCTTTCTTTTTGGTTTTAAATCTAGACAAAAAACTTCTTAATTAAAATATTTCATTTTTTTTTATAGTTTCAATTTTCCCTTCTTTTATGATTGTATTTGTCATCTAGAGTTTTCTCGCAAGATTTTTTTGATGGGAACTGATTGCATTTGAAATTTTCAATCTATCAATCCATGCTTGGAGTTCCCTTTTATTGTTTTCAATTTGACCTATTAGGTTTTTTTTTGCATTTGAGGAGGATATCAAGGAATTGGTGAAGGAGATTTTTTAGGGTTTGGTTATACATGCTCTTCACTAGGGTTTTCATCAATTGGTGAACTAGAATTTTAAGGATTTTCAATATTTGAAAAAGTAAAAAAAATGAATTAAAAAAATTACCAAATTGGTATTTTATTCAATTTCTATAGTTAAAAACCAAGAAAATCTACCTCCTCGATATTGCAAATGTCATGGGACATTTTTAGTGGATTAATTGAATCTAAAATGCTTATGTGTTATTCCTCACTTGTGTTTGGTTGCTATAAAATAGGGAGTCGATTCAAATGATTGAGCACCCTCTTTTCTTTTTTGGTTTTATTTCAAACTCTATAGTGACCAACCTAGGCTTGGTCACTATTAATCCATAATTTATGAGTGTGTTATAATGCACTCATAAATGAAACAAAAAATGGTTGAGCCACTTTTTGGTCTCTTATATATTTGCACACATCTTGGATAAGATCCCTCTAAGATTTAAAAATGACAAAAAATTCTTACTCTAAATATTATTATATTTTATATGAATACATAGGTTTTGGGGCCTTTTACACTTAATGGTGAAGTTTATATTTTTCGGTGAGGTCTCCAATAAAATCTTATCCCTAAAACCCTAAAATAAAGAGCCCAAACAAAAAATCCACCATTCTCCATCAAATTGTAGATCTGCAACAACACAAGGTTATAAGCACACATTTGACCTTGAAAACACCTTCATTCCTTTCCTACAAATCCATGGATTGAACTATGCACAATATCCTACTACTACCAAGAAGTTTCCTCTTAATACAACATCACAACTAGACTTTGATATCAAACAAAATAAAATTTATAGCAATAATAACCATTTCCACATAACTCCAAGAGAATAATATGCAAAAATATATTCAATATCGAAAAAAAAGAATAAACAAACATACCATCAAGATGACACAAGGTTTATCTTGGAAAAATCCTCATAGAAAAACTTGATCCTTTAAAAGCTCTAATACACATATTTTCTTACAAACAAAGATTACAATACATTTGCAAAGTCTCCATGTAAGTTTTTTAAAATATCAAGCTCCCTAATTGCACTCCATATGAACAAGAAAATGAGAATCATGTAACCACACATCTCAATCCATACTTCATCTCTTGACATATGTAATAGATATAGGAAATTCTCAATCCCGCTTTAGCCAACAAGCCCAAGGTTACATAAGTCAACCTCAACAACTACTCATTTGTTTGTTTTTATAGAAACAAGTTTACATGAAACCACTAAGTGGTATAATATAAACCACATCCCTCAAAACCATAAACTTACAAAAACATATTGCCCTCATTTACTTTTTGTACTATTTTTTTCTAATATTAAATATTTTCTCAAAGCATAACTCCACACTAAATATTTATCCTAATGTTATAGACAACATACATATTGCCCCCAATAACACCTAATCTATATGACACACACATCCCTAGATTCTATAGATACACCACAAATAAATATTGATTTACTTTATAAATAGTATGCAATGTGAACTACCCTATAATTTTTTCACATTTAAGATTAGACATTTAAATATTATGCAAATATAAGAGACATCAAAGATTTTTTTGGGGAGCAACTCCAAAACTTTTGAAGCCCATCAAACTTGTAGAAAACATGCAATGCCTAGACTAACTTGCAACAATACCTCACTTACCTACAATTATGTGTATCCCCAATATGTAATAGTGCCTAGATTTGAAGGTGCTTCCATTGACTTTCAAATTTCCTTGAACCATTTTTCCAACCTTCTAAACTCATTTAGGGGAGAGGACCCACTAGTTGTGCACCCTAATTTTGGGCTTCCAATTATCCTATGTGGAAATTTCAAATCACTCCCAATGTTTTACAACAACTTACCTAGCAAGTCCCCTGCTTATAGCTTTCGTTTCAGGGCCACATCATCAAATATGATGCCACATTAGCATGCTTTTTGTTAAGATGTAGTTGACCAATATTTATGCATTCACATCATGGATAGTTGAGCAGTGATGTGGCATCACATGATTGGTTGCTTTTTAGATCAAAGGAATACATTTTGTTTAACTATGGATAATCATGTCACAACTATTGATCTAATACTGATAAAAATATTGAACATTATATACACAACTACCGAAACATGCTCAACTACCTGGTCCTCTCCCCTATGTAACACATCCCAACACTCATACTTGCCTAGAGATAATTTTGAGTTGAAAGGCATTATTGCCTCAACACCACATATGGGAGAGTTGGGAGTATGCCCGCAAGGCTAGAGGAAGCTGAGAATGCAAATTGAAGCCAAGAATGCTAATTTGTACCATATTCGTCCATCATTTTTCGAAGGGTATGTGAGGTGGACATCATGAAATTTAAGCACACAGTTGTTCCTTCATCCTCCGTTCCTACATACTTCATTAATAAGTCTCTACCCCAACACTTTCACTTATTCCAATGAAGCCCAAGTTGTGTGTAATTTTCGAGTTTCTTTCTTCTCGTTGTTGAGATGGTTTAGAGGAATTGACATTTCCTGCACTTGTACATCGAGTAACTTCCATGTTTCTTCTTTCCTCCCTTAATGTAGAGTTGGTTCATAGGAAACAACATTTGTTGCACCTATACATCGAGCAACTTTTGTGTTTCTTTTGAGATGGTTCAAGGAAATGACATTTCTGTTGAAAAACAGGATAAAACTTGCAATAAAAATATGCTAATAATTTTATGCATCCAAATTAACAAAGTAATAAATCACAGTTGAAACAAGATTACAAAAGAATTCAAACCATAATAACACGTGGAGAAACCCTTGCGGGAAAAAACTCCACACCCAAAGAGATCCAAGACTTGTATTAATCCTTCAAGTTACATCAATACAACTTCTCCCTCTGAATCACTGCACCACTTCATGGCTTCAATAGCCTGCAACTTAACATGTTTTCTCTTCAACTCAAGCACTAAATATATAGGCATGAGAGAAAACATAAATCAAGAATGGTTTCCAAAACCATTTTAGTCATAGATCACAAAGAAAAGAAACTTTCTCTTCCAACTTGTGATTTTATCCATTTTCTTAGTAATGTGCACATGCAACTAAAAAATATCTATTTTTTAGTTGCATGTGCACATTACTAAGAAAATGGATAAAATCACAAGTTGGAAGAGAAAGTTTCTTTTCTTTGTGATCTATGACTAAAATGGTTTTGGAAACCATTCTTGATTTATGTTTTCTCTCATGCCTATATATTTAGTGCTTGAGTTGAAGAGAAAACATGTTAAGTTGCAGGTTATTGAAGCCATGAAGTGGTGCAGTGATTCAGAGGGAGAAGTTGTATTGATGTAACTTGTTTGAAGGATTAATACAAGTCTTGGATCTCTTTGAGTGGAGTTTTTTCCCGCAAGGGTTTCTCCACGTAATTCTTGTGTTATGGTTTGAATATCTTTTGTAATCTTGTTTCAGCTATGATTTATTACTTTGTTAATTTGGATGCATAAAATTATCAGCATATTTTTATTGCAAGTTTTATCTTGTTTTTCAACAATTTCCTATTCTATGTTTCTTCTGCATTTCCTGCAACTGTACATTGAGCAACTTTTATGTTTCTTTTAAGATGGTTGAAGGAAAATGATATTTCCTGCTTCTATGTTTCTTGTATCCCTTATTGTAGAGATGAGCGTACCTCTAAATCGAAAACAAAAAATCGTAAGAATGTTTGGAAGAAAAAAGCATATCGGGCTGCAGCAAAAGCACTTTCTTATGTTAAGAGTGAGTATATTTATTCTGAACTTGAGCTTTACGGTGATGGTGATTGGAAGATATTTCCTGTCAATTCACCGGAAAGAAAACCCGAGGGTTTTCCTTCCTCCATAGCAGAGGAGGAGAAGTACATAGCAGAGGAGAAGTATATGCCAGATATGACATAGCCCTCCATAGACGAATTTTGGCCCCCCGTAGATCCCTCCGTAGATCCCCCCGATGCGTAACATCAGCAAATAGAGTACACCTCTCTAAGACCCTAGAGAGGAGCAATCCGAATCTTTTTATCTCTTGGAGGTAGAAATACTTGGAAGGATGGTCAGGCAGAAGGGACGCGGTTCTATAATTAGTTCCACTACAGCCCTTCTCTCTGACCTCTTTTAAAGATGGGGAATTTGTAAATCATTCCGTCATCCCTTTTTTTGCTTTCCCAATGGAAAAGGATCAAAGTGCATCATTCTTTTGAATAATCCCGGAGAAACTCCGACATTAAATCTTGCTGGTAACTTTATTTTATGAAAGTTGCATTTTATTTATCTATGCCGAAGAGAAAGTCGATCGAAACGTAGGAATATATAGACCATGAACAAAAAGAAATGGATCTCATTCTTTTTTCTTACTCTAAATTAAATAAATAATATTGAACTTCGGAATATTTTTTTTATGATCAAAAATTTGTCCGTTCGCCCCTCTTTGATTCCTAGAGAACAAAAAGGATCTGTGGAATCTCAAGTATGTTATTTAACCAGTCGAATTAAAAGACTTACTGAACATTTGGACCTGCACGGAAGAGACTACTCGTCCCAAAGAGGTTTGTGGAAAATTGTGGGTAAACGTAAACGACTTCTGATTTATCTGTTCAAGAAAGATAGACTTCGTTATAAAAATTTAATCGGTCAATTAAATATTCGTGGGCCGCGTTAATTTCGAACGAAATTGTCAGATCCAATTGTGGTTTTTTAAATTCCGGATCCTAATGAGTCATTCTTTCTTTTGTTCTCATTGATTTTTGAAAAAACCGGGGAAGAGTTATGATTATGGTTGCTACGGAGAAGGACCTTATGATGGTAAGTATGGGTCCTCATCATCCATCAATGCATGGTGTTCTTCGACTTATTGTTACTCTAGATGGTGAAGATGTTATTGACTGTGAACCTATATTAGGTTATTTACATAGAGGGATGGAAAAAATTGCTGAGAACCGAACAATTGTTCAATATCTCCCCTATGTAACACGATGGGATTATTTAGCTACTATGTTCACAGAGGCGATAACGGTTAATGCGCCAGAAAAATTGGAAAATATTCAAATACCTAAAAGGGCTAGCTATATCAGAGTGATTATGCTAGAGTTAAGTCGTATAGCTTCTCATTTGTTATGGCTTGGACCTTTCATGGCTGATATTGGTGCGCAGACTCCTTTCTTTTATATTTTAAGAGAGAGGGAAATGATATATGATTTATTTGAAGCTGCCACGGGCATGCGAATGATGCATAATTATTTCCGTATTGGAGGAGTAGCTGTAGATTTACCCTACGGTTGGATAGATAAATGCTTAGATTTTTGCTATTATTTCTTTCCAAAAGTGACAGAATATGAAAGGCTTATTACACGCAATCCTATCTTTTTGAAACGAGTGGAGGGAGTAGGCATTATTAGTAGAGAAGAAGCAATAGATTGGAGTTTATCAGGACCCATGCTACGAGCTTCCGGAATCCAATGGGATCTTCGTAAAGTGGATCATTATGAATGTTATGATGAATTGGATTGGGAAATCCAATGGCAAAAAGAAGGAGATTCGTTAGCTCGTTATTTGCTTCGAATCGGGGAAATGAAAGAATCTATAAAAATAATTAGACAGGCCCTAGAAGTAATTCCGGGAGGTCCATATGAGAATTTAGACGTTCGACGTTTAAATAAGGGAAAAAATTCGCAATGGAACGATTTTGAATCTCGGTTCAAAGGAAGTGAATTTTCTGCACCTGTGCATCGAACACCTTCTATGTTTCTTCTGAGATGATTCAAAGGAACTGACATTCTTTGTACTATTACATCGAGCAATTTCTATGCTGCTTCTCTTCTTTCTTATTGTAGTAGAGATGGTTCAAAGAAAATGACATTTTGTGCACCTGTACATCCAGCAACTTCTATGTTTCTTCTAGATGGTTCAAAGAAAGTGACATTTCTATGTTTCTTTTCTTCCTTACTCTAAAGATGGTTCAAGAGAAGTGACATTTCCTGCACCTGTACATCGAGCAACTTCTATGTTTATTCTGAGATAGTTAGAGGGAAATGACATTTCCTACACCTGTACATCGAGCAACTACTATGTTTATTCTGAAATAGTTCGAGGGAAATGACATTTCCTACATCTGTACATCGAGCAACTTCTATGTTTCTTCTGAGATAGTTCGAGGGAGATGACGTTTCCTACACCTGTACATCGAGCAACTTCTATGTTTCTTCTGAGATAGTTGGAGGGAAATGACATTTCCTACACCTGTGCATCGAGCAACTTCCATGTTTCTTCTGAGATTGTTCGAGGGAAAATACATTTCCTGCACTTGTACATATGTTTCTTTTCTCCCTTATTGTAGAGATGGTTCATAGGAAACAACATTACCCTACACTTGCACTTGCCCCTTCATTCCGCTATTTATCATCTCATCTGCTGTTGGTGGCAAAGCAGTTTCACAATGGCGGAGATAGTTGGGGGAACTGCTTTGGAGTTTGGCCTGAGCCTGGTTGAGAAAGGCTGTAAACATGCATATGATGTCATTTATAAAGGTTCTAATATTAAAGAGCTCGGGGAAACTGTGAATGGCTGGTCGCCGGCCATCGATGAGATGTATGAATTGACTATTGACTCTCCATCAAAGGCATGGATGCGAAACTTCCACCAGAAGCTTAGCGAGGCCAAAGATCTGGTAAACCAGAGCGGCCAAACTTCTATTCTAAAGAAATTCAGGGAGGCAGGAAAAGCTCAGGAGCTGCAGGATGATATCAACAAATCCATGCAGAACGTTGTTTTGCCGAACGTGGCACTTGATCAAACTAAATTGCTGATTGCGGGTGAACATATGAAAAGTTCTTTGTCCATGCTGATTCAGCTAGTCCAGAATTTAGCTTTGAATCAAGAAATTATGCATGAAGATCTCAAGAATGCTCTCTCAATCCATTTCAAAAAATTGACGGAGGAACAAACAATTCAAATTTCAGAGCAGGATCAGTACCTCTGCCGCCCCCCAGATAAGCCAGACTGCTTGCTGGGATTCGATGAGTATGTAGTGGAGTTGAAAGAGCTTGTGTTGCACACAGGAAAGGACGTGGTTGGAGTTACAGCCATTGGTGGGGCGGGGAAATCTACACTCGCAACAGCCCTTTGCCATCATCCTGAAATCAAAGGTACCAACGGCTTCTGCTCTCTTTATTGTTTCTACCATTTCAGTTGTATATATCTAGCAAAACAAAGTTGTCATTTGGAGTTTTACCCTTGAGATTTATCCTGTCTTATTGAATGGAGGAAAATGGGTCATACTTGCAGAGCACTTCAATGAGAGAATAATATACATTGTCGTTTCAGAAAGCCCAGATCTCCTAAATATCCTGAAGACTATGTGGAGAAACATTGTTGGTCGCCCAGAACCTGATTTTACAAATGTTGAGGATGCACATAACAAATTGGAAGCGCAAATAAAGTCAAGAAGAAATGAATCGACTCTGGTGGTATTGGATGACATTTGGCAGTTTTCTGACCTGAAAGAACTGTTATTTAAAGGGGAGGAATACATGACTGTAGTCACCACCAGAGATAAAAAGACCATCCAGTCCATCCCACCCTGGTTCAACAAAGACCATTATCCGCTACCATCCTTGCAAGAGGAATATGCCCTCTCACTTTTCTGCCGCTGTGCCTTTGACATGTCTACCATTCCAGATATACATAATCAAGAACTGGTCAAACAGGTGGCCTAGTACTACAATAACAGCATAGTCTTCATTTGTCTTCCCCAGATCTAAATGCATGCTTAATTTAGCTTTATTCGTGTGCAGGTACAAGCAGAGTGCAAAGGTTTACCACTAGCTCTTCAGGTAATTGGTAGCTCTCTGAATGGTGAGCCCGACTGTGCTTGGGAAGCTACTAGGGATGCGCTTGCAAGAGGAGAAGCTTCAGATGATAATCAGATAAAAATCCTACTTAAGCGCTTGGAAACAAGCATAGATGTGCTGAGTCTCGGTGAAAAGCAGTGTTTCCTGGACCTGGCGGTATTCCCGAAAGGTCGAATCATTCCTGCAAATGTATTGTTAGACATTTGGGTGTCTGTCCGTCAAATGAGACGGAATGAGGCTGTTCTTCTTCTGCGGAAATTTGCCGCTCGCCATCTGTTAGATTTGAAGAGGGATCCTTGGTAAGGAACATTGCTACTGTTTTCTATTTGTGCCTGATTCAAAATTAACTTGATGCAAAGGGGTTTGAGAACAATTTTCAAAAGAAAAGTTTAGCCTCAGTATAGAAGTTCGAATCTTCTCGAATGATGTTGGTATGGAATTATTTTAAGATTTGGGAGCTCTGTGTAACTGATTTGCAACACTAGACGGTATATTCCATGTATAGGGGTGTTCCTCAACAAATATATCTAAAATAAACAGAGAGGGGATGTTCTGCCCCTAAGGCACACTGAATTCCTTTTAACTTTCACCTGATTTCTTATAATAACCTTGACGTCTGATGCCAGGACCCCAGAAAGCTCAGATGACTGCATGAATAGTTATTCCTTTTCCCAACATGATGTAATGAGACAATTGGCTCTGTTTTTGGCGGACCAGAACAATGAGATTCGTTTTAGGAGGCTGTATATGCCTCAAAAGCAATCTGAATTCCCCCCAGAGTGGCAAACAGACGGAGATCATTCATCTAGAGCTCAAATTGTTTCCATTCACACAGGTAACTCCTCCAGCTCATCTTTTTTATTGTAATTCAAATATGCATGTGGTATTTCTCCCTATCAAAAACATTAAAAATTTATCACTCATAGGTTTTTTAAAACAAAAATTAATCATAGGATAGCATTGATTTCCATGATTGTTGGGAATGTATAGGGGCAATGAAAGATACACAATGGTCCGGAATAAAGTTCCCTGAAGCTGAAGCTTTGGTTTTATATTTCACTGCAAGTGAATATTGCATTCCAACATTTTTGGACACAATGACAAAACTCAAGGTTCTCATAATCCATAATGACAATGCAAAACGAGCCAAGCTCAGTGGACTGGCTGGTTTCCAGGCACTTTCTCAGCTTAAAACTCTGCATCTTGAAAGGCTGATAGTTCCTCCTCTACATGAGAACTGCAAAGCCTTTAAGAGTTTGCAGAAAATATCTCTGAGTCTATGTGAAGGGCTTGGTAAGGATAAAATGTTCAACTTGCCGGCGCTTTTGGAATTTAATGTGGACCACTGCAGTGATTTGGAGGAGTTGTCGGCAGGAATCTGTTCTTCAAACTCCCTGGAAATTTTGTCAATTACTCATTGCCATAGCCTTGCAAAGTTACCTGATGATTTGGGCAAGCTTGGATCACTTAAGGTGATGAGATTGTGTCAATCTCCAGGCTTGAAAGCACTGCCACCTTCCATCTCAAGTCTTGGGAAACTAGAATTGCTTAACATCTCATCGTGCATGGGTTTGAAGGTGGACAAGGGAAAAGGCCAGGAATTGAAGAAAACCTTTCAATCATTAGGCCAAATGGCATCCCTAAAAAAGGTGATTTGTGATAAGGACAATGAGCAGCTGTTCAGAAGGAGCTCCAAGTCTGATCTTAAAGTTGAAGCTGTGGTAGAAGAATTCAATTTGGACTGGCTGTCTTGGGGAACGTTAGAAAAATCAAGAAAAAGGAAAAGACAGTAAGAGATGTTTTATGTCGAAGGGTCATTTTGAGAAGTACAGGTTGGTGTTCAACATAATTATAGTTTTATAATGAATTTTATTATCTTATTTATTGGTTGTTTTTAAAATTGAACCTCATTATAGAAAGTTCTCACATATAATTTATAAAGTTCTTACATATAATGTGTAAATTTCTCACATATAATGTATAAAGTTCTCATCACACACATTTGACATTTTTAAGTTAAAGAAATATACAATATATTAGAGGGGATGTGGAAAACTCATACAATAATAAATCATGCATGTTTGAAGTTCTACATTTTTGAAAACATAAGTGAACATAAAATAATTTTATAAAAAAATAAAATTAAAAAGTTGTTTTTTAAGGATATATAATAGAAAGATTTGGGGATAACTAAAAAAATTATTAATAACATGATTAGTTTTCAATTTTATATTTATAAATAATAATACTTAATTTCATATAAAAATAAAAACTCCAATGAAATCTATTTTTGTTTAAATTATTTGTCACATCTATATCAATCTTTTGTAAAATCTATCATTCAAACACTACATTTTTTTTTGAGGCATTTCCTTCCAAAAACCTCATCAAGAACACCAAGTTGCACATATCTTGCTATCATCACAACCGATGAGACCTACCTCTTATACTTCTGCATTTTATGTCTCTTCACCTCGCCTCAATGTGCCTTCGACGAAATTCCAATATCCTCTATGCTTTTATGGATGTACACACATGTTTGTAATCTTCCCTTTCAAGTGCAAGCTAGATGGAAAGATGTCGTCAAGGGTCAAGGATTCTGGATTTACACTTCCAACTACATATGCTGGAAAGTTTGAAAGCCCTTTCAAAAAATCTATTTAGTGTATAACCTACAATATTGCAGTCCAAGAGACTACAAATTTCTTGAGACATTTCCTTTAAAATATTGAACGCTTCTCCCAAAAACCACCATACTACACATATCTTGCAATCCTTGCATATCCTGAATGTCTCTTCATGCCCCTCTATCCTCTCTTCTTTTCCCTTGCATTTTTTTGACCAAGTTTGCATGTGCATCCCCCAATGGAGGGGTCATGAGGGTTTTAAGGCAATTCTTTTCCATGCGATTCTCAAAATTTGGTCATTTGTGGATAGATGTTCCATGCCTTATGACCATCCTTGCCATACTTGCCCCATTCCTATTAAATGCACATTGTTCCCTACCATAAAATGAAGGAAATTATCTCCATTAATTTTTCTACATCAACCAATAATGACCACATGAAATAGTCCTTTTTATTGAGATGTGACATCCTCCCCCCATTAGGCTAAGTCGTCCCGACTTATTAGAAGGGTTCATTTGTTATTTTTCTTCAAAAATTTAGGTTACTAGTCAAGTTAATTGATTTTGAATGTCTAATCCTCATCTCTCAAGTGGTTCTCTTTTTCCTAGTTTGACCAATTTGGAATAACCTTTACAATATTTAAGAGGGTGTATACTAAAAACATATCCTCAAGTGAGCATTTTTAATTAATCTAACCCTCCATTTTGGAATTTACAGATTGATGTTAATTAAAATACATATTTATTATACCATTCGGTACACACATTTACTAGTTAACCCTTCCAAAATACACCTTAAGTTCTTTGCATTTTAAGTTCATATCCATTCATATTTACATCATGAGGAGATTTCTTAATACTCTTTGCAAACATCTAAATTTGACCACTTCTACATGGTCAAAATCGTCTACTCTATTCATCTATTTCATTAATAGTGATTAAATAATTTATTTAATCATTATTTTATATTTTGCCTAAGGTTCCTAAAGTATGTAATTAAATAAATTAAATATTTTACCTTACCCCTTTTCTTCAATAAATTAAATAAATATGACAAATTATTTAATTTAGTCTTTTAACCCATTTGAATTAAAACCAGTTTTTAACTCATCTTTTTCTCTCTCCTTGTCACATTCTCTATAACCCCCTTTTAATCTAGATTAAATTAATTAATCTGTGATTAGGATGTGCACCACTTAATCTTGATTAAGTGTCACATCCTCCATAATCTCCCACTTGTCCCTAATCTCTTATTAATTATCCTAATCTTGTGTTTGCACAACCTTAATCAAAATCATTAGCCACATTTGGCTTACCTTTTCTGGTCAACCTTCCCACTTACCATTTTTAGCCTAGACTCTCTTCCCCATGTGAATTTTTAATTCACATTTATTTGCCCAAGGTTCCTCTCTTCCCCATGTGAATTTTTAATTCACTTTTATCTTTCCAAGGTCTTCCCCATCCCCCATGCAAGATTCTAGAAGCCTTGACTTGTCACTTCACATGTGCCAAGGGCTTCTAGAACCTTGGACTTGTCACATCACCCACATGTGACAAATCTCCAACTTTTTGGAGACCCTCTCCTATCCACTAGATTCTTCTAATTATTGTGAATTTTAATTCACTTTTATTCTTCCAAAGAATCTTCTCATCCCCCAAGATCCACCTCATGTACTTCCCTTCCACCTCATTTCCACATCACTCCACCCTAAGACATCTCACACTCCACATGTCAAGATGTGAGGGCTTTTGAGTCCTCAATTCACCATAGCCCTTCATCTTGATCTTGTTGGATCAATCCCAACCGTTGAATTCTCTAGAGAATTCCAATTAGCCTATAAATACCCCTCATTTCTCCCATTTTAAGAATCAAGTCTTTTGCAACAAAACTCTTGCAAATTTGTTATTCAAACTCTCATCCATTTTAGCACGTATATCATCAATCCATATTGCATCAATTAATCTTGCATCCATTCAACTTCATTGCCATCCAAGGAACACACAATTCTTGAAGAATCAAAGGGCCAACAAAGGAAGGAGCAGCAAAGGAAAGGTCTAACACACTTCAATCATCATTTGTTTTTATCTTACTCCTTTGTTTCACCATTTTCTTAGGCTAATCTTATTGAGGTGCCCTTTTATCTTGTTACTTCTTCTCATTGCATTATTAGTTTTTGTCTAGCATTTCACATTAGGAAGTAGCATTTTATTAGGATCACACTCTTAATTATGCCATGAAATTTTCCACATAACAAGGGGTATAATCAAATCCAACTTGTAAGTTAAGGGCAATAGCAATCATGAAATATCTTAACCTTTTGCTACACACTCCGATTTTCATTTACAATTCATATATACAATTTTCCTTTTTCATCCATTTGGGTTCTCCTGGTTAGAACTAGCCCTTCATTCTCACAAGCTTGATAGTGCATTTAAGATATTCAAAACAACTCCATATATATGTGATCAACTTAGTTATGGTCAGTTGGTAGTGTAGGACAACATACTTTACCCAAAGTCAAGTGAGCTTCATAGGTCCAACATTTAAACCTGGTTGCTCTGATATCAATGTAAAATCTGCCACTCAAGCACTACAATTTTTTTGAGGCATTTCCTTCAAAAAACATCATCAAGAACACCAAGTTGCACATATCTTGCTATTATTACAACCCATGAGACCATGCCTCTTATACTTTTGTATTTTATGTCTCTTTACCTCGCCTCATCATGCCTTTGAAAAAATTCCAATATTCTCTATGCTTTTATCGATGTACGTGCACGTGTTTGTAATCTTCCCTTTCAAGTGCAGACTAGATGGAAAGATGTCATCAAGGGTTGAGGACTCTAGATTTACACTTCCAACTGTATCTGTTGGAAAGTTTATAAAGCCCTTTCAACAAATCTGTTTAGTGTATAATTTGCAACTATTGCAATCTAGGACACCACATTTTTTGAGACATTTCCTTTAAAATCCTAATCGCTTCTCCCAAAAACCACCATATTTCACATCTATTGCAATCCTTGCACATCCTGAATGTTTTGAGGGACTTCATCCTCCCCCTCTCTTCTCTTCTCCACACATTTTCTCACTTCCTCCCCTAAGCGATTTCTCCTTCCCTCTCTTCACACCGAGCTCTATCCTCTCTTCTTTCCCCTTACTCCCTCTCTCTCTGCATTTTTTTGACCAAATCTGCATGCACATCTCCTAATGGAGGGGTTGTGAGGGTTTTAAGGTTGTTCTTTTCCACGCGATTCATAGAATTTGGTCATCCATGGATAAGGGTGCCATGCCTTGCGACCATCCTTGCCATACCTAACCCTTTCCTATTAATTGTACATTGTTCCCTACCATAAAATGAAGGAAATTGCCTTCATTAATCTTTCTACATCAACCACCAATGACCACATGAAATAGTTTGTTTGATTAGGATGCGACATCTTTCAACCATAATTATTTTTTGAAAATATTAAACTCGAATATCTTGATAGATAAGAAATATCTCTCGTACCTCATTGTCAAAAAATCAAATACATCACTTTTTACAATGATAAGAAAATATTTAAATATTTCATTATTTCCCCACAATTAAATTGTAATAAACACATATTAGTGTAATAGTATCTTCGACATTATATATATATTTCTAAGATATAAATGCTAGTAGATAGTCCTTTCTATGAGATAGTTTAGTTTGTAAGTTTGAATGTGTTGGAATGTTGTCAAAATTCCTCCAAATTTTAGTTGACGTGAAGACTTTTATAAGAACTTGCATTGAAAATGTGTTGTAATTGTTAGAATATTAAAATTTATCTTAATAAAATTTAGAATGCTCACATAATTGAACAAAAAAGGAAAAATTTTGACGATAAACTTAAGAAATGCACATTTTCGTCACCTATAGTGAGGAGACAAATGGTTATCATTTGAATAATCCAATGATTAAAAATCTAATTGTTAGTAGAGATGTTATCTTTGTTGAAGATGAAGCTTGGTGATGGAATGGGAGTTTGAACAAGGAAAATAAAATAGTTATTGATTTAGAGCTGAATGTTTAACCATATTTTTCTCATGATGTGAGTAGTAGCTCAAATCCTATAGCATCACCTTTATTGAGCTTACCACCTTCTCAATCTAGTCCTTCTTCAAGCTCAATATCTCTAAGGAAGGTAAAAATTCTTAATAAAATTTATGAAGGCAGTACTAGTCTTGATGCAATTGTAATTTTTCTTTGGTATATCATATTCAAGTTGAACCAAGGTAATTTGAAGATGCAATAAAACAAGAAGTATGGATTAAAGTCATGAATGAAGAAATTGCTTCCATTGAAAAGAATGAAATGTGAGAACTGGCTGATCTTCCACCTGAAAAAAATCTTATTGGGTTGAAATGAATCTGGCAAGATTGGTGGAAAGGTATTTTCTTAGCAACTAAGTATTGATTATATTGAAACATATTCTCTTGTTGCTAGATTAGACACCATAAGAACACTTTTAGCTTTAACAACTCGACATAGGTGGAAAGTTGATCAATTTGATGTTAAATCAAAATTTTGAATGGTTATTTGAATGAAGAAATGTTTGTAGAACAACCACTTGGTTATCAAATTGCAAAACAAGAAAAAAATTGCAAGTTGAAAAGGCACTATATGGACTCAAACAAGCACCTAGAGAATGGTATAGCAAAACAAATGGTTATTTTCAATAAAATGGTTCCAAAAGGAGTGAAAGTGAGCCCACATTATATGTGAAATTTTGAAGTGTGGGTGATTTACTCATAATCTATATATAATACACACACACACACACACACACACACACACACACACACACACACACACACACATATATTGATGATCTAATTTACACATGAAATAGTGAAGAGTTAATGGATGAGTTCAAAAATGTCATGACGAATGAATTTGAAATGAAAAAATGAGTTTAATGCATTATTTCCTTGGAATAGAGGCAAGGCAATTGAAAGATGGCATTTTCATTTTACAAGGAAAATATGCTAATGATTTACTTGATAAATTCAAGACAAAAATTGCAAACCCATGAAACACCTTGAACATGAATGAAAAATTAATTAAGGATGATGGATCATAAAAAGTAGATGTAACATTGTATAAGATTCTAATGGGTAGCCTTATGTATTTGACAACTATTAGACCAAATATCATGTATGCTATTAGTTTTCTTTCAAGATTTATGTCAAAATCCAAGTAAAATTCATTTTGTTGCAGTTAAAAGGGTTCTAAGGTAAGCTTGGGGTACAAGTAGTTTTGGAATTTTGTATGCACACACATATAATTTTGGTTTAATTGGATATTAGATAGTGATTGGGTTGGTTCTATTGCTGATAGAGGAATAGGCAAATTTTTCAAGATTCGTTGTTGATGGCCCCTCACCTATGGTGGAAAATTCTACACTCTTTAGGGGAAATTATTGCGGCTAAGTGTGATATGACTGTGCTGGTGGACCCTCGTGATGTTGGTTGTTGTAATCATCTTCATCTTCCTCCTCTACAACGGAAGCTCATACACAAAAAATGTAGACATCCTACCCCGAAGGTGAATAGGGAGGGAAGATGGACCCTCCTCCTCATGGAGTCCTAAAAATCAACTCAGATGGCTCTTCTCGTAGAAATTTGGGTCATGTTGGCACTGGGGGTGTTGGCCGGGATAGCTCTGGAGATGTTCAGTTTATCTTCTCTATGTATAAGGGTCTTCATACTAATAATCTTATGGAGGCTCATGCCATTTTATTGGTTGTGGAACGGGGCAATCAATTGGGATGGCGAAGTATCATATGTGAGTCTGACTCCTAGGTTGTGGTGAACTTACTGAAAAGGTGGTATTTGGATGATGTGAGTTGGCAACTGGCTTTGATTGTTGAACAAATTCTCACTCTTTGTGCTTCTCTGGAGTATATTACTTTCACTCATATTCCTCGAGAATGAAATGGTGTTGCTGATTGCTTGGCTAAATGAGCTTCTGATCATATTCATGATTGGAATTTGGTGGATTGGGGTCAACTACCCCCGGATTTGTCTCATCAATTGGATCACTTGGTTGAACTTGATAGGGCTATTTAATGCCCTTGCTTTGTAACGTTTCTTTGTTTTATTAAAAAAATTACCCCTCCTTGATGTTTAACATTTCTTGGTCTTCAAAAAAAAATCATTAGTATCTTTATTGTCAACAAAATCTGAATATATTGTTGCAAATTCAACATCTTGTCAAACAATATGACTAAGAAGGATTATGATTGATTTAGGAAAAATTCAAAATATACCAATTGTTAAATATTCTGACAATAACTCAATAATTTCTATCACAAAAAATCTTATTTCCACAATCAAATAAAACACATTGATATCCAACATCATTTTGTTAGAAATCTTGTGATTAAGGGACACGTTGAATTGAAGTTTTGCAAAACTAATGATCAGCTTACTGATATACGCACCAAGACAGTTTCAAAAGAATTTTTTGAAAGATTAAGATAAATAATGGGTGTTTGCACATTAAGCATTAATGGGGAGACTGCATCATGTTTTTGAAGACAGGTAACATCCTCCACCATCCATTTATGATTGGCAATTGTTGTTTTTTATTGGTCCTCCTATCAAAATTTCTTAATATTTCTAAGAGAAGTAAATACATTGATTAAAATATTTTTGACAACTGTAATGTGCTATGACATTTGTTAATACATTCTCCTCAAAAACTCCATGCAGCTGTATACAGAAAAAGATTTCTTTATTGTAGAAAAACACTCTCCCTTTTTGGTTGTACGTTGTAGGTTGTTCTTTATGTAGGTATTCTTTTTGCAGAGGCTATGTCCACTGCTGTATTGGTCTGGAAGCTGCCAACACATCTTTCTCCTTCTATGACTGTTGTTTTTAGATTTCTGAGTAGTGTTTCTTTTATGTTGTATGAGCTGAAATATATTTCAATATAATACAAGTCTGGTGCATTGTTTTTCAGTTTACTCTTACCTGGACTCGTATGTTTCTGTTTAGGAAACAAATGATATTCTGAGCAGCATTGTTATAAAATGTTTAACAATGTAATACCTGTATTGGTGTTTTTCAATGAATCAATGGTTTTCTTCATTGTCGTAGCAATATGGTGTTATGCTCTAAAATGATGGTAAATGTTAGATGTTTTAAAAACCATATTCAACCTTTTATGAAATATTTGCATTTGAAATTATGTGTCTACAACTCGGTTTTCTTTCAAAACCAACAAGAGTTGGGAGTATGCCTTGTGGAGCTACGCAAACTCACGCGGTATGCCCACAACGCCAAAGGAGGCCGAGAATGCTATGTAATTTGTAGCATATTCATCCACCATTTGCAAAAGGTACGTTAGAGGTGGATATTATGAATGCACGTACTTAAAAAGATGCCTTGAGGAGGAAGCATAGCTAACTAGATTCTCCTATGTCCTTCGTTCTTTGATGACTAGATTTTCCAATGAAACGTAAGTTGTCCGCAAGTTCTATGTTTCTTTTTCTCCCATCTTCAGTTATCGGTCTAGTATTCTTATGACTTCCCCTCTCATGACTTCTAATCATTCCAACGACAAGTGCAAGTTCTGCGTAAGTTTCTTCCTCCTCGTTGAGATGGTTAAAAGGAGTCAACAGTTCCCTGCACTTGTACATCGAGCAATTTCACTGTTTCTTCTCTTCTCCCTTACTGTAGATACGGTTCATAGAAAATAACATGCAGTAACACCCAACTTGACCTACAATTATGTTCTCTAGATTTGAAAGTGTTTCATTTGACTTATAAATTTCTTAATCTTGCTTATTTGGCACTTCTCAACAGTTGAATTTATTAATTTCATTTGATTATTGTAATTTTATTTATGTTGATAAATAAGAGGTATTTTCTATAGCATGTCAAATTACAATATTGCTATCACAATCTAATCATGTAGTTTTTTTGAATCAAACTCATTGACACATATTTCATGAATAGTGGTTCACAAGAACCCATCTTTCATGATAATGAATTGTCCATTTAACACTCATTGCATTTAGGTGATGCTCACAAAGGTGAAGCATCGAACTTTCACGAGAGGTCCATTTATATTATTATTTGATTTACATTAAATAAATAAAAAATTAAAAAATCTAATAATTTTTTAGATTCATAAACAATATTAAGGAGGTTTTCAAAATTTTCTTCTTTCATCTAATAAACCCATGATTCAATTGTATGTATGATGCAATTAGTTATGATATATTCCAAAACATTAAACTATCATCCATTGAACATCTAAGTTATTGAAGAGACCCTCACTAATGTACATTAGCATTGATAAAATCATAAAGAAAAACATGAAGAGATTATTTCAAAGAGGTATTGTTGTCTTAGCATCACATATAGGAGAGCTGGGAGTATATCTTGTGAAGGTATGCACACTCACTCGATAGGCCAAAAGATCGGAGGAAACAAAAAAAGTTTGGGGAGAGAAACTATAGTAGTTGAGCATGTTGGAATAGTGATAATAGCATTTGTTGAGTTAAAGCCCAATATTTTTAATAGTATAACACTAGTAGTTGTGGCTTTAAAGTTGTTAGTGTTGATAATGAGTACTCATAATTGAATGAAATGTATTCTTTAGATCTAAAAAGCAACAAATCATGTGATGTCACACTAACACACTAATAAAACATAACTTAATGTACAACTAACATTCCATCTTTTTTGGATATCTTTTTCAACACCTTAACAAATATCATACTAATGTGATATCATATTTTATGATGTAAACTCGAAACCTTAATAGTAAACAGAAAAATTATCAAATAAACAAAAAAAAATGATTTGAAATTCTCTCAAATAAATTAAAAAAACAAAATTTAAATAATCAACTATTAAACCCTCTTCACTAATTTGTACCCTGTTCATATACTATTTTCCAAAGCGCGTTGGGGTAAGTGAGAGGTGGACATTATGAGTTTCAAGTACGTGGTTGTTGCGGTTGTTCCCTACTTTTAAAAAAATGCCACGGAGGAGACACGGCTGACTAGATTCTCCATCCTCCATCCTTGCATTTTTCCTTTCTGTGTCTCTTGTCTCTGCCTCAAAGACTTTATGAAGTGTAAGTTGTGCGCAACTTCTCTGTTTCTTCTTGTGATTCTCTTTCTCGAGACTTTGAATTGTTCCAATGAGAAGCGCAAGTCGCGCGTAAGTTCTGAGTTTCTTCCCCATGGGGGGAGGGGATGGGGTTGAGATGGTTGATACTTGATAGCAAATAACATATCCCAGCACTTGCATTTGCTCCTTCATTCTGCTTTTTATCATCTCATCTGCTGTTGGTGGGAAATCAGTTTTACAATGGCTGAAGCGCTGATCGGGGGAGCTGCATTGGGGTTTGCCTTTACAGTGGTTTATGAAGGCGGTAAATCTATGTATAAAGTTTTCAAAAGTAGTAATCTGAATGAACTTGACGAAACGCTGAAAGGTTTGATGCCGATACTCGATAAGATACACGAAGTGGAATTAAAATCGACATCGGACGCGTGGGTGCCAAAAATTGAAGAGTTCCAAAAGAAGCTCCAACAGGAACAGAATATCAAGAAAAGTCTAAATCTCTTCAAGAAGGCAAATCACAAAAAGAAGGCGGAGAAGGAGATCACCAAATTTGTGCAAAATGAGCTCGTGCCCACAACAGCATTGAATCAAATTAAATTGCTGAATCATTCCCAAGAGATGAAGGATTCTTTCTCCAACCAACTGGAAACTTTGAGTGGGTTAGTAGAGAAGTTAAGCTTGGAGCAAGAAATTGGTTTCAACAATGTAACCTCCAAATTTGATGAAAAATATGCTGATTTTTCCGGGCAAATAAGTCAGATTTCACAGCAGGACCGGGAACTCTGCCCCACCCCAGATATGCCAAGCTGCTTAATGGGATTCGAGAAGCACGTAATGGAATTGAAAAAGTTTGTTTTGGAGGACAGAGTGGACATGGTTGGAGTTACAGCAATTGGGGGAGCTGGAAAATCAGCACTTGCTACAGCCCTTTGCCATGATCCTGAAATCAAAGGTACTAAAAGCATATGCTCTCTTTTGGTTTCTACCGGTTCAAGTGCATATATCTAACGCAAAAAATAAATCTTAATTAATGTTTCGGAATTTCGTTGTAGCTTCATTTTGCCCTTCTTTTATGATTGTAAAAGAATCAACCGGAATTTTACCCTGTAGATTATCCTATTCTATTTAATGGAGTAAAAAACAATGTGTATTGGTGCAAATATTGCATAAATATTCTGTTAAAATCAATCTAATCTTACATACACTATTCTCATGAGTTTCAGGGTACTTCAAGGAGAGAGTAATATACATTCTCGTTTCAGAAAACCCAGATCTTTTAAGTATTCTGAAGACCATGTGGAGGAACATTGTTGGTGGCCCTGAACCTCGTTTTACAAATGTTGAGGACGCACATAACAAATTGCAAAGGCAAATAAAGTCGAGAAGAAATGAACCGATTCTGGTGGTATTGGATGACATTTGGCAGTTTTCTGACCTGAAAGAACTGTTATTCAAAGGGGAGCAATACATGACTATAGTAACCACCAGAGATAAAAAGATCATCCAATCCATCCCAGACTGGTTCAACCAAGGCCATTATCCGCTACCATCCTTGCAAGAGGAGCATGCCCTCTCACTTTTCTGCTGCTGTGCGTTTGATATGTCTATCATTCCAGATACACATAATGAAGAACTGGTCAAACAGGTAGCCTACTGGTGACAAAAACAGCACGTCTTCAATTGTCTTTCCCAGATCTAAATGCGTGCTTAATTTAGCCTTATTAATATGCAGGTACAAGCAGAGTGCAAAGGTTTGCCACTAGCTCTTCTGGTAATTGGTAGCTCTCTGAATGGTGAGCCCGACCGTGTTTGGGAAGCTACTAGGGATGCGCTAGCAAGAGGAGAAGCTGCAGATGATAATCAGATAAAAGTCCTTCTTAAGCGCTTGAAAACAAGCATAGATGTGCTTGATGACAATGAAAAACAGTGTTTCTTGGACCTGGCTGTATTCCCAAAAGGACGAATCATTCCTGCAAATGTATTGTTAGACATTTGGGTGTATGTCCGTCAAATGAGACGGGAAAAGGCTGTTCTTCTTCTATCGAAATTTGCCGCTCGCCATTTGTTGGATTTGAAGAGGGATCCCTGGTAAGGAACATTGCTTACTTATTTCTAACTGTTTTCTACTTGTACTTAATACTAAATTCGCTTGATCAAAGGGTTTTGAGAACAATTTTGAAAAGAAAAGTTTAGCCTCACCATATAGAAGTTCGAATCTTCTTGAATGATGTTGGTATAGATTTATTTTATGATTTGGGAGCTCTGTGTTAGTGATTTGCAACACTAGACGGTAATTCCATGTATGGAGGTGTTGCTTCACTGTCATCAGGTCTGCCCGTAGGTGTTAAACAAATAGTCTTATTTGATACTTTATAGTTGGTAAATGTAATTTTACAGAACCTATCAAGTCAGAAGCAAAACAAATATATAAAAATTAAAAAAAAATAAAATTGTTTTGAGTGTTTTTATTTATTAATTATACGTTGAAACTTGAGAGCCGCGGGAACATTCTCACATTTCAAAAAATAAATAGAACAGAGAGGGGATGTTCTGCCCCAAGGCACACTGAATTCCTTTTAACTTTCACCAAATTTCTTATAATAACCTGTTTTCCTGACGTCTGATGCCAGGACCCCAGAAACCACAGATGACTGCATGAATAGTTATTCCTTTTCCCAGCATGATGTAATGAGACAATTGGCTCTGTTATTGGCGCAACAGGACAATGTGATTCGTTTTAGGAGGCTGTATATACCTCATAAGCAATCTGACTTTTCCCCAGAGTGGCAGACAGACGGAGATCGTTCATCTACAGCTCAGATTGTTTCCATTCACACAGGTAGCTCCTGCAGCTCATCTTTTTAATTGTAATTCAAATATGCATGTGGTATTGCTCCCTATCCAAAACAATAGAAATTTAGCACTCGGAGATTTTTAATAACAAAAAGTAATCAAGGATAGCATTGATTTCGATGTTTGTTGGGAATTATAGGGACAATGGACACACAATGGCCCAAAATGGAATTCCCTGAGGCAGAAGCTTTGGTTTTATATTTCACTGCAAGTGAATATTGCATCCCAACATTTCTGCACACAATGAAAAAACTCAAGGTTCTGATAATCCATAATGACAATGCAAAACGAGCCAAGCTTATTGGACTGGCTGGTTTCCAAGAACTTTCTCAGCTTAAAACTCTGCATCTTGAAAAGCTGATAGTTCCTCCTCTGCACAAGGATTGCAAAGGCTTGAAGAGTTTGCAGAAAATATCTCCGAGTCTATGTGAAGGGCTTGGTATGGATAGAATGTTCAACTTGCCGGCGCTTTTGGAATTTAATGTGGACCACTGCAGTGATCTGGAGGAATTGTCGGCAGGAATCTGTTCCTCAAATTTCCTGGAAATTTTGTCAATTACTCATTGCCATAGCCTTGCAAAATTACCTGATGATTTGGGCAAGCTTGGATCACTGAAGGAGATAAGATTGTGTCAATCTCCGGGCTTGAAAGCTTTGCCACCTTCCATCTGTAGTCTTGGAAAATTAGAACTGCTCAACATCTCATCGTCCATGGGTTTGAAGGTGGACAGGAGAAAAGGCCTTGAATTGAAGAAAACCTTTCAATCATTAGCCCAAATGGCGTCCCTTAAAAAGGTGATTTGTGATGAGCATAATGAGCAGCTGTTCAAGAGGAGCTCCAAGCCTGATCTTAAAGTTGAACCTGTAGTAGAAGAATTCAATTTGAACTGGCTAACTTGGGGAACACCAGAAAAATCAGTGCCTCAACAAAGAAAAAGAAAAAGATAAAACAGTAAGAATTCGCATAGATGTTTTTTAATGATAAGCAAAGCTGTCATTTTGAGAAGTATATTGCATGGAGATAGGGAGATGGGGACAACTAGTTATTCAAGATAATAATTATTTTTATGATGGGTGTCATTATTTTATTTATTAGTTGTTTTTAA
Organism: Sequoiadendron giganteum; assembly: GCA_007115665.2. Classification (NCBI taxonomy): domain Eukaryota; kingdom Viridiplantae; phylum Streptophyta; class Pinopsida; order Cupressales; family Cupressaceae; genus Sequoiadendron; species Sequoiadendron giganteum. Next base: position 370,036,224 of record CM021110.1, on the reverse strand, counting down.
AATGGAATTTCATTTTTAGAAAGTTTTCACATGTAATGCAATTTTATATATATTGGTGCTTTTAGATAGTCATTTGTATGAGAGAGTTTAGTTTGCAAGTCTATATGTTGTCAGCATGTTCCGAAATTCTTCCAAGATTTAGTTGAGGTGAAGACCATTGTAAGAACTTGCATTGCAAGTGTGCTATAATCTGTTTTAGGATTTAATAATGCATTGTGCAGGTTTTGGAGTGTTGGGGTTTTCTCTTGAAGCATTTTCCCCACATAAACCATGGTGTTATGTTTTATGGTTATTTTGTTTATGTTATTTCATAAGTTAATCTTCAAATCTTTGTAACAGCTGAATTAAAATTTGCATTATATTCCTATCAAGATTAACATAGGAAGTATTTTTGCACACCTTTGATTCCTTAAAGGGAACAAATTGAATTTGAGATATAGAAGATAGATTTTTGATAGATACAATGTGATGTTTGTTGGACGGTTGTTAGCTATGTACATCTTTTACATTTCATGTTTTTTGACACATGAATGTTTGTTATTCACTATTATTTTATTAAGAGACAATCATGCCACATGTGAACAAGATTATTTTTATCATTTTATGGTCTAACAATACATTTTTTATAATAATTAGATTGTCTTGATGTAAGATGTGAATCAAGGTAACATATTGTGTTTTATCTTCTCTTTTACAAGTTATAGAACAAAGTTTCTCTCTCTTTTCCATTTCCTAGATTTATTTTTTAAATATTTGTTTACCAAATTTATTATATAATTTTGTAACATTTGGTGAAAGTTGTATATTAATGTCAATTTTCATTTAGTTTTAAGGGTTCATTTTGATGGAATGTCTTAATAGGATTATATATTGACATGTGGCATATTTTTGTGTTAAGTTTAGCTCCTTCCTCAATCCCTATCTTTATCTATTATTGTTGATGCACATTTTATACTTGCAACTTTATCTCTAACTTATATACATCAATTCCTACACATTCACCTCAATTATTAGCCTATAGTTCCACATATCCATTATTGATTTTAAGATTTAGATTTCCTCGGTCTAGGTCAATCTTACAAAGTGCGAGAATGATTGTGTATGGCATGATTTTAACCCAAAATTAAAATAATTGACTCGCTCCTTTTTTCACTAGCCATTAAGAGTTGACTTGGTACACATTTGTGTGATTATTCAATATGTCTCAGTATTATTTAACAAAATGCATTCATGAGCATTTAACCACGTCTTGGAATCATTAAGCAATCTTAGAGCATTTGCACTTCAAGGAACATTTCATTTTGTAACATTAAAAGGAATGGATATTTATATTAGACTCATCTAGAACCTTGTATGCTTGAGCCAATTATCTTTCATCACTTGACAAAGGTCATAAAGCTAGACACAAAAGGATTAATTAAGTAGAAAGTGAACCGTTGTAATCATATAACTTCCCTTGGGTATTTTTAAATATTGACAATCCTTACACTTCAATAGACAACAAAGAAAGGGGAGAACTATGTTACAAAATTATATAATTTAGTGGATCAATCCCATGGGTTACAAAGTAGAACCATGCATCAAAATATTTTTATTATGTCTTTGATTCTTTAGCCCAATTCATCCCTTCCTATCTTGTTAAAATATTTTCTAATATAAACCTCCAATTAACCAAACTTGTTTGACAAGGAGATTGTATTGGGAAGAACATCATTAAGCATATTTGTAAATAATTTAGCCAAAATATTATACGAGACATTTAACTAAGTGATAGGCCTCTAGTATTTTAGTAGCCCGATGAGTCTCCATCTTTAGGTAACAACTTAAAAATCCCTTTATTTATTTCTTAACCCAAAGCACCAACATATATTGCTTTCTTATATAATTGTAACAAAATTGGAGAAATCCAATCTCTAGTAATTTTATAAAACTTAGTAGGTAGACTGCCATCTTTGGGAATTTGTTGTTACTAAGAGAACTTTAAATGACATCTTGAACTTCATATAAATAAAAAGGCTCATCTAACTTGCTAGGAAATTTCTCATTAACTTTCTTAGGAATAATCTTCTTAACGATATCCTTATTGTAAGATGGGGAAATCAACCTAGCCTAGATAAAGTGACAACCAACACTTCTAAACTATAAACCCAATCTAAAATAAGAGAATAACAACAAGAAGAGAAATCAAAATGCAAGCAAATGAGATTAAACACTCCCCATTGAAGTTGATTCTTTCTCTTGTCTCTTCTTCTTCTTCTTCTTTTGCAAACATGTCCTTAGATTTGTAGTCTAACTTATGCAAATACCTGCAAATTGTAAGCAAGAAAGTTGGAGATAATGGTTGTTCTTAAGGTAAAAATGGTAGAGAGTGGCTTCTTTTATAGACAACCATTCGAACGGACGAATGAGATTGATCATCTAGAAAGATTCCAAGATCGACGGATGAGGATTGATGAGAGGGAGGTTACGAAACAAACGGTCAAGATCAATTGATTTTTAGTTCGATCAATGGCTGCAATTAATTGAGATGAGATGGGATAAGATTGGAAGTGAAAGAGCAAGAGGAAGTTAATTGAAAAATCAGTTAGTTCGAAAAGAAATTTGCATTTTGAAATAATGGAAACATTATCTCATTGCAAAAGGCAAAAATGAGTTAAATTTTTGATTTAAATATAAATTTAATTCAAAAAGTGAGAGAAAAGATGAATCATTAATTAAATAAAATTTTATTAATTTGTGACAAAAAGCTAATAGTGAATAATTAAATAATTAATATAATTATTTAATTATAGTTGAAAGTGAAGACAATTAAATAAATAAAGTTTATTTAACTATAAAGGAAAGACATTAATGACGTAATTGAATAAATATAATTTATTAAATAAATCAAGGAGGAATTAAGATAGAAATGAATTAATTATTTAAAATTATTTAATTAATAGAAGACTTATGACTTTAGAAAATAATTAAATAATTAAAATTATTTAATCATGAAGAGTGAAAGGGGAAATGATGGAGAAATCAAGGGTCACAGGCCTAGGATGATTTTTAGTGTCTACATTTTGCCCCTCTTTGATACAATGCATTTTATCTCGTTGTGTCAAAGAAATCCAGTCAAAACATGCCCTAGGATGCCCCAGTGAAGATGAGATAGACCTATGCACCCTCAATTTTTTTTCAAAAAGTCAAAATAATAGGCAAAAAATGCAATGTGATGTAATGGATCATGATATCAAATGTAATGTGATATGCAATGTAATGTTATAATGGAATGTATAATGTTATAAAAGACTAATGTTATTATGTCAAGATGATGATGATATGCTAACTCTATATGGAAGAATTTTATGTGTATGTATTTTCTCCTGCAAATATATCAGACTTAATATGATAATGCTATGTATGGTGCTTCCTAACATGATCGTGTATGCAAGATATTTTTGTGTGTCATAGGACTCTATCAAGATGCAGGCAGAAGAAATGTTAGCATGGAAGAGGTGTCCACAAGATGGATGTTAGTGTGGAAAAGGAAAGGGGGAGATGGATGGGGATGGAAGGTTAGACGAGAGGTGATAAGGGACCAACTTTCATGTTTTTATATTTATTATCATCGGGCATAAAAAATGTCGCAAATGGAGCACAAACACCATGGTATGATATAGACCAAGATGTGCAAGGTGACCATTTGCGAGAGACAAGCAGTCAAAAGACAAGGAATGCCCCAACTCATACTAAGGACCCAATTATCCCAGTCTTTTTGCTGAGACAAACCACATACATCAAGCAAAGAAAAGAGGCCATGATCAATCATCATCCTTCTAAATCCTTTAATAGTACATCCTCGAGGTAACTAGTAACATGACCCAAAACCAATAAAAAAGATAAGACAAATCTAGACCAACAAAGTATTTGCCAAAGAGACAGTGCTTGCCAATAATTTTGATAAGATTGTTTGATATGATTAATTAGGTTGACCAAGATAACCAAGATGACAAATTGATTGATTGTTTGACTAAAGTTGATTGATAGGTTGACCAAGATGACAAAGTTTGATTGATAAGATGACAAGGATTGATGATAGGTTGACAAAGGTTGATGAGTTGACTTGATTGACTGTGCCTAGTTTTAGGAAAGACACATCCTGATTAAGGCAATATTTAATTGACAAGATTGATTGATTTGATGATTGATCGACGTGACAACGCTTGGTTTTAGGAAGGACACATCCTGTTTAAGGCAAGGGGCACATCTAATAAAGTTGACCAAGTGACAAGCATTGACAAGACACCTAACTGCAAGAAAGACACATCTTGCTTAAGGTGAATGACCAAATTGACAAAGTCTAATCTTAGGAAGGACGCATCCTGATAAAAGACAAGTGACAAGACTGAATGAGACAAATGACATAATGCCCCATTCCAATATAAGATCGATGATCAATCAATTAATTGGTGATAAGATGACTGGTTGAAGATTGGTTGAAGATTTGTTGGTTGTGTTTGTCTGTTGATCCATGATTTGGTTTGAATGAAGATTGCTTGCAGACCAAGAACACAACCAGACTTGACAAACCCTAAAGGATCGACCTAGGTGGCCTTGGGGGCTCATTGATTGATGGCCTTGCCTACGTTATACACGCAAAGACCTCACAGTTTGACACAACTTAGCTTTACCTTATTCGACAAAAGATCGAGTCATGATTTTATTCAGACAATCTAGAAGGACTGACCTAATGTCTCGGGGGTTCATTTAAGATGAGCCTTGCCTATGTAGAAAATGCGTAGAGACAACGTAGTTCGACCACTCTAACATAAATTGACACATACTTAGACTTAGACTTAGACTCTATTGTTGGAATTTTTGAAGTTTTGTGATGTTTTCCAATTTTTTGGATTTTGATGATTTTATGATTTTTTTGGATTTTGAAGGTTTTAATGTTTTTTTTTGATTTCGATGATTTTAAGATTTTTTTTGTATTTTGAAGGTTTTATGATTTTTTTTTGGATTTTTGAAGTTTTATGAGGCTGATACCATGCGTAGGATCCCATGAAGACATAAGCCAAGGAATTTCCCCTAGTCAAGTACAAGACCAACTTATTATGCGTGAGGGGGTCAATGGATGAATTCAAAGGATGATCATGAAGGCAAAGGATGCTAAATGTCTGTGGTTCTCAGTCCATGGAAAGGATGATGAAGCTTTATTATGGCTGAAAAATGTGTGTGAATGGAAGGATAAAAAGACTACATGGAGTGACAGTAGATAGAGGAGCATAGATTGACTACACATGGCACCTATTTTCTAGGTTTTCACCATGGTACTTATCCAAAGCGCCACCAAAGTGGTTTTCACTTTTGGATGAATTATTTCTCTTTACTATTTTTTTTTTTCCATTTTTCTCTTTTTTTTGACTTTTTAAGAGGATACTCCAAGAATCAAGTGTAGTACTTGCGAAGGTGCATATTGTCGATAGGTTTGAACAACGATTCTCCCTCAGGAGTAGAAAGCTGATAAGCACTAGATCCATATGTTGTAATGATGCCTTGATTCTGTTGGGATGATCATGTTGGATGAAAGGACCTAATCTGGATGAGGAGGGAAAGTGGCAAATATGAAGGGCGATAGATGTGGAAGATGAAAGAGGCTATGATATAATCCCTAATATGCACACTTTATGGGCCGCTAGGCTTTAGAAAAAAAAGTAGTTTGGGTGACCAATGAGCTATAGTATGTGAAGGGGTCGTCATCAAAGGTACATTGAAAAACATTGCCAATGGAAGTGGAAATATGTGATGGATGTGTGAGTATGGATGGATGGAATGAGTAAAAGTGATGGTGGAGACATTGGATCAAAAAGCTCTTCTTTTGGCATTCTTCTTTGATAGATGCCCCCAGTTATTTTTGATGGAGAGGCATGATTGGAAATCAATTCTTTCTTACATTCATTCTTTTGATAAATGCCCCTAGTTATTTTTGATGGAGAGGCATAATTTTTCTTTCTTTCAGCCTTGACTTTTATTTGTATCTTTGACTTGTCCAATAGATTTTGAATCTGGCTAAGGAACTTTTCCTGATTATTTTTTCTTTGTATTATGGATCTCTATTTTTGAAAGGCACTTTCACCTTTAATTCTTGAGCTGTATCTTTATTCTTTTCTTGAAATATGATGTTGAACCATGTCTATAATGTATTTGGATGTGAGTGAGATGGGTGAAGTGGATGGAGTGACAGGGATGTGTGGTGTATTAAAAGGAGCGACAATTCCCTCAATGGAGTCTTTGAGACTATCCTTTTCAGTATTACTAACATCAAAGGAAGCTTGCACATCCTTAATGAATTGACAAGATGGCTTAGTAGAGGTGACAGTAGGGGATGCATACCTTAACCAAGGGTAAGCGGGATGGAAGGATGGTGATTAGATATCCCCAATGAGATCATAATCAAGGAGTGGGTTACCATGGACATGAAAGGATTGAGTGGAAGTGGATAGGGAAAAGGTGGATGTAGTATTAGGATCCCAAAAAGTTTCAATCCAAGCATGACCATCTTTTTGTGTTCCTTTTGTAGTTGTCTTGACGACATTGTTAGAAGTATGAACCTTCTTGGCAACAATAGCATTGTTGTTTGCCAGTAAATTATTCATGTGGTATTCTCCACATCCCATATCATGGTCTTGGACCTTAGGGTTTAATGGTACGATGAATGAAGTAGATGGTTTGACAAGAGTGGATGGGTCAATGTAGTTGGATGGAATAGTGGTGGAAGTGGAAGTTGAGGCCTCTCGATTGATGGGCACTTGATGTTTGATGGTTCCATTTAGGTATGAACAAGATTGAAAAGGATCAAGGTCACAAGGAATAGTAATTTTTGTGCCATTATATGGGAACCTGAGGCATTGGTGGTATGTGGATGGAATAGCCCTCATGGCATGGATCCATGGGCGGTTGAAGAGAAGATTGTAATGAAAATCCAGATCCAAGACATGAAATATTGTGTCTTGTATGGCTTGGCCAACTCTTACATGAAGTGAAATTACACCTTCGAAGGAATGCTCAACATTGTCATAAGCTTTAATCATAATTTTCTTGGTTGGGTCTATGTACAATTCTTAGATTATCCCAATTCTTTCACCAATTTTAGCAAGAAAATGTTCAGACCTACTCCATTGTCTACTAGGACTCGTCCGATCTTGTGTTTATTAATGCAGAATTCTAGGTGTAAGGGGTCATTATGATCATATTTTGGTGCGAAAAATTCTTGCTCAAAGAAGGTGACATGGTGCAACATAGCTAGGTGTCCAATCATGGCCTAAAATTCATTGACATCTAGGTTAACAGGTACAAATGCTTCTTGTGATTCTTTATGAAGGATAGCTCTGTGTTGTGGTGATATGCAGAGGAGCTCCAAAATGGAAATTTGTGTGGGCGTCTTTCCTAGCTAGTCTAGGAGATTGTATTGGCTTTTTGGCTGTGAATTGGAAGATGGTCTTGGAATAGTTATTTTGGTTATGCGAGTAGTAACAACACATTATGAACTTGGTTGGTTTATGGTAATAGTGGCAATGCAATCATCAAAGGGTCTCACATTAAGGATGATAGTGTTGTAATAATGTTTGATGGCAACATAATTAGCATAATTATTGTTCCCTGAACTGGAGGCTTTTCCTTTATCATGGTCTTGTAAGGGAGTTTTGAATATGGTGTGATCAACATTGGTTTTTCCTTGTGAATCTCCTACCGATATAGTTTCGTTCTTGATAAGGTCTTGGATGATATTCTTGAGTGTCCAACATCTAGTTATTTTGTTTCCTTTCCCACAATGGTATTCATAGTATTCACCCTCTTTCCACCAATCAGGTTTGATTAATGATGGTTCACAATTCTTGATATCTAGTAATATGATGACATTAGATTGCTAAAGCTTCTTAAGGATCAATTCAATAGGTTCACCCAAGGGGGTGTATGTTCTATTGGTGTGGGGAGGACCTCTGCATTGTTGATTATTTTGGACTGTGTTTAGCATTTGTTTTTGACCTTGTGTTTGGGTGTTTGTAACATTGGATGTATTAGATGCAAAATAACCTCTAAGTTGAATGGTTGGACCTTTGGTTATCATTTTGGCATCAACAACTCCATCATTTGTGACATTTTGTTTTGGGACCAGTATTTTCTTTTGTCATTGTTGGATTTCATATTTTCTTTGTTTACCTTGACTAGTCCTTTTTTGATAAGACCTTTCTCAATAAGGACACCTTTCTCAAGGATCTCTTCAAAGGTTGCGCAACATTGGATTTGGATTTGACTCATTAGTTCTTTGTTAAGGTTTTCCATGTGACTAATTGTTTTTTAGGAATGTGACAAGGGAATTTGCTAACCAATCCTCGCCATCTTTGGTAAAACAAGGTGAGTGATTCCCATTCTTCTTGTTTGGTTGTGCTCAATGTTGCAAGGGTGACATAATTTTATGTTAAAGGAAAAATGATTGATGAATTTATCGGCTAGTTCACCCCATGTCCTTATCCTTGGAGGAAGGTGTGAAAACCAATCTAGAGCTAGCCCTGTAAGGCTTCATGGGAATAGTCTCATTAAATAGGTTGGGTCATATGAGACTTCCATGCATGATGTGTTGAATTCTTAGATGTGCTCTATTGGATCCCCTATCCCCTTGTACTTAGACAAAGGCGGTGTTGTGAAATGAGGGGGAATGGGTGGAATGTATAGATTTTGATCAAATGGAAAGGGGCACAATTACTCCATGGAATAAGTCTTCTTTCTGGTCCCCAATTGCATGTTTTCCATCTATTGTTGGAGGGTTTGCACTTTTTGTATCAAGAAGTTTGCAAGAGATGGTGTTGCATTGTTTTGGTTTGTTGTAATGATGTTGGAATTAAGGTCATACGTTGGATTTATCGTGGGACCTTGGTTTCCATATTGATGTGTACTATTTTGATTTGGGATGGAATTGGAATTTATGTTCATTCCAAAGGTCATGTTTGCATGTGGTATGGTGTTTTGGGATTGAGGTGTAGACCCTTGGTCGGTGCCTTGATTTTTGAAATTAGGCCCTTGATTTGTAAATGGAGGTGTAGATTCTTGGTTAATGTTTTGACATGAAGGTGTAGGCCCTTGATTGATGTTTTTTGATGAAGTAATGGTCCCTTGATTGAAATTTTTACATGAAGGTGTAGGTCCTTGATTGACATTTTGAAATGAAGGTGTAGGTCCTTGATTGACATATTGGGATGAAGGAATGGTTCTTAGGTTAGAATTTTGGAATGATGGAAGGGACCCTTGATTTTCATTTTAGAGTGATGGAATAGACCCTTGATTGTTGTTTTGTTTTGGGATCCTTTGTGGGATAATGTGAACCTTTCTAGGTTGACTTGATGAAGGTATGCTTTGAAATTGGAATAAGGAACCTTGATTTATGTTTTGGAGCATTGGAATATGACCTTGGTTTGCATTTTGAATCAAAGGTGTGGGACCTTGTGATGTGGAATCTTGATTTGTGTTTTGAAGTATGGATATAAGACCTTCGTTTTCATTTTGAATCAAAGGTGTAGGACCTTGTGAAGTGGAACCTTGATTTGTGTTTTGAAAAAGGGGGTTTGTAAAGGTCTTTCCCATGGAATTGGAGGAACTCCCAAGTGTGATATTATGTCCTTGTGTAGTGGTATGGGTTACCTTGTTTCCAAATGTTGGGATGCTTGGGATATGTGTGGTAGTGGTAGTCACGTGTACAGTTGTCTCAAGGGGTATGTTTGATGTTTGCTGTGATGAGGGCATGGCAAGTGAAAATGGGTTTTCAGTTTCTTCTTCTACAAGGGTTGATACATCAAAGCCTTGAGGTAATTAGGAACCCTTTTTAGCTAGTGCATAGAAAAATTTGTTAGGGTTAGCATGAACAAGTTGATCAACCATGCTTAAAATTCTTGGGTCTTGATAAGCTCTTTCAATTTCTTGAGGAGTCAATTATTTGTTGAATTATTCTAGGTTCATGTCTTCCCATGTGTTGGTTTGGTTTCCTTGTGATGTATCTCTTATAGGGGTCTGTGCAAGATCATGGGGGTCCAAAAAGTGGTGATGTGAAAAAAAGGCATTTTTAACACGTCTAAAAGCATGAAATTCATGCCTTTGACTTTTTGCAGGCTAAGGCACAATATTCGTTTTGGTTTGGTAATACCAAACCAAAACGAATATCCATTAGAAATAGATATCCATTTTGTTTAAATCAATTTTTTTAATTCCGTCGGGTTCGGGCCCAACTGATTTTATATATTATAATAATTTTTTAATATATTTATCCTATACACATTAAATTAAAAAATATTATAATAATGTTCTTTTAAAAACATTATTATAATGTTTGTTAATTTAATATTATATCATAATATATTTAATATATTATAATATTATATTTTATTGTAATATTTATATAATATTAAATATTATATTAAATTTATTATATTATTATATTATTATATAGTAATATAATATAATATAATATTATAATATAATTTATATATAATTATATAATATAATATAATATAATATCATTATAGAATATTATATATAATACAATATATATATTCTAAATAATATAATATATGTTATATAATATATAATATATATATTTTATATTAACTTCTAGAGGGAAGAAGGATGGTGTTGTCCTTCAGTGGAAGGAGGATCACATTCCATAGTGGGTATTCAATAATGGAGCTTGGGTTGATAAGTGCCACCCACACTACCACCAAAATGGGAGCTCAAAGAACGGAGGTGGCAACCAAAGTAGCAACTACCTCAAAGATAGTGAGAAATGCGCTCCTGATGAAAAGTTGGATACAATAGTGTGCCGAGGGAGCATGCTATGATGGAACACATGTGAGCCAAGGCATGGGTGGTTCTGGGAAAATGATCGCCATGGGAAATCCTCAGACCCCAGCTAGTGCAACAAAGGCAGTGGGATCCAGAAGTGCACTAACAAAGTTTGGAGAGATAGGGGCTCGGGAAACCCTAAGCTTGGGAATAAGGAAAGTTGAACTAGCAAGTGCGAGAAGAATTCAAATTTTGAAGAAGAATGAATCAGAGAGATTGAGACCTGCTCAGAAGAAAAACAAACAAAAGAAAATTCCAAAACAGGACAAGTGGAGGTGATGGGCTAGGACTGCGGGGAAGCAAACTATACCAAATGCCCTTAGAAATGATCGAAGAAAGAGTGACTAGACTAATGAAGAAAGCTCTGTTTGCCAAGTGGACTAGCCCAGGTTGCCCCAGGGAGGAAATCAAAGCATGGTGGAAAATAAATTACAAAGATCAGGTAAGCATCTACTAGCTACCAAACTCCTTTTTTCTCATAGAATGTATAGATCAAAAATTAAAGCTGGAAATTGTAGAAGGGAAACCTCTATTCATGAATGGTCATAGTTTTCATTGCCTAACTTGGAGATCAAGCTTTGATCCCTGGAACTACAAAATAAACCAAATCCCTACCTGGATTAAGCTAGTGGATCTGCCCTCAACATTTTGGAATGTGGAGGCTATGGTGAGATTAAGTGATGCCCTAGGGGTGTGTTTAGGGGTGGATGAGGATTTCATAAATGGAATCAATGGGGTTGAATCCTGCATACTAGTAGAAATAGATGAAGGGGTTGGATTATACAAAAACATACAAATTATGACAAAGTATGAAAGCTGGCAACAATAAATAGAAATATGGGAAGGAGGAGAACCCAAAAAGTGCCTCTTTAGAGATTCTTCCTTAGAAGGCACCTCATTTAGGGGAGTGGAGGCATATACAAATAATGAAGAGAGGGAAGAAATAAGAGATGGAATACCATAGGAGATATCAACCGAAACCATAGAAGACACATCTAAGGATGCTAGCACCAAATCAGAGCAGAAGAAATCTAGAGAAACCTCTCAGGAGTGCAATAACGTCCCCCCACTAATAGAAGAAATGCAAGGGTGGGGAAGCTTCCAAGCAGAGGAAGCACTCAATTCCCTTATGGAAGATGCACAAGAACTCTAGAAGGATATCAAGACACAACTTTGGAAACTAACAAAGGAGGTAGATAGGCCAGAATCAGAATCCTAGGCAACAAGAGAGGAGGCTGGAAAGAATGAGAAGAATTCTAAAGAGAGCAACTTAGATGCTCTCCAAGAGGAAGATGATGATTTTTCTTAGTCTAAAGAAGAGGAGATTGATCAGTTCTTAGAAGGAGAAGATGAACCTTGTGAGGAAGCAAAGGAAGGTGAATTGATGGAGGAGAGGCAACTTGAACAATCAAAATCAAAGATAAATGCACCTAACATAAAGAAGAAATCCAAAAGGAGCAGGAAAACAAACAAAGCCAAGCTGATGATTGCAGGTAATGCCTCTGGTAAGAAAAAACTAGTAGTTGGGAAGGAAAACCTTCTTCCCAAGGCAGAATGTCAGGGGCATATATGCCCTTGACAAATGGTGCATGTTCAAGCGCTAAATTGACCAATCAAAAGTAGACATAGTTTTCATATAGGAATCAAAATAGAATAAGGAAGAAGGTCATAAGAGATTGTGCAACTGGAGGTAGTGGAGAAGTCAATTTAAGGAAGCCATAGGAGCCTCTAGTGGGTTGGGAGTCTTGTGGAACCCTCTAATAGTAGATGGGAAAGTAGAAAAAGAAGAGGAAAATTGGTAGGTGATCAAGTTTAAGGATCTAAGAAACAATAGAACCTTCTTTGATATCAATTTGTATGGGCCAATAGCTACAGGGAAAAAAAAAGTGTGGGACAAAATATCAAGTGAGTTGGAAATTAGGAGAGATGAGATGGGAATAGTAGTTGGGGATTTCAATGTAACTTTGAACAATGAAGAGAAGCACGAAGGCTTGGGAAGAATAACTACCATACAAAGAGAATTTTAGGAGTTCATGGACATAAATTTCCTAAAGGATGTGCAGACCAAAAATGGAACATTCACATGGTCTAATAGGAGAAAGGACTTCACCAAAATTGTAGAAAGATTGGATAGATTCCTTCTCTAGGGTGATTGGGGAGAATTAGCAGCTTCACAAGAAGCTCACATACTACCTTTCACATGGTCAGATCATTTCCATGTCTCATTGACTTTTGGACATGATGATCCCCCCAAAGGAAGTCCTTTTAAATTTGAAAACATGTGGCTAAGAGATGACCACCTGCCAAAGTTAATAGAGAAGTGGTGAAATGAGATCAGGTTTGGAGATGAATCAAAGCTTTTCAAGATAAGAAAGAAATTGGGATACATCAAGAATAAGCTTAAAGAATGGAACAAGACACATTTTAAGAACATATTTTAGGAGAAGGAAAGACTAGAGCAATAAATTAGAGTCTTAAATGAACACATAATAGAGAAAGGGATGGATGCAGAGGATTTTGAGAATGAGAAATGTCTAAAAGAAGAGCTAGAAGAAATATTGAAGAGGGAATAGTGCTATTGGCGACAAAAATTAAGGGAAACATGGTTGAAAGAGGGTGACATAAATACCAAGTTCTTCCACAAATCAACAATCTCCAACAAAAACAGGAACAAGATTGTAGAGATCAAGAAAGCTAATGGAGAAATAGTACAGTCTATTGAGGAGGTTAACAAGGAGGCAGTTAATTTTTTTGAGGAAATTCTAAACAAGGAAAGCCAAGAAAACAAAGCAGTAAGGGATGATTTTCTAAGTGCAATCCCCAAAATCATAAAAGAGGATTAGAATAAGCACCTATATCAGAAAATCTCCTTGGAAGAGGTCAGCAAAGCAGTCTTCCAGATGAACCCTGATAAGGCCCCAGGCCTTGATAGATTCCTAGCTGACTTTTTCCAAAGATTCTCGAACACAATTGGGAGAGATCTAGGGGTAGTATTAGAGGAATCAAGAAGAAGAATGACAATTTTGGGGGTAGTAAATCACACTTTTTTGGATTTAATTCCCAAGAAAAAAGATCCATAGACAATGAGTGATTTCAAACCAATTTCACTATATAACACAATATACAAGGTGGTCACCAAAATAATAGAAAACAGACTCAAGGAGGTACTGAATGTGGTCATATCAGAAGAAAAAAGTGGCTATGCTCTAGGGCAATCAATAGTGGAAGGAATAATCACTGCCCATGAAACCACACACTCAACCAAAAAAAATAAAGAGGCCTGCATGATTCTAAAACTAGATATCCTCAAAGCATATGACTTGGTAGACAAACAATTTCTCCTGGAGGTGTTGAGGAAATTTGGATTTGGGGAGAATTGGTTCAAGTGGGTTGAAAACTGTTGGAGTATGGACAAACACTAAGAGGGTGGGGGGTGAATCAGTGTCTGATAGACAAACCTTAAATTCAAACATTTTTTAAACTTTGACCAAGACTTTTAATTCTGATATCCTTTCTATTGATAACAGAGTAGAGTAATCACTTTGAGAACATTCAAGACAACATTAACTGAGTTTATTTTTAACTTCTTATGCCAATAAAACTTGTGTGAGATATCTTTCATTTACAAAAGAGATGACTGAAATTGTTTAACAATCAGTGCACGATGACAAAACAGGTGCAACTCATAAGACTGTACATGAAGACCGACATTGTTTAATCACTTTAGGACCACTAGATTTTAATGCAAACTTATGAGATACTAAAACAACTGTGCTATGGAATGACATATGATAAGCATGAAACAACTAAGAGAATTAGTACACCATAACAATTCTTGAGCAATGAATCAAATGAATACTTTCATGCTTTCTTTTGAATCAGAATTTTCAACAATGATAGAACACTTGTGCAAGACATTTTGATATAAAAATTTGTAGAGATGAAGGAACTAACATTCAACAATGTTCAAACTAATAAGAACTATCACTCACAAAATCATCACAGTCTTGAAGCATTATGACATCAAATCAGTGAGACCATAAGACAAAGAATTTGCCTAGTGGAAAACCCTCTTGGGGTAGAAAAACCACTCCAAAAAATGATGCCTCATTGGATTAACTTCAAAAACCACTATTTATAATGCATTACTAGAAAATTTTAGAGTACCCACTCTAGGAGCATCAACCCCTTACAAATTTAGGAACACCCATTCCAAGGAGCACCAACCCCTTCTACAAAACTTAGAACAATAATATTAGAGGGTTTCTCTGTTTCAAATACAACTCTCATATATCTCTCATTCTAATATATCTAATATCTTAAAGGTTCAAACTTGAATCTCCAAAATCCTAGACACATTAGTTATATATTATGCGTCATATTTGATAGATTTTTATTACAAAATTTTTGTGCGCTCACTCTTTTCGAAAATATCAACCCATCAACAGTGATTAATCACTGTTTTTTATATGTTCACAAAATATGCACATTGTCTATCATGTATCTTCAATGAGCATTTCATGAAACTGAATACAATGAATGTTATGATTCAAGAACCTTGAATGCTATGACAAGTGGTCAATGCATGAAAGAATCTTTTCCCATACAAAAACGTCTTCAGCCACAGGGTTTTATTCATAAACCAATAAAATATAAGAACTTCCAATAATCATAATCTCTTTTATGAAAAAAAAATTCACAAGTTTGTAACCAAATAATTGCAAATACCTAATTCAATGAAAGAGGCAAACAAAATAAAATAGCCTTAACAAAACTTGATAACCGTCCAGAGTCAACTACCATTGATGTTTCTTTACCAAATACCCGCACTTACATAGTTTCTCAGGCTCAAAACATCCCATGTGTTGGCTAAGCTCATATAATGAGTAGACTTCAAAACCACAACATGTCAGCTCAAGGTATCAAATAATTTGAGGACACAGAAAAACCACAGCAACAGCTAGGGTTCCAAACCCTGAACAATGTAAAAACACAAGATTTTTCCCTATCTTTCTTTTCATACAAGTCTTTCGAAAACTTTAGGAAACATAATAATTCTTTGAAGTCTGATAAGACACAACACATGCTTTAACACAACATCATAATATTTTTAAGCCTGCTGTCAAAGTCTTTTACAATAGATGTTGAAACCCATCATTGCCACATCAACTTAAATCAAAACCCGATGACCAAAGCTTTTATGAAAAACAACATTGATACCTTAAGAATATCGAATCAACACATTCCCAATAACATACAGTGAAGTTACATCATAATAGATGTCGATGCCACTTAGTCAACAAACATTGTCCCAATAGAAATCATATAAACCTGGCTATTGCCATATAAAAAAATGTCTCCACCAAGTGACTTTAGACTAAGTCAAAATATTTATATCTAAAGCATCCGATGTCACATGCATAAAGTAACCAAAATATAAGCATCAAACCAATAACATATTCAAGATTTTAAAACTTTAATGCCTAACTGCTTTTTCTTGCTTTGTATAAAAATGTTCTCATATCTCTTAAGAGCCCGATACCTTAATGGTGTAAATGAAAATACTTCCAAAGTTGATGATAGACCTTTTTTGATAAAGACTTTAAAACCTTTTGAATTTTAATGTGATGCGAATAATGAAATATTCAAAGCCTTAATATCATATGCTTGGTATAGCCAAGATTGACCTGATAAAAACCAATGAAGCCAAGATCAAACTGAAAAATTATCAATTGAAATAATATACTTGTGACATGCAATAATAAAGGACCATTCTGACAGAATGAAACCATCTGTCAAACTAATAAGCACTTCCCACATTAGCATCATCATATAGAAACATGAAACCAAGATTCATGCTTGGAAGTAAATGATCACTATGATCAATATGAAATGATCAACCTGAAAAACTTGAACTTGTCAAGATAACAATGTCATATATTTGTAGCTAATGCATGTCTTGATGCAATGAACACCATGTCAAACATCAGTACCAACATGTAAAAATTGAAACTTGAAAGTACATGCCATGAACCATGTGAATCACCATATGAACCAACTATAATCATCATGTATCAAAACAAGTTGAGAATGCATCAGCTGAGAATGCATCCTGTCAACATATACCAAGCATATCATCACATTCATATCACACTGCATATCATAATTCCAACCAATGCAACTACATATCAACCAATCTAAGAATGCAAAGAATAGAACCAATGATGTCATGAACCCCATTAAATAGTTTTGGCATCAAGGATAAACTAACACATAAACAACTGAAATCCAACAAACTCCCCCTTTGTCCTTGATGGAAAAACACATATATTATCTCCCCCTTTTTACCTCAATGGCAAAGAATGAAAGTAGAGAATGTGAGATGCCATGAATTAAAAAAAATGAAACCAACCAACACTGTAACCATCTGAAAGGAGAAATCAAGAATCAAAGACTATCAACATATCATTACTTCAATCAAATAACTCTGTGTCATATATCTCCTTGTGTTAATCACATGAGAAATCACAATATTTTTACATCTTTAACACTCAAAGAACTTGTCTACACCAAATACCAATTGTATAAATAGTGTTATCAACATGAATGACCATGTACCAAGGCATCAACTATGTCAGCATAAAAGATATTATGAGCTTCTTCCCCTAACTGAGATAACAAAGCAAATAAGATTCTCATTGGAAATCTCTTTCAAGCACAGTACTATCATAAAACATGATACTATCACAATGTCACAAGCATTTACACAAGATTAAAATAAAATCTCAAGATACTCTTACCGATTAGCCTTGCTCCCCCTTTGTCACTTACCCTTAACAACATAGGATCATTTCTTATGCTACTTCCTCTGTTAATAATAATTTCAGCACTGGTGTCAAGATGTTAATATGAATTCATGTGACTGAGGACACCTGCAATCTATTCCACTCATGACCAAGGAAAGAAACACCGATACATTTTATAGGCATATTATTGTTCTAATCCGTTTACCATGCTTCAAGGAAGACACCAAAAATCCAACATATATCAAGCATGATACAAGTATTTGAACCAAGGATATTATAGCAGTGTCACAAAGAAATCACAATTATAGTCTCACACAAACTACTGCTCATACATGACTATCGTGGCCATACCAAATTCAAAATCCACCATGCAGCAATACCTTGTAAAAACACACTGTCACCTTCTTCTTCATATATTTACAAGGACACTGACAATTGCACCAATATTAGAATACATAAGCACAACATGAGAATTGTCTTAAGACGAAGACTCAACTGCAACCATTCCCTATGTGACCAAACCTATACTCTTCATTCTCCCCCAAGAAAGATTATCCATAAGAAACCATTGACAGGCAAAAAGAACATTGCAAACATACCCATTAATCTTTGACAATATACAAAATCACATTGTAATGACTATTCTTTTCCAAAATACTATCCACTATACTGCCCAAAGAAATTATGAGATAAACAATTATACTGTCAGCTAATTTCACTATTATCAAGATGCATTGTCAAAAACACAAACCACTGTTCTCACTGTTCTCATTGTGTAAAAAGTGATATACCACACTATGCTATGCAAAATCAAACATACACCACAAGAAAAATAGATACTTGATCATACCTGATATACTTTTCCCCTTTGAAATAAACAAGAGACAAGAATACATACCATCAAGCAAGGGAATCCAAACCTTATAACATTATCTCCCTCTACCGCTGAGCATCATGTAAGGTATTCTTCAAATTCAAAACACTTCCTCTCTCGAAGACAAATCAATTACACACTATTGTATTCCTTAAGAATGAGATCACAATAGCATAAATAAAGACAAAGAATGTTGAGACAATCACTAACAAACTAGTTATTGTGACTACATGACAATTCACTTCATTGTTCTATACTGCTCCAACCATTTAAAATTGAGAAAGCTCATTGCAATGCCACCATTAACAACACCACATCAACAAAGAGCCACTGTCAACACTGCCACTCTTACAAGGTCCACTAAACAAAAAATATTCATGAATCCCATGAATCTTGATAATATGCAAGATCACATATGTTGAGAAGGACAATGCATATACTATTATCATCAACAAAATTTATCACATGCAAATACACCATTCACTATGCTAAGAGTTCCTTCTAACTTTTTAGAGCTGCAACTTATGAATTGAGCCATCAAAGCATCAAACTCACCAAAGAACTATCATTGTACTTCAAACTTGAATTCCTTAACAACCTATAATAGCTGATCTGTTATACACAGTACAATAATCATGATGATCTATGTTATATCCAAGGCTGTCAATATTCGAGAATTCTTATTTAACATAAACCTCCAATATTATATGCAGACCTTCATAATCAATTCAACTAGAATAAAATAGAATGAAAAATTGACATTTACAAAACTCTTCTTTACTTCTTATACCACCAATAGCAAAAGCATGCTGTCAGAACTCATTCATGACTTCATAGGAGTAAAATGTGTTACCATAATAGACTCCCCTTGAGTCTTTTCTTCTTATCAAAACCTAGATGGTATCACATGTGCAAGGAGTGCACAAGGAGTTTTCACAAATTCATCTTTATTGCTCAAGTCTTGTCATCTTGATTGCTCTTTCTTCTCCACACCAATGTAGAATTTTTCACTTGTTTATTTAAAGTACTTGTCTTTCTATTGAATCTGCATTGTTGTAATTTATGCCCAATGTTATTAAATTTGAAACAAATGATCTTATGACTGATATGAGGAACAAAATACTTCCTAAAGATATTTCCAACTTTGTTCCCTTCATATTTTTCACTTGTATTCATTCTAAAATCTTTTCTAAAATGACCAAAGTTGTTACAATTGTAACACACTACATTCTCATTTCTAGAGACATTAGAATGATTCTTATTTGACCGTCTCATGCAATCAATTGCCTTATGACCAAAGTTATTACAAACATAACAATATCCCTAAAAAGAATGATTATACCTAAATGAATGATCATGCCAAGGGTGTGAAGATCTGAAAAAATATCTTCTACCATTAGTGTCATCCTTCGGTACAATAATATGGTAACCAAAATCAACCTTCATTCTTGGTGTTTTCTTGAATGTAAGCCTCTTTCCATCTGTAGTAGCAAAAAATGACTCATGTTTAGATTCTTCGACAAAACTTTGTCCAACCTCATATCCGAATCTTGTAGGATCCTTAGAATGCTTTTTCCTATTCAACATTTCATTCAATAGATCAGTACTACAATCAAATTTTTGATTTTTACCTAATTTAAACTTGACACTTTCA
Organism: Sequoiadendron giganteum; assembly: GCA_007115665.2. Lineage (NCBI taxonomy): Eukaryota > Viridiplantae > Streptophyta > Pinopsida > Cupressales > Cupressaceae > Sequoiadendron > Sequoiadendron giganteum. The sequence goes on along the minus strand of CM021110.1, from coordinate 370,016,015 downwards.
AGCTCTTTCCTTAATGCAACTACTTCTCCTTCAATTTTTAGGCATTCAATATTTTTAACCTCCAAATCGGACCTTACAACATTTGCTATCCTCTTACATTCTTCAATTTCAATTTTCTGACTTATAATCATATCATCTTTAAGAGTTAGTTCTTTTAACACATAATCATTATCTAAACATTTCTTTAATGAAGCAACCTCATTTTCTAGTTTATTGCACAATTGATCCCTATCTTTTAACTTGACTTCCAATCCCTCTTCATTCCTTTTTCTACCAACCATTTGAGCTTTCAAAAATTCAATAATCTTTTTAGATTTATCATAGTTTTGGTTTAATACCTTATTAGTATCAATACTCTTTTGAAGTTGTACCTTAAGTTCTTGATTTTCTTGTTTAAGCATTTTAAGTTCATCTAGGGCAGCAAGCAGTTCTCCTTCCAAATCAACCTCAAACTCATCACCTTCACATTATTTTTCACCAAATTCTTGTTCAAAGTCACTTATTAAGTGATCTTGTTCTTCACCAACTACATGATAACTTTTAGTATCAACTAGTAAGGATTTGATAAAGGTTGGTTTATCAACTTTTTTCTTGACACTAGGGGCTTTCTTTTGACCTTTGTTTCTTTCGCACATAGCCATAACAAATACTCCACACCAAGAAACCCTAAGCTGGTTAGACTTATGTACGGGTATGGATCTGATACCACTTGTTGGAGTATGGACAAACACTGAGAGGGAGGGGAGGTAAATCAGTGTTTGATAGACAAACCTTAAATTCAAACCTTTTTAAACTTTGACCAAGACTTTTAATTCTGATATCCTTTCTATTGATAAAAGAGCAGAGTAATCACTTTGAGAGCATGTTCAAGACATCATTAACTTAGTTTATTTTTGACTACTTATGCCAATAAAACTTGTGTGAGATATCTTGCATTTGCAAAAGAGTTGACTGGCATTATTTAACAATCAGTGTGTAATTACAAAATAGGTGCAACTCATAAGACTGCACATGAAGACCAACATTGTTTAATCACTTTAGGACCACTAGATTTTAATGTAGACTTATGAGATACTGAAACAATTGTGCAATGGAATGACATATGATAAGCATGAAACAACTAAGAGAATTAGTACACCATAATAATTCTTCAACAATGAATCAAATGAATACTTTTATGCTTTCTTTTGAATCAAAATTTTCAACAATGATAGAACACTTGTGCAAGAAATTTTGATATAAACATTTGCAGAGATGAAGGAACTAACATTCAACAATGTTCAAACTGATAAGAAAAATTACTCACAAAATCATCACAGTCTTGAAGCATTATGGCATCAAAGCAATGAGACCATAAGAAAAATAATTTTCCGAGTGGAAAACCCTCTTGGGGTAGAAAAACCACTCCAAAAAATGATGCCTCACTGGCTTAACTTCAAAAACCACTGTTTATAATGCCTTACTAGAAAATTTTAGAGCACCCACTCTAGGAGCATCAACCCCTTACAAATTTAGGAACACCCATTCCAAGGAGCACCAACCCCTTCTACAAAACTCAGAACAATAATATCAGAGGGTTTCTCTATTTCAAATACAACTCTCATATATTTCTCATTCTAACATATGTAATATCTTAAAGATTCAAACTTAAATCTTCAAAATACCAGATACATTAATTATCTATTCTGCATCATATTTGATATATTTTTATTACAAAATTTTTGTGCCCTCACTCTTTTCAAAAATATCAACCCATTAGCAGTGATTAATCACTATTTTTTATATGTTTATAAAATATGCACATTGTCTATCATGTATCTTCAATGAACGTTTCATGAAATTGATTACAATGAATGTTATGATTCAAGAACCCTGAATGCTATGACAGGTGGCCAACACATGAAATAATCTTTTCCCTTACAAAAATGTCTTCAACCACATGGTTTTATTCATAAACCAATAACATATAAAAACTTCCAATAATCATAATCTCTTTTATGAAAAAAAAATTCACAAGGTTGTAACCAAATAATTGCAAATACTATATTTGATGAAATAGGCAAATAGAAGAAAAGAGCCTTAACAAAATGTGATAACTATCCAAAGCCAACTATCATTGACGTTTCTTTACCAAATGCCCGCACTTACATAGTTTCTCAGGCTCAAAACATTCCATGTGTCGACTAAGATCATATAGTGAGAAGGCTTTCAAAACCACAATATGTCGGTTGAAGGTGTCAAAGAATTTGAGAACACAAAAAAACCACAATGGCAACTAGGGTTCCAAACCCTGAATAATGTAAAACAAAAGATTTTTCCCTATCTTTCTTTTCATACAAGTCTTTTGAAAACTTTAGGAAACATAATAATGCTTTGAAGTCCGATAAGACACAACACATGCTTTAACACAACATCATAATATTTTTAAGTCCATTGTCAAAGTCTTTTACAATGGATGCCGACACCCATCATTGCCACATCGACTTAAATCAAAACCCGATGACCAAATCTTTTATGGAAAACAACATTGATACCTTAAGAATATCGAATCAACACATTGCCAATAACATACGATGAAGTTACATCATAATAGTTGTCGATGCCACTTAGTCAACAAACATTGTCCCAATAGATATCATATAAACTTGCTAGATGCCATATAAAAAAATGTCTCCACCAAGTGACTTTAGACTAAGTCAAAATATTTATATCCAAAGCATTTGATCTCACATGCTTAAAGTAGCCAAAATATAAGCATCAAACCAATAACATATTCAAGCTTTTAAAACTTTAATGTCCGACTACTTTTTCTTGCTTTGTATAAAAATGATCTCATATCTCTTAAGAGCCCAATACCTTAATGGTGTAAATGAAAATACTTCCAAAGTTGATGATGGCCCTTTTTTGATAAAGACTTTAAAACCTTTTGTATGTAAATGTGATACAAATAATTAAATATTCAAAGCCTTAATATCATATGCTTGGTATAGCCAAGATCAACCTGATAAAAATCAATGAAGCCAAGATCAAACTGAAAAATTATCAACTGAAATAATATACCTATGACATGCAATAATAAAGGACCATCTTGACAGAATGAAACCATCTGTCAAATTGATAAGCATTGTCCACATTAGAATCATCATATAGAAACCTAAAACCAAGATTCATGCCTAGAAGAAAATTATCACTATGATCAATATGAAATGATCAAAATATAAAACCTGAACCCGTCAGGATAACAATGTCATATATCTGAAGCTAATGCATGCCCTGATACAATGAACACCATGTCAAATATCAGCACCAACATGTAAAAATTGAAACTTGAAAGTGCATGCCATGAACCATGTGAATCACCATATGAACCAACTATAATCATCATGTATCAAAACAAGCCGAGAATGCATCCTATCAACATCTACCAAGCATATCATCACATTCATATCACACTGCATATCAACCAATCTAAGAATGCAAATAATAGAACCGGTGATGTCATGAACCCCATTAAACAGTTTTGGCATCAAGGACAAACTAACAAATAAACAACTGAAAGCCAATAAAAGTTGCATCTCCACAACTAAATTCTCAGTAATAGTGAATGGTTATTCTCATGGATTCTTCCCCTCCACAAGGGGGTTAAGGCAAGGTTATCCCCTATCCCTATTCTTGTTCATAATCATGGCAAAGGTGCTTGGTAGAGGAATTCAAAGATTGAAAAGGAAAGGGAAGTGGAAAGGTGTTCATGTGGCCAATGGATTGGAATCCTCAACACATCTTCGATTTGTAGATGACACAGTTCTGATGGGAGAAGCAAGTAGGAGGGAAGCAAGAGTGATCAATTTTTTTTTAGATGACTACTGCAAGGGATTGAGGAAGACACAGTCTGATGGGAGAAGCAAGTAGGAGGGAAGCAAGAGTGATCAAATTTTTTTTAGATGACTATTGCTGGGGATCGGGGCAGAGAATCAACAAGGGGAAATCTAAGGTTGCTTTTTTGAACACCCAATCAAGCCTACAAAAAGATTTAGCCAAGATCCTGAATTTGAGAGTAGCAACACTGCCAGGCCACTTCTTGGGGATGCCCCTATTTGCAAGCATCAACAAAAATTTCTATTGGGAGAATCTCGCCAATAGTTGAAAGAACAAGCTGGGAACTTGGAAAGGTAAGTGGTTGTCTTCACTAGGAAAATTACTAATGGTCAAATCAGTTTTGTCAACCATTCCGGTGTACTCAATGTCATGCTTAAAATTACCTAGAGCAGTGGAAGAGGCCCTCACCCAATTTTTTAGGAAATCATTTTGGAGTGGAACAGGGGATCAGAATAAATTTCCTCTATTGGCTTGGGATAAGGTGTGCAAACCAGAATATGTTGGTGGAGATGGGATTAAACAACTATCTATAATGAATTAGGCCATGGGGGCCAAATTGGTATGGGATATTCACAAAAAAGGTGACAAAAAGTGGGTCAGAATAATAAGGAGGAAGTATCTAGATTTAGATGATCCAACTAGAATTCTCACTACAATTAACCCCCTGAGAGGATCAACAATCTGGAATTTCATACTAGATTGTAGGGACATAATAGCCAAACATGTAGCTTGGGAAGTTAGAAATGGGAATAGTGAATCCTTCTAGAATGATTCTTGGTGTGGAAAACCACCCATCAGTAGTAAACTAGGATTGGATGAAATCAAAGAGGAAACAACAAGGCTTTGGGGGGAAAAGGTGACCAACTATGGTAGGAAGAATTCCAATCAAGGAACCTATAGCTGGATATGGAATGACCTCCAAACTCTTAATGCTCCTCAAGCACAAAAAGATGCATTGACAAAGATCCTCAAAGATAGGAATTTTGTCCCATCCAATGACTAGGACATGATCCGATGGTGTGGGTCTTTAATAGGCACATACAAGGTGAAGCTCAGAAACAAGATTAAGGATATGGAATTGGCTCGAGATGATTGGCCATGTAAATTGTTTTGGGGTAGGGAATTCCTCCCTAAGGCTGAAGTTTTTGCCTGGATGGAGATTCAGAGAAGAATTCTCATAGAGGATAGGTTAGCCACCTTTGGAGTACAAGGCTCGGGAAGATGTTCTCTATGCAAAGAGAAGGAGGAATCAACAAATCATCTTCTCTTGACATGTCCCTATGCAAGTGACTGTTGGAAGATAGTAAGAAACAAGCTGAACTTGCAATGCCCCATGCCAGCTGATCTTGCATCTTGGTTCAAAATGTGGCCCCACAAGGGCAATAAATCTATTTTTGGGGGTATATGGAAGATAACCCCATCCATTGTGACATGGGAGCTTTGGAAGGAGTGAAATAGGAGAATATTTCAAGGGAAAGATATGAATAAGGACAGACTCTGGGATAAAATTGAAAGAGCCATAATAGAGTTGGTAAATGAGGATGCATAGAGCAAAGAAGGTAGATAAAAAACTTTCACAAACTCAGATGATTGCCTAACCAAAATATTTAGTGGCCTCAAACCTCCACTATTGAGTGGGAATGGAACATTTTAGTCAACTAAAGCGAAGATAGCGATAGTAGCATGGAAGGCGCTGGAACCAGGTTTGACCAAGATAAATTTTGATGGGGCTGCTCGTGGCAATCCAGGCCCAAGAGGTGTTGGTTGCATTGCAAGGGATGCATAGGGCATGGTCATAGAAAAAAGCTCCACACCCTTAGGAATTTGTTTGAATAATGAAGTTGAGTTAAGAGCATCAACCATAGGTCTTTAGTTGGGGCTAGACCTGGGAGTAAAACAAATTCATCTGGAAGGAGACTCGATGATCACAATCAATGCCATTAGGAGAGGCACCACTATGAACTAGAAACTCAATCATTTATTTTAGAGTATCAAGAAAATAGCAGACAGGTTTGAGGCCTTCAAAATTAGCCATATTTACCGAGAGGGAAATAACAAGGTGGATGAGTTGACAAAAAATCCATCAAAAAATTCCATGTAGGCGAAACCGAGAGTTGGCACAAGAGGAAATTGCTGACATCGACACTCTGGATGGTGGAAAAAGAATAACACATGGTATCAAGGAAAAAATCCAAAGATTTATTTGACAAGATAGGTGCCATCAATAGAAGGTAAAGAGCAAGCAAATCAAACAATTTTCGAGGAGAAGGAAAGGTCGAGTGGATCTCATACTACCACATTAATTTTGCTAAGTACTACCAGAAAGGTGGTGGAAAGAAAACACGCTCCAAAGGGAATAAGAATAGAAAAGATAATTATGACAAAGTAAGGCCTTTGTTGTTAAAAAACCTTGGCTGGTGCAAATTTGTTCATTCACAATAATGGCTTTCCAGAACTAGCGAGCATTAGTAATTTCTAGAGAAGTGGTGCAGCTAGGTTGTGGTAGCACAATGGAGACTTTGCTAGCCCTGGATACGGAAAAACATCAACAATCCTTCTGGGGTGAAGTGATGGATAAGAGGCTACATGGATTATTGCCCTCCTCCCATCTACTGGTTCTCTGGGCAACCAAAAAGGTTGTGGGTCTAGAATTCCTGAGAGCATATCACAGACTCAAGTCAAATTTAGAGATCCCAACCATGTTCCTGATTGTCCTTCTACACATGGGTGTTTCGAAGGAGGTAGGGAAGAAGTTGAAATAGATGGTCTTCATCCACACATGGTTGGGAGACATCAATGCGGCCTTGGACAATGTGGATGAGAACAAAAAAATCCCAATGCCACATAAATACTATATGATGCGCATGCATTGTAGGGAGGTCATAAAATTTCCCTTGATCTGAACCATTGATCCTAAAGGGTTCGATAAGCTTTGGGATGAGTGTGAGTAGAGCATTACCTTCCCTCGTAGAGCAACCAAGTTGGTGACCAACATGTTGCGAGGTTGGGCAATGTGGTATGTGGAGGACGAAAGGATCTCAAAAGAAATTGTTGCAAGGGATGATGATGATTAGGACCTTGTCTCCAGTGAGGAATGGCACCAGAATGACCCCAGAGACCCTGAGGAGAAGCCGAAAGGACCGACACACCAGAATTATGGAGTGAATTGCCCAGTGGTAGTGAACTACATTGCCTCCATGAAACACATAGAGTCAGATGATGATGACGATTGAAGAGGTCTGTTGGGTCTAGTACAATTTTTAGTATTTCCATATTTTTACCACAGTGGTAGCAAGTAGAAGGGTTTAGTAAGTTGCAGTTAGTCCCGGGATAGCAAGCAAAGCCTGTGGCTTAGCTAGGCCATTTTGTATTGAAAATTGTAAATACATACTGGGTAGGAAAGGGAGATAGGAATGACCATTTTTACAAGGAAGGCCATCAAGAAAGTATTTATGGTTGTCAGAAACTCATGTCAAAATCCTTTTTTGAAGTAATACAGGGTGCTACCCCTTAGTAGCGATTTAACAAGCAAAAAAAATAAAAATTGTAATTAATATAATATAATATATATTATATCATAATATAATATAATGTATATTATATTAAATATTATAATATATATTATATTATATCATAATATAATATAATATATATTATATTATATTATAATATATATTATATTTTTATATTATACATTTGAAAAAATGGTGGCAATTGACCCGATCATATATTTAAAAAATATAAAACACAAAACGGATATCCATTTTAAAACATATATCTATTTCCTGCATTATAAATTAAAAAAAATATGAGAGCTCATATTACATAATATTATATTATTACATAGTAATATATTATTTTATAATAAAATAATATAATATATTATAAATAATATAATATAATATGTATATATATATATATATATATATTATAAATAATGTAATATATATTATATAATATAATATATTATTTATAATATATATATAATATTATAATTAATATAATATATATTGCATTATATAATAATACATATTATAATACAATATATATTGTATTATATATTTTTATGTCAAACATTTGATAAAAAATGCCACCACTTTAGATATGGTCGGGTATCGGACCCGACCATAGATTAAAAATAATTTGGAAAAGGAAACAAATGATGGGTGCTCAAGAATGTTGTTCTTATTAACCTTTTTATAAACTCAAAAGAATTCATTATATTATTAATTAACTGATATGGCAATAGATTATATGTTTAATGTTTGCTTGTTTCATATTATACTTGACTAATTGAAGGATATATTAGATGTGGTATTTTGCATTAAATGTACTTCTTTTGGTAATTTTAATAAGGAAATGACTGTGCAAATTGAAATATCTGATGTCATGGTTGCAGTATATTCTTGAGAATTTTGTGTAGGTACTTAATTACTCACTGTTGAGTTGGATCTGTTAAAAAAATTGTTTAACAACTTGGCGTCAATCACGCTCTTGAAAGATCCTGACAGATCTTCATTTGCTATGACTTTGGATTGGCTCTCTTTGCTAATTTGGGAACTACTGCTCCAACTATGATTTGCGAGATTCTCTTGGGTACTTCCAATTAGAATTTCATTTAGTTTTTCACTCTGTAATTTGGCAGCTAGTGCCATGTTTTTGAATTCAAAATAAGGGATATTCTTATAAATATCCGTCCTTAGGTTTAATTTGAGTTAATCAATATTTTGTTGAATATTGTAACTGTTGGTACTCTGTACTTTTGTTTTGCTTGCCGAATTTGGCCAATTGGAATGAAAATAGAAAGTTGATCTAAATCAGTGTGTTTGAGGTCCCACTAGAGGCAGAGCAAGGTTCGCTCAATGGAAGGAGGTGACTCTATTTCATTTTTATTTGATTCAATTAATTATGTTTTGTTATAATTGGTTAGATGTTAGCACTTTGATTCCTATTGATTGATGTTCAACAATCATATTTACTCAGATTAAATTATTGTCATTCAAATTAGTTAGTCATTTTACTATAGATCAGTTTTAGATCAGAATTTCATTGTTTATTGTAGATTCCATTAGATATTAATTTTCAGATGCAAATAGATGTAGTGAAATTGGTAACAATGATTGATGTAAGGATTAAACTAAAGATAAATTGGAATATGTTCTTGGGAGTTAGTATTATTTCTTTCTAGATTTAAATGTTTAACTCTCTGCAACATAAATAGATTCACTATTTTCTAGATTACATTTCATTACTTGCAAGCGTAATTAGATTTCTATTTAGCAACTTTAAATTATGTATTCTAGACTTAGAGTTAAATTGATGTATTTCATAGATCTCCCAATGAACCGATTGCAGTTAAGTAAGGTAATTTCTAAATTGAGTCATTAAGATCAGAATAGGTTTAAATAAGCATTAGTTAACTAATAAGTTAGAATCATCCTTAGAAATTAGTTGCTACGTTCTATTCCCAATGAGCTCCTAAGAGCTCCCGAAGGCTCCCAAAGGAGACTGATTGAAATCAAAGTCACTGTTTACATTGAAAAACCCCCCAAATTTTGGAGTCCTTATCATATACTTCTCTGAGACACATCTAGTTTGATAAATGAAAAATCAAATGATGTGCGTTGTGACATAAACGACCTCGCCCATCATTTTTGGCACCATTGCCAAGGAACATTAAAGATTCGGCTCTTAAGTTTGAAGCCTTAGTGTTGATAAGGAAGATAGTTTAGTTTGTGGATGAGATGAGTTAGAGACCATCTAGGGAGATTTCTTCCATGAAATATTGATTTTGATCAAGAAGAACAAATTTTGCAGCATCAAATTGAAAATCAAGAAGAAAATCTAGAATAAAATCAAGAAGAAGAAATGGGTGACCAAGAAAATAATGATCCCCCACCAAATAGGACCTTTCTATATCCCATTAATCTAAACCAGGGACGTGATGAGCCCCCTATGAAAAATATTTCATCGTCAGTTTTACCTACTTTTAAGGGAAATACTTTTGAGGATCCTGACCAATTCCTCTTTGATTTTAAGGTTCTGTGCCAAACCTATGATTATACAACTGACAACCAGAAGCTGAAATTATTTCCTTCTACCTTAAAAGAGTCATCCTTATGATGGTTCATGGGTTTAGGTGAAAATTCAATCTCAACTTGGAAAGAGATGGAAACTGAGTTCTTAGATAAATACCAAGGTTACTGCTGAGTGAGGGATAGGAAAGAGGAATTATTTCAAATGAGATAGATGGAAGGTGAGAGTTTAGAGGATTATGCTGATAGATTCCAGTTTGTGCACAAAAGATGTGGGAATAGGTTTGATAATGAAATTAGTAAAACAATTTTCATAAAGGGAATTGATTATGACTCTAGGGAGTCCTTGAATCTTATGGGAAAATGATACACCAATAAGCTTACTTTGGAGGCTATTGTTGAAATATGTAGAAACTACTCTAAGACTAGAGTAGGCTCTAGAGGCTCCCGAAGAAACAAATCTCTCACCATTGATGTGTCTCAAGTGATGGAAGAGATTGCTAATTTAAAAACTAATTTACTCCTTCATTTAAATATGCAAGGAGATAAAAAGACCACTGAGCCTTTGTCCATATATTGTTGAAAATATAGAGGGAAACATCTTTTAAGAGAGTGTCCATTGAATCAAGTAGACATTTGTGAGATCTATGAGAAACATCATGCAAAAAATTCTTGTAGCCTTCTATTTGAGCTTAAGAATCATTTGAAGAAACCACTAGTGGTGGAGGAAGAACTTAACTATGTTGGGCAAAGATCTCAGAATGTTGGGTATAACTCTAATCAGGGCAATATGGTCCTAGAGCTAATTGGAATAAAAAACCTTGGTTAGGTGCAAACCAATGGAACCCCGCCTTTCCACCTCAACAACCACCTGCATTTTGGGGTCAACCTGAATGGATGGATCCCCAGTGAAACCAACCAAAGTGGAAAAAAAATCAGCCACAATGGCAACAGAACCAACCACAATGGCAACAAAACCAAACACAATTTCAGCCATGGAAAAATCAGGGATCAAGGCATCCGTGGGGATAGTCACCACAATTAACACAGGGATCTAACCCCACTCATGAATAGGTAAACTGGCCTCAAATTCCAGCACAACCTATTCCAAATCTGAGAAACAATCGCTCTGGTGCAAATCCACCTACTTTGAATGTCATTGAAGCTAATGATATTCAGTTGAGAAGCTAAAATGTGTCATTTGTACCAATCAATAAAGATCAAGAGGGTAAGGAAAGTGAAAAAGAGAATTTGAATGAAAAAAAAAAAACTTTGTGAATGAGAAAGAAGTTAATCAGGCACCCTACCCAAAGCACCTAAATACTAAACAAACTGCTCCTGAAAGCTCTCAACCTAACTATATGAATGTTGTTGACTCTCAACTTCTCTGAGAATTAAAAAATATTAACAATTGAAATACCATTGTCACAGGCTATAAATGATATACCAAAAATAAATTGGTTAGTTAAGTCCCTCTGTATGAAAACTCCGGGTAGGAAGAAGAAATTATCTCCTACCATTCAAATATGGATCAAACTAATTGATGTATTATCAGGAAGGTTACTTCCTAAAAAATATAATGACCCCGATAGTCCTCTAATAACTCTAAGTATAAGAGGAATTGAGATAACTAATGTCCTAATTGATCTAGGAGTGGCTATTAATGTTATCACCTCATATACTGTTGAAATTTTAGGAATGACAAAGATTGAACCCACCACAACTATTTTACAATTAGTTGATCAATCTACTACTAAACCTGAGGGAGTTCTTGAGGATGTTATGGTTAACATTGACACTTGGGACTATCCACTAGACTTTCTGGTCCTTAAAGCTAGGAAGAAATATTTTGGATACCCAATCATCTTAGGTAGACCATGGTTGGAAACAACTGCAACATTAATAGACTGTATATCAGGCAGTATGATCATTTCCAATGGACAGAAGAAGAAAGAGTTGTGATTATATCCTCCTACTCAACCATTAATTGAATCTAATACTCAACCATGGGTTGATGAAGATATGGAGTTTGAAGGGGATGGTATTGTGGAATTATCAATGGTTACTTTAATGGAACATGTAGAGGAATGTGAAGGAAAAAGTCTTGGTCCTGAAAATATTGAACAAGTTAAAGAAAAGAGGGACTATCATGGAATCTTGCATCAACAAGGTTCCCATCCTTGTCCTTTGAATAGACTTGTAGGGGACCCACTTGATACAAAGAATGAAACCAAGGAAATCATTGTAGCAGGAGATAAACCTCTCTTTATTAGTTCATCCTTGTCCTCTTCACAGGAAGAGAAATTGAAGGAAACTTTAGAGAATCACATTGAAGCTTTTGCATGGAAACACAAGGATATGAGAGGAATCCATCCCTCTATTTGCACACATCATATTTATATAGAGGATGTCAAACTGGCGAGGCAAGGTTAGAGGAGGATCAACCCTATTTTGAGAGACCTTGTCAAGAAAGAGATATAAAAGTTGCTAAAGGTAGGATTCATCTATCCAATATCTGATAGTCAATGGGTTTCCCCATTGGTTATTGTTCCAAATAAAAATGGTAAGTGGCGAGTATGTGTTGATTATAGGGAATTAATTAAAGCCACTAAGAAGGATTATTTTCCTTTACCGTTCATTGATCAGGTGCTTGATAACCTTGCTATTAGTAGTTATTTCTCCTTCTTGGACGGTTTTAGTGGATACAACCAGACCCAAGTAGCTCCTGAAGACCAAGATAAGACTACTTTCACATGTTCTTCGGGTACATATGCCTACATAGTTTTACCATTCATGTAATTCCCTGCCACGAGACCCTAAAGGAAGTTGCAACACAATGTGGAAGCGTACATTTTTTTTCTTCTTAAGAGTGCATTATTATCAAAGAAGATGCACAATACTTCACAACAACCTCTAAGGGTCTCGTGGCAGGGAATTACACATGGTATCAGAGCCCCAGGTTCATACACTGGATCCTCTAGGTACATTTGTGTCCACTATGTTGTCCCTGTGAATTGTTAGTGGAGTGTTAAGTGATCACGTGCTTATGAATTTTACGTTAGTATGATGTACTCTATGAAAGAGAGTAGTGTGTAAGTAACCTGATATAAGGTTATGGATGGAAGATATGATACGTATCCCATGGGTTATGGAATTTGATGTTCCTATGGGATTATGTATGTAGTTGTACCCCCTTGTAAATGTAAGAAACCAGTAACTGTATCTTGTTTGAATGTTGTGGAAACCCGTATTTGCTTTGTGTGTCCATGTGATGGTGATACTTGGTACCCATCCATGGGGAAAAGTCACATTTTGGTGTGAGATTTACCACACCATTGTGTGTGTTTGCATGTTTGTTACCTGATTGAGGGCAAACCCATGTGAGGTTTAAACTTATATATAAAAGTAACCAAAAGTTGCTCTTTTTCTTTTGGTTCTCTAGATCCTCAATCTGTGAAGGGATAGTAGTAGTCACAAGTTCCTTGGGTGGAGTGTGTAGCATACGCATATTGCACTGCAACGCATCTTAGCTCAACCAATCCCAAGGAATCATACCCACTACTTTCCCTTATGTTGGATTGAGATACTTGATCCATATGTGTTAGCCTAATCCCCACAAATTTGAGTACAACAACATGGATTTTTAGTTATGCCTAGACATTCATAGAGGCATTGATCTGGCATTATTGAGTTAACCTCATCCGTATGAGAGGTGAAGCTCGATAGCCCCATAGTGATATTATCATATTGCATTATTTATATGTACCCTATCTGCATGTGTTCTGACATGATGCAAGAGATACTCATGTTCCGACATAGTGATGGCAATGATGTCGTGTTACACGATTGCATGTGCTGAGACACGTGAAGGAACATTATGAGATTTTCTCTATTAGCCTACTTGTGCGATGAGCGTTATGGGGTCTCGAACACTTGTAGAGGGATCCTCATGGTTACCTTGATCATGTTGGTCGAGTAGCATATGAGTAGATTCTAGCCACGTATACCTCTGGCTACAACGAGTTCCTATGTGTGTCTTCTCTATCGTGTGTGGGGTGAGTTTTGTGCATGCCTATTTCTGCGGACCCACAAACACACTACCACGTGGCATATGACCAGTACGTGCCTTCTCCTGTTGGCGTATGACCAGGTAGAGTGATGACGTTTTATTAGTCATGGATACACTTTAGATCATGTGGATAGCATACTTATTCCACATCACATGAGGGCTATTATCATTCTAGTTGGATGTTGTTTCCTCTTTCTTCGTTGGTGGCTAGTATCTAGTCACATAGTGTTGTATAGTGCAATTTTAAAGATTGTGAACTTTCTTTCAGTTTTTGATGATTTTTCAGTTGATTGTGAGGGCTGACACTTTGTTTTTATTAGATTGTGAAGGTTTAGCCATGATTTGTGATCTTATTTGCTTATAACCCTAATGGTTATATATTTGATTTAGTGTTGGAATTACACGTATTTATTTCTTTATTGTTGAAATGGAATTTTAATTTTCTCTTCTTTATGAACTTGGTGGCTAAGCTAGTTATCTTTGTTGTTTTCAATGTTGGCTATGTGTCGTATTGTGATTCCTCTCCAAGGTTGTATGAGATGAACTTGGTGAGTGTGTATGAGGAAGTAGACGTAGGAAACATAGAGGATGGGGGTATGTGAGGCTATATGCAGCTAGAACCCACTACTCACATATGAGTGATGACTATCTCTTGGAGGATAATCCCCTTACACAACAAGGGATAAGTCACTGTCGTCTTGTTTGAATGGTCTCACCTTGTGTATGGCTTAACACCATTAAGCCACTGATTTGATGTTTGATCTATATGAGATGGTCTTGGTTCATGGATTCTTCTATCATGGATGGTATGCTGCTTTCCGGTGTCCTGATGGACCCTTGTGTGACCTTATGTTGTGATTTTCGGTGTTGTTTGTTGGTATATATATATGTGTTATGCATGTTTAATCATGGGTATTGTGCTTTATTTTGGATATTTGTGTGATAATTCTATCTTTTGGTTGTGACTCCTTTCTTGGGTTGTCTGTATAGGATGTTTGGGAGAGGTGATCGTGGAAACGATCATCTGAGCTCTTCTTCTCTGAGTCCCCACAAGCAAAATTGTGTGGAGCATTTGGTTCCTCGGATATGTACTTTTCTTGAGGAATTGCTTACCAAGCTAGGCTCTAGACAAGAGTGTGGTATGCAACAACACTCTGAACCTAAGCCTAAGGTGTCACAACCTCAACCTGGTGGTACTGGTTCTCAAATTAGAAAGAACCAAAACTGGAGGCATTGTAAGCGCTTCCATTTGGAGTGGTTGGCACAACGTGCATAGGCTACAATGGGTAAAGGTACAAGATGTTACAATTGTGGCCAACAGGGCCACTTAGCAAGACAGTGTTCTCAGAGGAACACACCCGGAACCAGTCAGAGATCGACAGTTATGACGCCAACAAGGAATGTGCAGGAAGGACTAGTGGAATGAGTGCAGCGGTTGATCATCGTCGGATACAGCATCAGGGTATAGATGTGGAGATTACTAGAAGTGGACAAGCAGCTAATTCAGGAGCTCATGAAAATCCTGCGGTACAAGAGGCTGAGGAAGTGCCTTCAGTGTTGTTTCCTCTGCTTTGATTCTTGTTATGTTAGGATATGTGATTTAAGACTATGTGATTGTTAGATTGACAATGTATTTGGCTTTGAGGATTATAACTCTGGATATTTTTATTTTTATGTTGGTGCATGTAGTGGTTTAGTGTTGGAACTATGAACTATGTGTGTTTTGTGAAATTTCGTACTAGAGGTTTTTGCAGGCTTCTAGGAGTAAGCTTGACCCTAGGGGGGAGAATGTAACACCCCTCTGTTTTTCTCTTATGTTAGATTATGATGCTTTATTATTTTATCATTTCTTGTAGAGCGACATGGTCTATGTGTGTTATGAGATGTACTTTCCTTGATGTTATACTTGACATGCTTTGATTAAGAATAATGTTGGTTTATTATGAAATGATTATTGCTCATGAGTTTTATTAATGATGGAAGTGTCAGTTTGGTGATACTGTATTGGTGAAGGGGACAGGATTGCATCACTCACTTGCGAGCACCCTACGATTCCGTAATTTCCTCTTCATGGTGTGTTTTATAATGATTTTATATATATGTGATATTGATGCCTTGGATACAGGTTTGCAGGTACATGGCATTGACTCCACCTGGCTTCACAAGTTTCAGGGTGTCGACCCAATGGTATGATGATTGGGAGATAGTAGCTAGGTTACTTGTCTCATGTCTACACCCTAGCCACAGTGTGTAGTCAGTCGAGTTTGTTGTGTCTTTTGTTGCTTGTTTTAATATTATTTAATTCTAAAGGGTTCATGATTATGGAAATAAATGTTTAAAATTATTGCATTAAATAATGTTGATTTTTATTTAATTAATTTTAGACATTTTGATAGAAGCTTTGTATTTAAATTAATTAATTAAATTTAATTTATTTAGTAAATTAAATTTAATCCATTGGGTTAAATTTATTTATTAAGTAATTAAAAATTAATTAATTAAATACGTTTATTTAAAAAGTTGGAAAAGAGAATTTAATTCAATTTGAAATTTAAATTTGAGTTAGAGGTAACTAAATTCAATTTGGAATTAAATTAGGATTTGAAATTAAAATTGGTTGTTAAAAGATATTTTATTATTGTCAGCATGTTGTAGTTAAATTAATGAAGAGGTTGTTGAAAATTTATTCACGGGATAAATTTTGGGGAATTGGTTGAAAGAAGAGGAAAGCTTCTTCACGGGGGTGTGAGGATATTTTTGAGAAGATATTTTTGGGAGAGGAATGGAAAATTGAAAAAAAAACAGAAGATTGTAGAAGTTTCTTGGTTGTAGGAAAATTGAAAAGAATTGTTTTATTTTATTTGCTGTGAATTTGGATACAGTTTTGGTGTTGAAAATATTGTGATTGGTGGGAAGAAGCCGTGAAGGCTTTGGAAGAGGCTTGACATCAAAGATTCAATTCATCAAAAGATTCTTAATACAAGTTCTTTACTTGTGAAATTAGATTGTTAAAATCTAGTGTAGAAAATTGTATTGTGCAGTTAATTGTATTGGTACATCTATTAAGGAAAATTAATTGTTTTTGGAGAAAAGAAATTTAAAGTTTTTGTTGTTGCCGTGAAGAATTTAGAAAATATTATCTACAGTAAAAACCAATGAATATGAATTGTTTTATTTGGGAAATTTATTAGATTTAAATAGTGAAATAAAAACCAGAGAGAAACAATAAGGGAATTAGGAAAATTTTAATTTAAAGCTTTTGTGTAAAATTGTTGAAATTTTGGGAAGGAAATTGTTTTGTTTAAATGGCTGTAGAATTTTGTTTAATTTTGTTATTTTGAAGTCTGTATAACTTTTCTTTTAGAAATAGAAACCCTTTTTTAAATTTGGGAAAATGTTTGTTGTTATTGTGAAAATTTCCTTGAGAAAATTGGTTGACCAAATGAACTTTTTCCTGTAGATGGCTTTCTTCAAAATTTTTTTCCCCAATTTAATTTATTATCGAATTTAATAAATATATATTATATATATATACATATGTATATATATATTGTTGTATATACATATAATATATATGTATATTTTTATTATGGATTTTAATTATAATGATGAATATCACCTTCCGTATGACGTCCTTTATTTAGGGTTTGAAATAACCAAAAGAATATTATTTAATAAAATTCCTCCGGTTTTTAGTTTGCTTTGGGTTCCAATCAATGGTTGGGGGAGGCATGGGAGGCGTTGCCTCCACAACCACCCTCATGAGGGGACGACTGTGGAGGAAGGGCCTTTGCAGCCCCTCCCCTCTCCTTTCATAGGCCGCACCCATATGTTTGGGTTCGGCTGTGCTTAGCACAACCACCCCAAACATAGGGTTCCCTTTACCTTTCTTTGTGCCATGTTATATTAAAAACAATGAAATTTGTATTTCGTCCGCCCTTATTCTTAAATGGGTTTTGGATTTAAAAAAAATAAAAAAATAATATTATATATATAATATTATTTATTTATTAGTTTTATTAAAGGTTTTTCATTTTTTT
The DNA here is from genome assembly GCA_007115665.2 of Sequoiadendron giganteum. Classification (NCBI taxonomy): domain Eukaryota; kingdom Viridiplantae; phylum Streptophyta; class Pinopsida; order Cupressales; family Cupressaceae; genus Sequoiadendron; species Sequoiadendron giganteum. The sequence continues at coordinate 369,997,995 of CM021110.1, read as the reverse complement.
TGATAATGTATAAATTATTATATGTTGTTTAATATTTTGTAATATTTTATTTGATAATTAAAATATTTAAAAATAATATATTTAGGTTGTATAATATATTTAATGGAAGTATAATGGATTATATATTTATATTTGATTATATAAATACATATGAAATGTGTATATTGCATGTGAGTATATATTTTAATGTATATTTAATGTCTTATTATACATATTTTGTGCATGCAATTCAGTACAATTGAAGAAATAGAAGGAAATGATTTTTATGCATGATCTGAGTTTTAAAGGGATAATTTGTTGAATGAAATAATTTATTTGAAGGAATGAGTATTTTTATTGTATTGAGAAAATCGTTATTTTAATAAAAAATAGTTAGGGAATTAAATTGTTAGATAAAAGTAGAATTTTATTCTTGGGAATAAGGAAGACTTCTTTAATGAATAAATTGATTTTGGTAATGTTATTTTAATAGAATGAATACATGTACTTTATGCATGATTAGAATAATTTAATTCCATGATCTAATCTATTGGAAGGGAAATAGTTATTGTATGAAATGAAATTATGGAAATAGGTGTTCTATTTAAATGATATAACTCTTTGGTAGGAGCATATATTTTATCATCTTAAATTGAAGAAATTGGAGAAATGTATAGAGTGATGCTTATCTCTATTTGAATTGAGAGGTGCAATTTTTATTAATTATTTTAGTGACTATATGCAAGTTTGTGTTATTTTAGGATATTGTAAACATTAAACTATTATGCCTTTATGATGTGTTTGAGATATCTTATGTGGTATTTAGGGGTAATTGAATAGAGGCATTAAATGAGGTTTAGAAATCTTCTTATTAAGGTATGTTAACTTTGAGAGTTTTTATTTCATGGTCTTGTCTTTTGTAGTTCTCCATGGTAGTGAGGATTGTCGTTTTTAGTGAGTCACCCAGTTTCCATGAACAGGGAATGGTTTGTTTCTTCTTTGAATGGATTTGTTGGATTATTTGTTCCTCCTTTGTTTGGATTGGAGATGAATCACATGATAACTGTAGGAGGGTGAAGCTCAATGGGGGCCAAGATCTGGAAAGATTTGATGGGTAACTCATGTACCTTGAGTGGCACCTCTCCTAGGTTAGTCATATGTATAGGTTACTGGTGTGTCAAACTGTTAAACTTGGGTAGCAATGTATTCTTGAGTTAGTGTTGTTATTATGGTGGTTTTGTTAGAATCATGTGTGTAGTCGAGTCAACCTAAGTCTAGAGGTTGTAGGGATTGTCCTTGTATCCTTGTTACTATCTCCTAGCATGGGGGGTGGGCCTTCGGGTACCACTTGGTTGGGAGGAACGTGCGCCCTACGCTGTTGGGTCCCCCTTGATTTGTAGATCGCGTGGCGAGGTTTTCCAGTGGAGAGCTCGCAGTGGATTAAGTATTTATTTTAAGCTTTCTATTTACTTCAGTTAGCTCTTGTTATTATTATTCCCCTCATTGTTTTCGAGGAGGAATCTTGTAATTGTAATAGTTAGGTTTGATCTACCTCATTGTAGGAATGAGTATTGTAATCTACTTATAAATTAATGTAATCTAAAGCTTATTATATTCTATTCTAAGTGTTAGTATCTTTAATGCTTTGTAAGTATGTGCAATTAAATGTATGGTTAATATTTTAATTGAAATGCTTTATATGCAAGTAGTGTGTATGTTTTGGTTATAGATGTAATCTTGTCATGTTTCCTTAGAGGTTGTTAAGAAGTATTGTGCATCTTCTTTGATAATAATGCACTCTTAAGAAGAAAAAAAATGTACACTTTCGCGTTGTGTTGCAACTTCCTTTAGGGTGTCGTGGTGGGGCATTACAATTTAGGCTATGTAATGCACTAGCTACTTTTCAAAGAGCTATTTTAGCTATCTTTCTTGATTTGACAACCTCATGTGTAGAGGTGTATATGGATGATTTCACAGTCCATGTATAGACATTTGAGGAAGCTCTTGAATGTTTAAAAAAAGTTTTACAAAGGTGTAAATACCATAGGTAATCTCTAAACCATGAAAAGTGTTCTTTGATGATGATAGAGGGAATTGTACTTGGACACCATATTTCAAAATAGGGGATTAAAGTTGACCCTAAGAAATTTGAAATCATACAAAAGATAAAAATCCTAATAAATCAAACTGGAGTTCGTAGTTTTCTTGGGCATGTAGGGTATTACATGAGATTCATAGAAGGGTTTAGTAGGATTGTTGAGCCTTTGTTTACATTACTCAAGAAAGATGCAAAATTCTTGTGGACTAATGATTGTCAACAATCTTTTGAGAAACTCAAACAAGCTTTAACCACTTCTCCTATCATTAAAGGACCTGTACGGGGAGTTCCATTTCATGTCTATTTTGATGCTTCTAATTTTGCAATTGGTGCAGTATTAGGATAAAAGGATGATAATGATGTAATGCATGCAATCTATTATGTGAGAAAAAATTTAAATCCTACAGAAAGAAAGTATACAACCACTGAAAAAGAACTTTTGGCTGTGATTTATGCAATTAACAAGTTTAAGCATTATATTATAGGTTATAAGATATTCATCCACACAGACCATGCTGCAGTAAGATATCTCATAAACAAGGTTGTGGTGGGTGGACAGATCATAAGATGGTTGTTGTTGTTACAAGAATTTGATGTAACTATAATAGATAAACTTGGCAAGGATAATGTTGTTGCAAATTTCCTATCAAGAATTGTTTTGCAGGGTGAACAAGAACCGGTGGATGATACATTCCCAGATGAAAATTTATTTGTAATATCAATACATTCTCCATGGTTTGCTGACATTGTAAATTACCTCATAATAGGGAAGTGCCACAGTCATTTTAGTTTTAAGAAGAAAAAGAGGTTAATTCATGAAATTTCTAGATTTTAGTGGATTAATGGTTTATTATTTAAGATGTGTCTTGATCATGTTCTTTGCAGGTGTGTCGTTGAGATAGATGTATATGATGTAGTACATGAATGCCATCATGAGGTGGAAGGAGGGCATTACTCTGTGATCAGTATTGTTCATAAGCTCTTAGGAGTTGGTTATTTCTGGTTGACTATGACGAAGGATGTTTCATTCTTTGTGAAACATTGTGATGAGTGCCAATGCATGGGAAGACCTACACCAACCATGGAGATTCCACTACAACCTCAAATAGTTCTTGAACCATTCAAAAAGTGGGGCATTGATTTTGTGGGACCTGTTGATCCACCTTCCAAGGGACAACACTATATTTTGGTTTGCATAGATTACATCACAAAATGGGAAAAAGTAAAAGCTTTACCAGTAGCAAGAGAAGACAAGGTGGCTGATTTTATGTACAAGAATATTCTTCAAAGATTCGGTGCACCAAGGGAAATAGTTTCTGATCAAGGACTGTAGTTCATGTCTATAATGATGACAAATTTCATGTAGAAATATGAGATGACACATAGAAAGTCCACTCCATACCATCCATAGGAAAATGTGCAAGTGGAGGTCACTAACCAAGAGTTAGAAAATATTCTGAAAAAAACTGTCATTAAGAAAAATAGTTTGGGCAGAGAGGTTGAATTAAGTTGTTCGAGCATATAATACAACCTAGAAGACTACTAATAGGTTCTCTCCATATGAATTAGTATATGGGAAGACTCCAGTCATGCCAATCAAGTTTGAATTGTAGAAACTGAGGAGAACAATGGATGTTGGCATTGATATTTCAGAAGCAGAGAAAAAGAGAGTGTTACAACTTAACCGGTTAGATGGGATGAGAATAGAGGCTCTTCAACATACTGAAATGATTCAAAAATAGAGAAAAGAGTGGCAGGACAAATATATTGTAACCAAAAGATTCAAGAAGGGAGACATGGCACTGTTGTTTGATTCAAGATTTCATGAATTTAAGGGAAAATTCCACACAAGGTGGCTGGGACCATACGAGATTGACCAGGCCTTTGAAAATGGATTTGTGCAGCTGATACCTATTGATGGAGAGAGAAGAGTGATGCTAGTTAATGGCCACAGATTGAAAATATATCACAAACCCGAATCAAGCAAGGAGTTCCTATAAGAACTGGAACATGAAATTGAATTTCTTTTGATGGAGGATATTTCTTCCATCAGGGAATGTGTTACTGGGTAACCTTTTTAAGAAAGGCTTAAATAGAAGGTAGATTTAAAACTAGAAAATGGCGGTTTACCTTCTAAATAAAGGGGATAAATTGAAAACCATAAATGATGGTTTATCTCTCTGAAAAAATATATATATAATGAAGGAATGGCTGAAAACTAGAAATGGCAGTCTTCCTGGATCAACTTCAGTTCGCTCTTGAGAGCTCCTTAAAGCTCTTGATGACTCTTGAGGATATCTTAAGTTTTCAATGATAACCTTCATGCTATTTCAGGCTTCGTTTTAATTAATTCGTTGGAATTAAATGCCAACTGAGTTAGTTAGCACACTCGAATTAAATTCAACTTTTATTAAAAGGTACACATTTATTGTGAATATCATTTCCAAATATTTTCTATTTGATTTAGTTATTATGATTTGAAATAAAGTAAGTGTTAGCATAGAACTCCCTGCCAAAAAGAGTTATTAATTTTATAATTGTAGACACAAAAATAATCCTAACTAACATCATGCATCTAAATCTGATCAATTAACATCAATTCCTCTATTAATTAAATAAATTAATTTATTTGATTAGTTTACTAAGGTGCATCATACTTGATTAAATAAATTAAATTATTTAATTAAGTCCTAAAGGTCCTCTCATCTGATTTAATAAATCATATGTCAAAACCCCTAAAATCCTCCAAGTTAGTTAATCTAAATTAATTAACCTCTAATCATAATTACTCATCATCTAGGTTTTGACTCAACCTGGGTCAAACCTAAACCCTTGACTAACCCACCCACTTACACATGAAATTTATTTTAATTAATTATCTAATTACCCCTATTTTCCCTCACAAGGCATATACCCAAAGAATATTTCCTCATTAACTCCATTTTTTTTACTTTCTTGCCCAAACAAATTTCCCCCCAAAATCTCTCAACCATATGCATTTAAGGCCATCTTTCAAATTTCAAATCCACCTAATTGCATTTACTTGCACATTCTCCAAAATGTGCTCATTCCTTGTCCACTAGCATGTTGAAAAGTGGCACCTTTCCATTGGCTCATGTTTAATCCCACATTCCTTCCATCTCTTCAATCTTCAACTCTTGAATCTATAAATGCAGGGCACTTCTACTCCAAGTCTATCTACAATCTCAAGCATTTTCATTATCATCACTTGCATCTTGGCATCAATATAATTTTGAGCTTATCAAAAGGGGTTGGGAAAGGGCTACTTTCCACATCAAAGTAGCACCAATCCCCCCATGGGATAATGGTTTGAGTAGTTTAAGGATAGATTTCATGTTTATCTTGCTTGTAATTTCATGTTAGTTTGATATTTGTTATCATTTCCTCAACAAGTTCATGGGGAAGGTTTTTATCTCATTTGTTCAATATTGATTGATTTAACTCATATTTTTCAATCTTTGCTCAATGTAGATTTTAGCCTTCACATTTTGGCGCCCACTGTGGGGCAAAAATATAATCTTTGTTTATGTTCATTTCCGTTTATTTCAAGCATTAGATAGGAAAAATAAAGTCTTTCTTTGCTATCCATATAAAACTTGAAGCTTTGTTTGCTCTATTACCAATCATGTAGACTTTAAACTTTGTTTTCTTTGTTGTTATTCACATTTCAAACACAGGTCACAATTTGGTAATCACAATTGTGGTAGAAAAGAACGACAATTCAAGTTATTTCAGACCCTTTTTTTTAGAATCATTGTAATTAGTCATTGCGCTTTGTTTACAAGTTGATTTGTTAACACTTTTCTAGTTTTTACTAAAGATTTTGTGCAATCTTTGACTATACATGAAAATTATAAATTATATCAAATTTTTTTTGAACTTTAATCATCATTGTATATTACTTCATCTGGAAAGAAAAAGGTTAGCTTATAAACCATCATCCAGAAAGTCCAACTTCGAATCAATAAAAATTTGATTGATCTATCATAGCGTTAACATTGACATTTATATTTCTCAGGTATCCACGCAGAGGCTTGATACAAATGGTTTAGAATGGCGTACATTGACCACACATAAGGATTGCTAGGATGATAAGTTGCCAAGATCACATCCAATAACTCAAATTTCACTGTAGTGTGTTCTCATTATTCTGGATTTTAGTCCCTTTCTCCTTATTGTAATCTACACATCTCTCATACAAACAATAAAGTAATGTTGATTTTTTCATCTGTGGCTCTCGCTCTAGCAAAGCAATTACATATTTGATGTGTATTGAGCACAAGGCTTAGTCTGAGACAATGGCCCTAAAGTTCTCCCCGGATTTTGAACTATTCTAGGTTTAGTCGTTTATTCACTAACATTATGTCTTTAATATTTAGGCGCTAATATCATTACCTTTAGCAGTGGTGCGAATGACAGTGGTAAACTTTACATTTGAAGCAAATCTGTTTTAGATGTATACTTGAGCATTTTTAGCATTATTGTTGTTCTAGAAGCATTGAAAACTATTAAAATAGTTTCTCAAGTTTTCTCTATATTTCTAGTAGTTTACACTTTACAGTCATGGCTAGCTTTAGAGGGGGTTTGTTGCAGGAAGCAGAGAGATCTACTGGTTATAGGTCCTATATATGATGCACCTATCAAAGATGATGCACCTATATTAAAATTCTCACACAGCCTTTTGGGATGATGCGGTATATTTTGATGTTTTTAGCTGATTTTATTTTTACCCTCAATAAATCTCTTTATGTTTTGAGCATAATCTTTGTCTGCAATATTTAAGAGGAGAATTCATCATTTTATGAGGAGCCCATAAATTAAGCACTGCTCATACCTGACCTATATACCCAACCCATTCCCATTAATTTACAAGCACACCAATTAAGTTGTAGGTCACATATTAATTTGTAGGCTGCACACTTATTGTTGAAAGGGAGGCTATTTTGGTTGAAAGAAGTGACATTTAAAAGGAAAATTTTGTATTTGGTTTTACACCTGCCAATTGCATTAGCTTGAAAGTTCCTACATGCCTTTGTATTTTTTGCACAGAGGAGGATGCTAGTCAAATGTTGTAGAATTCGACTTTACACATGCTAATAGCATTTTCTCAAAAGTTTCTAAATCATTTTCATTGTGTTGTGCTAATGTTGTAATTGTTGTAGGCCATAAGACCACATCATTTTTTAGGAGAGTTGTGAACATAGTAGTCGCCTTTGATAACCAACTTGACATATGTTGTTCTCAAATGTCCAAGAGCTGAATCTAAGACTACTAGCAGTTGTCTTGCAAATTTTTATCGCTTTTGATTAGATCAATGTCATTATGAAGCTCCACTTTGATTTCATAGTATATGGTAATAAAGTGGTCTGACATAATATTTACTACCCCATGTGACACTGTAAGAGAGTTGGAAGCCTACGAATAATGACTATTGTGTTTTAGTCAAAATGAATGGGTGATGTATCTACCTAAATCATTAAGAAGAGAGGAATCAAAGAGGCAGGGCGACATCTAATTAAATGCATTGGTGTGATTTGATTGCAGGTTAAATAGACCACTAGTTCTTTTAGTTGGAACATCTCTTCTTAAGCAAATCTTTAAGAAAATTAGGAAGATATAATTGCATTGATAGACTAAATAGTCCTTGAAGGCATTGAAGGCTACACTATTGTTTCTCACTAATTTGGTGTTCCTCTATATTTAATCAATGACTGTGTAGGGTGGATGCATCTTCATTAAATGATGTCACTTGTTTATGACTTGTCTGCATTAAATCACTGTCAAACTTTACTTGGTTGCATTAAACTGTCTAATTTTGGATTGCTAATGAAGAAGGTGTTGATCTTTGTTATATGAACAAATATTTTAGCTCTAAAATTTAGTTTTGATATTGTGATATTGCAGGAAAAGGGATTTCATTTGCACAAGGAATTTGTAAAATTGAAGCAAAGGAAACAATCTTTGGAGAATATTTGAGTTGAAGAAAATCGAACATTAAAATGAAGATTTGAAAAAGCATTTTTTAATGCTTGTTATAATCTAGGGGTTTAAAATTAACCATTGACTTGACATTTTCAAGTTGGTTAAAATTGAACCTTATAAACATACTAGATTTTGATTTGGTGTAAAATTTAACAAACAACTCCAAACATTTCATTTTGGTGCTATAAAATGAATACATTATTGCTTTTGGAATCTAAAATGAACAGGCATATTTTGTGTTTTGTAATATTTTTCACAAAGTAATATCATTTAAAAATATGTATGCGCTTCTCTTGTGCCTCACAATGATCTTGAGAATCAAAAGGATTTTTTATGATATTAAGTTGTGTAAGTGATTACCTCCACATTTGAATTTGGGTTCCTAAAATAAAACAAAATCTTGTGAGTGTGAGTGGAGTACATCATGAGTGTTCTCTCTTTGTTTCTCAACAAAGATCGATCGAACTACTGATGTACTTGCTCAATTTTGTTTATCCATAGAGGGCCTTCCTTGTGGGAAAAATTAATCACCCTAGGGAACAACCCAACCGCTAACACACTAAAGCCAAGAGACTTCCAACTGGTATATAAGTGTGGATACTTGAGGAAAGTTTGAGTATCACGAGGATCATTTTGAGAAGAAGGGAAACAATGGTCTCTTTCCACATGGATAGTCCCCCACGCATGAAATTCCTACATTAAAGCCCCTTGTCTAGAAAGGCCAAAATCCTTATCTTTTTGTTGGTGCAAGAACGGTCATTTTGAAGCCGTCCCGCATTTTTATAGCTCTTGGTAGAGATGAGAAGTATGCCATGGGAGTTTCATGGGTACTGATGCTTGGCTAACCCGAGAACCGAGTGCACTATAAGAGGGAGCCTGTGTAGTCAAACATCTAATCATCTGCTAAGGGTAAGCATAGCTAGATTCATCCAAGTGGGAACTCAACAAATATTTCCTGTTTTATCCATAGGGTTGTGCACATTCTTTAAAATAAAAATTATTTGCTTGGATCTAAAATGCTTGAAAATAAACATTCACAAAACCCTCAAAATTTCAAACCCTTTAGGGGGAGAAAATACCTTTGATGAATCCAAGTGCTCTTGCTTTCCCTAGGGATTTCATCCTTAGAGGCTTCTAAGTATTTGGATTTAATCACAATTTGTTCTCACTAAAGTCAACGTTAGGAAAATTTTGCCTTGATTTCCTTGATTTCCACATGATGGACTTTGTGGGATGAAAAGAAGTTAGGACATTGGACATCGAGTTTGAAAATATAATCAAGAGAGTGTTTTTGATAAAAAGAGCTCATTAAGAAAAGTTAATAACAATTGAACCCCACACATGTGCTTGGTATCTTTTGGTCATATGGTTTTCCATGCAAACATTGGTCTTTTGGTTTGAAATAATCTTAGGGAAAAGCATGTTCTTCAATATCTTGGTCTAGTAAACAAGTCCTTAGGTTCATTTAGGATCAAAATCAACATTCTCATCCATCCCTCAAACATCAACCAAAACTCATCCCACCAAACAACTTTAGAGCTTTGGAAACATCATTATCTAGACTTGGGTACATCCTTAAACCAAATCAAAATCATCTGTTTAGTTAGGTGTGTGTGGATGAATCCTTCCTCACACACTTAGTTAAATTATCACCCTTTTGAACGAGTCCATCCTAAGATAACATCTAACATCTTGGGATTCACAAGTTCATTATCCAATCAAAACAAATTAAAATCAAATCCTAAAGTCTAGCATTGATCCAAAGTTCCTAAATGTTCAACTCCCATGTCACTCACCATTTCATCTTTCATCCTAACATTGGTCCTAAATCCCTTAGAGGTCAACAAGGTAAAAACACAAGAAAACAAGGAATTTAAACTCGACTCATACATCATGAGTAATCCAAGTCAACCAAACTATCAAGGCCTTACAATACCAATGGATTGTCGAAACTCGCATTTATACAATCCATACATGGGATCATTATCTCCTACATACTTCAATGATATAACAAATGTGAGTTTTCCCAATCTAAATTTTTGAAAACCTTTTCCTATGGTAGATTTAAATCAAAATAAAAGCTTACAAATCTATCAACCAAACAATCAATGCATGAGTCTTCTTCCAAACAATATTATCCCACCAAATCCATACATGCTGAATATGACTATACCAAGTGCAAGTTTATCGAACATGAACATTTCAAACCCATACTTGGTAAACTTTGGGATAGATATGTTTGAAAATCATACAAATGTTGTTCAAAATCCAAGCAATATATTGACAACTCCATGTATTGATCTAGGTCAAGGTAACACCATGCAAAATCAAAGTTACCCAAATCAAAGCAATATGTTTCCAAACCAAAAAAATGTTCAATTTCAACCTATAATGCCAAATCAAAACATTGTTCAAGATCAATCCATCCATGATCCCATGAAAACATCACAAGTATACATTCCAAATATACTTGCTCAACAACCAAATCAACTATATCAAGGGGGTCAAGATCAAAATCAGGATCAAATGTTGCGAAATCAAATTTCTTCACTTAGGAAACTCATTGATTCATATCATGAAGAGGCATCTCCACCCAAAAATATACACATGGTAGAAGGATTATCTCATCGAAGCATTGAGTTCTGTCCACAACCACATCAAAAACAATATCTCCAATGTCAAGAAGTTGGATATCAAGATCAACAACATCAACAACAAACCCAACCTCCACATCTCAAAGATCAATCACCACATCTCCAAAATCAATTGCCACAAGGTCAATTTAAAGTAAAAATATCACAAGGTAACAAACAAAAATACACACCACTTGGGGAATCAATCAAATCAGTCCTACAACTGTTGATACAAGAAAATATCATTAAAATCCTCGTTTATGAGAATTATCAAGAGCCCCAAGTTAAACCGCCAGGGTATAACGAGAAGCACCTTTGTGATTTTCACAAAATAAAGGGACAAACATCAAATTTTATTCAACTTAAAAATATTGTCCAAGACCTTATTGATCAAAAAATAATAATTATTGGGGACAATGATTTGGATTCAACCACTAGCGATAGCAGTGACAATCTCTCCTCCACAATTGTTGAAAACAATGATCAATATCTATCCATCGATGAGAACCTTGAATATTTTTCCACCTCATCCAACGATCAAATCAACATACATCAAGAGCCACTTTTTAGCCATGATCAAAACCCTTGTTACAATGATCTATTTCTAGATGTGTTGATGTTATTTAATCCTATTGACATAATCCAATATCCATTCACCAATGATCATGTTGAAAATGCCTCTACATCACCTAACGAGTTAGAGGACATATCTCAAAAATTTATTCTAAAGAATGATCAACATCTATCACCAAGGTCTGGAAATGGTCCTTCCCAAGATATATTGACATCCTTTGACTTCATGGTCGTAGATACTAAAGGGATCCTCAACTCAACATTTGATCAAAATCCACTCAAAGATCAAGAGGATATTAGGCCACTTCCCATGACTAAGGACGATTCCCAAGAACCCTTTGTAATAAATCCATCCAAATTGACCCATGTAAAGAACTTGATCCAAAGCATGTTGAAAGTAATTCCAACATTAATCAAGATCAAGAATTCGTATCTCCAAGATACTACAATGATCTAATGGACACTATCCTATCTATACAAGATGTCACAAAAGATGATCATATCCGTATAACACATACTCCTCCATCTACCCATGAGATACTTTCTTTGGATGGACATGTAGATGATCTTCACTCAAAACAAGAGTCTCATACTCTTGATATCATTACCAAGGAACACGAGTCTCCTACTCTTAACATTTGTACACCTGATCAAGATATAGAAAAATTTAAAGACATCAAAAATGGGTCATAAAGAAGGCTTCTACAGAAGTGGTGAATTAGAAACATCCTGTGAAGGCATATGAAGAATGAATCATGAGGAAGAATTTTATGTGGATAGTGGATCATCAACACCTCTTAAAGAAGCATTGAAAATAAATATTTCACACGATCAAGCCAAAGATATCAATCAGGAAGTTATCCCACAAATGGAGGATCCTATCACTCATAAACTTGGATCACTTACCTTTTTTAGGGAAAGCTATCTTATCAATGAAGAAGCGGCCACCTTTGAAGATCCACGATAGAGTAGAGAAGGATCAACACCTTGTTTCCAAGGTAAATCATATCCTATTACAAGTAAAAAATTTCAACAGATGAATTATCAAGGCTGAGGATTAGGCTTACATGAACAGGGTATCCTAGAACCAGTGTACATTATTGGAAATCCTAAGCATCAAGGTCTTGGTTATTCAAAAATTAAGGGATCTAAACATATTAGTGATACCTCTATAAAACTGGGGGAAAATTTGTCTCAAGAAAACGCCAACATAGGGAGCACGAAGAATCCTTATGATGAAACCAATGCTAATGTTACAACCTTCCATGTCATGAATCTTCATCCACCCATCACCCCATCCACGAATTGGGACCAACATCAAAAGAAAGATTTGAATCAAAGCACAAAGAATGTTATCAAATAAAAAGAAGCTGAGAAGCATAATGGAAAAATCAAATACAGATGGATACCAAAAAATACAAGGAAAGATTATCCCTATCAAACTCCATCAGTAAAAGAAACTATGGGGAAAAATAAAGAAAGGGGCAAGTATCCATCAAAGATGTCCACAAAGGAAAAAGTAGGATTCTCAAGTGACGTACAAAGTGTATCAAGAAGTTGGTCCTAATTCCATGCACACTTCCGTATCCACCCATTATTGCCCATCTTCCCAAGTTTGGAGAGTCAAAGGTTCCAAACTGTCAACCAATCCATCTTTTACTCCTAAAAAATCAACACCATCCCCACCTCCACGCATGATATCAAATTCTCACATTGACCATGTATTGGAAAAAAACCTTCATTGTAACGATTCATAAGACATTCTATTGTGATGTGCGCACAAAGACAAAGTTAACCTTGGTATCAACAAAGTAGAACAAAATTCTCAAAAGTTGCATTCAAGTGCACGTATCTTAGCAAAGAAGCTTATTCAAGTAGGATATTGATGGAACATTATGACAAAAGAATCAACATCGGCAGCACCAAGTGGTTTAACATGAACTTAAATATTTTGCAAAAAATCCAAAAAAATAAAAAAATTAGAAGGATTGAAAATAGTAAAAATAAAAATCCTCCTCCAGTGAAAACCACTATGGTGGCTCTTTGGACAAGTACCATGATGAAAACTTGGAAAATAGGCATCATGTATAAAATTGAGCATCTACATGTGCCACTTTAGAGAAAGAATCTTATCACATCCATAATAAAGCCAACATTCCATCCATAATAAATCCATTCATCCACAAACCATTTATCCAATCCATTTTCATCCATTTGCAAATTTTTGTCTACACTTTACACTTGCTTATGGTAAACATCTTGACATGGGTCATTTCCATTTATCCTATCCTACCCAACATTATTTGAGCCATGAAGCATTATCCAAATGAGCATCCTTTGTTTGAACACCTTATCTTGTCACAAGATAATCCTTGGCATCCTTTGCGTTCTTACCATTTCCATCCATCCATACATCTATCCAAGAATCCACCCATGGCATTTCAAACATTGCTAGACACTTGGAGTAGATATTTAAATCTTGCTTCGGGAATAAATCTTGATTTATCTCATGTGGAGATCCAAAACATTGGCAAATGTGAAATCAAATTGGTCAAAGCATTAGTGATCCAAAATCCAAATCACTAACCCTTGGCATATTTTGACAAGACGATGTTCCTTATCGAGCTTTATCTTTCATCAAACATCAATCCAAAAAATCAATATCAATCGCATCTAACTTGCACTTCAACATCACATCAAATCATCAATTTTTTTTAATTCCAAATCAAGCTTCAAAATCCCAATCAATCAAATCCATTCAATCCATCATCATCTTGAGATATCCTTTCCAATCCTTGTGTTGCTTAACACTATCCTTGCATTGTTGTGTATCCTCAATAATGTTATCATCATCAATCCTGATCAATCAAATCAAGTCAATCCATCATCATCTCGGGATATCCATCCCAATCCTTGTGTTTCTTAACACTATCCTTGCATTGTTGTGTATCCTCAACAATGTTATCACCATCAATCTAATGAATCAACCTTAGCTTGGTTTTCAACAAAAATCCCAAAACAGAGCACTGATATCATCCATATCCAAATAGTCAAAATCATGCAAAAACCCAAGAAAATCCAAAAAAATCCAAAAACATCCTTAAAATCTCAGAAAATGCAAAAAAATTCAAAACATCTCAAAATCCCAAAATAGGTCAAAAAGTCAAAAAACATAAAAAATATGGCATTCGAACTATGTTGTCTATGAGCTTAAACATAGGAAAGACCATCATCGATGGGCCCCTGAGACACAAAATCCAAAAACATTCATAAAATCTCATAAAACCCAAAAACATTTAAAAAATTGGAAAATCAAAACATTTGTAAAATCTCAAAAAAACCTCAAAACATCAAAAAAATCCAAATATTTTAAAAATCTATCTATCTCCATCTCACCTTCACTCGAAATAATCATCCTCTCCTAATAAATCATTGTCACCTTCATCCTTTGGCAAAAAAAATAGAAACAACCACAACAATCAACAAAAAAAAACTTCAAATGTAAAATCAAGCTCTTGATCTTTTTGGCAAGCATGTCAATCAACCTTATATCAATGGCCTTTTCAACCTATCAACTTGCCACTACTCACTAAAATGTCCTAAGATGCATCCTTCCTACAATGGGAATTATCTCTGAAAATCACTTTGGATACTTATCCTAAACAAAACAACTTGCCACCATCCATTAACATGTCCTAGGATGCATCCTTCCTACAATGGGCATTATCTTTTGGAAAAATCAGTTTGGATTCTTATTGTCAAAACACATCCCCTTGGCTAGAGGTATGAAGAACATTGGCTTGTTTTTTCACTTGATCTTTTCTTTGATTTATCTTATTGTGCTCATTCCAATGACCTCTCGATGATGTCTAAGAATTTTTTTTTAGAGAGAAAGGAATGGGGAATTGATCATTATCTTTCGTTTGTTGTTCTTGTTGGAAATTCTTGTAATATAACCTTGGTGAATACTCGCTTTGTTAGGTATGTATGGAGGGTGTTTTGAATAGCTTGTTGACTATTACATTGAAAGGCTATTCCTTTCCATGTTTTGGTCTGAGATGTTTGAAAAATATGAAGTACATCCAAGAAAGGTTTCTGTATGTTAGGTGTGAACAAGGATACTCCTATCTGTTTTTTGAGTCAAATTCCATCACACTAGGTACAATGCCATCTTGGTCCTTTATACCTTGATGCATCGTATCTATGTGTGTTATCAAACATAAGGAAAGTACGCACTTTAATCCCCAATCCCTGGATAAGCAATACATCACCATCATTCATCATCATCTCTAATAAAGTCTCGATGAATCATAGATTCACGGGTTGATCCCTCTCATTATTTTATCCTCTTTCACACTAACATGTCTATCATGCATCCACCAACTATCTACATCCTGCATATTCATACATCTCATCATAATAGTTAAGATCATTCATCTCACATACATTGCATCATCATTTAAGATGCTCAGGATAATATAGATTTGTTATTATCAGCATCTTAGTTCATCTCATTTGAATCATCATATAGATCTATTAGTCTAACCATCCATACATCCATCTTGAACCTCTTTGTCGTGATATCGACCCTCAAATTGAACTTTTCGCTCAATCTCTCGAGGGGGCAATGTGCCAACGTACTTTTCGCAGGAGCATCCAAAAATATTAGATTTTTTTTTAATTTCAATCTTGGTGGCATCATTCTTTGAACCAATGCAATAGGTACATTGCTTCAAAGAGGGGAAAAATGTAGACATGAAAATAATCCTAACATCATGCATCTAAATATGATCAATTAACATCAATTCCTCTATTAATCAAATAAAGTAATTTATTTGATTAATTCATTAAGGTGCATCATACTTGATTAAATAAATTAAATTATTTAATTTAGTCCTAAAGGTTCTCTCATCTGATTTAATAAATCAAATTGATTAATTCAAATGTTAAAGCCCCTAAAATCCTCCAAGTTAATTAATCTAAATTAATTAACCTCTAATCATAATTACTCATCCTCTAGGTTTTGACTCAACCTGGGTCAAACCTAAACCCTTGACTAACCCACCCACTTGCAAATGAAATTCATTTTAATTAATTATCTAATTACTCCTATTTTCCCTCACAAGGCATATTCCCAAGGAATATTCTCTCATTCACTCCATTTATTTGAATTTCTTTCCCAAACAAATTTCCCCCAAAAATCTCTCAACCATATGCATTTAAGGCCATCTTTCAAATTTCAAATCCACCTAATTGCATTTACTTGCACATTCTCCAAAATGTGCTCATTCCTCCTCCATAAGAATGTTGACAAGTGGCACCTTTCCATTGGCTCATGTTTAATCCCACATTCCTCCCATCTCTCCAATCTTCAACTCTTGAATCTATAAATGCATGACACTTCTCCTCCAAATCTATCTACAATCTCAAGAATTTTCATTATCATCACTTGCATCTTGGCATCAATATCATTTTGAGCTTATCAAAATGGGTTGAGAAAGGGCTACTTTCCACACCAAAGTAGCACCAATCCCCCCATGAGATAATGGTTTGAGTATTTTAAGGATAGATTTCATGTTTATGTTGCTTGTAATTTCATGTTAGTTTGATATTTGTTATCATTTCCTTTACATTTCCTCAACAATTTTATGGGGAAAGTTTTTATCTCATTTGTTCAATATTGATTGATTTAACTTATATTTGTCAATCTTTTCTCAATGTAGATTTTAGCATTCACAATAATAAATGAGTTTAATCATTTTGAATCTAGTGGAAGAATCAAGAGGTGATTTTGAAAAGACTGCAGTAGTAATGCTAGGTAATAGTGAGTTGTCCCATGTCCACATCTAATTTACTGATGTCATTTGTGTCACGAAATTTATGAATAGTAAATATGAAGTATAGGGTGGTGGCATGCGAATTTTCTGGATGAGTAAATGAAATAAATAATGACATGTGTGATTGATGTGAAGTTTCTAAATTGCTGCAGTTGGAAAATGTGCCATTCTGTGTTTTTACTTAATTGAGATAGCCATTTTCTTCTAACAAAGTTATAGAGCAGAGCCCGATGGGAAACAAGCGGAATACTGAACCAAAGAATTTTATTCTCGACCCAGATTCTGAAAGATTATTAAGAGAATTTGGGTGGTTAGATTTCATCCTAAAGTATGAGGGATTCCAATAGGATTTAGTTGAATAATTTGTGTGGAATTTCCATGTAAATGTCACCAGAGTCCAGGATGAAGTAATTGAGGTCACTACGGAAATTATAAGTGAAACCTTAGGAATTCCTGCTAAAGGAAAGCCAGTGGAAAAAGGGAATGTAAAGTATGAAGAGTTAGTGGTAGCATTTTCCAGAGAACCTGAGAAAAACCTAGAGATTGTATTGCACAAAGGAGAGCAGAGAGGAATTTCACGCAATAGTCTAGAAGAGCCATGGAGAGCTACTCTCACTTGGCTTATGAAATTTTTCACTTGTGAAGGTTAGTATGGCACTGTGTTGGGTCCAAGAATGTGGTTATTAATACATTTGAGGTATGGAGATATAGGCCCTTCTACCAAAATCAATTTACCTACGTTTTTGTTTTCCCAAATTTTCTCCATGATAACTAGGGTGAAATCTAGGGGAGAGTCTTCAATTAAGTATCATGGTTTAATACACCTGATAATCAAGAACCATTTCTTAAAGAAGGAAACAAGTAAAGAAGGGTGGTTAGAATTTTTTTCTACACCTATTAAAAAACAAAAAGGGAAAATCATAAAGGGGCCTGCAAAAAAATTGGTGAAAGGAGAATCCTCTAGTAGAAAATAGAAAAATGACAAGAAAAAGAGGAAATCACAAGAGTCTGTTTGGGTAACTCGTAGTGTTAACAAAAAGAGGACACAAGACAAAAAAGTAAAACCCTATCATAGTTGAGAATGTTGTTTCAACTCTTGAGGAAACCCCAGTTTGTGAAACCCAATAGGAAAATTTTGAAGTCTATGGGGAAGACCAACCACCTGAGCAGTTACCTGAACAACCTCACAGTCCTCCTAAAGCCCCCTTTTTTGTCTCTTGAGAGGACACCTGTTAGAGAGTCGTTTGACTCTACTAAAATATTTAACTCTTATTTTGAAGAGAGAGGCCTCAAAGGAGTATGAGGAAGAAGTTGAGAAATCTCCCTCACAATCCCCAGTTGTTGCATGAAGAAAAGAAAAAGAACCGATAATTGAAAAAGAAAATTCCAATCAAATACATGAGGAGGAAGAGTCAAAGGAAGAAAATGAAATAGAAAAGGCTATGGATATGTCAAAGATACAAAAAAAATTGGAAGAGGAAAGAAGGAGGATAGAATTCCTCAAAGAGAAATTGAGAAGGAAGGAAGAATAATTGCAAAATTCTTTTAGTAAAACAGAGCAACTAGAAAAGGAAATGGTTGAAAAAGAATGCAATTTTCAAGGAAAAATAAATGAAACAACAAGAACCTTACAATAGGTTAATGCACAAGCATTAGCCAGGGAAGAGGAAATGACAAGGTTCAATACAGAGGAAATAGGGAAACTAAGGGAAGAGTTGCATCAGAAGGAATACCGAGTAAGGAAACAATCCAATATGTTGTAGTTACATGAAGCTTCTACATTGTATTCTCCAAGCAGATATCTTTCATTAACTACAAAGAAACTTAAACATGAGAATGAACAATTGAGAAATCAAAACTTTTAGTTAGAAAGAGAAAACGATGAAATGAATGAAAGATTACAACAAATGGTGGAATTTTCTTATGCAATGTTATCAATGAGAAAACCTTCAGGATCCTATGCACTCTTTTTGAGAGAAAGGTTTCTCTAGTGGAAAATAAACCAGCTGTTACTCAAAAGAAAAATAGATTATGAGGATGATAGAGAATTTCTTGAGGATTTATTCAATAGTCATCCCACTATCCAGAATCATATGTGCGAGTACTTTCAACATGGATTTTTACTTGGAAACTTTCCACAATCCTTCCTTAATGTTTTCATAGGGGAGCTTCAAATAAGATCTTTTGTTTCATTACTAAAAAACCAAGTAGAATGGGAACACATGGAGACTCAATATAAAGAGGCACAATTGAAACTAGGATTGCCAAAGAGGAAGAGACCCCATGGTCTAGACCTTTCAGAGCTCAATTCAGATTCTTTTCCATGTTAGAAAATGTAGCTCCTCCTTATAGAAGAAATCTGAATGAGATCATCCAATTTTTTAAAATGATTCAAGATCATTTCCCAATGAGAGCTCTAAGTGCAACAAGAGCCAAATTCAAAAGTATTCCACCACAACTGAGAAGAAGAGAACCTATTTGACCCAAAAACATCACTTGGAGCCTAACCAAAGTAAAAACTGTGATTGATATTATTGAAGAGCAGCAAAAAAACTGGATAGGATTGATATCATTTCAGCACTAGCATTTGATGCACCACATAGTTTATTGGGGAAAATCTAAGGGAGTGGTTGACAGTAGTTGAAAAAAATAAATGGGTATGCTCATCAAAGGAGGTTCTTGGATTATGTGTTGCATGATGCTAATTTGGAAGAAATAGTTACTTGGTTGATGGCTAAGAACAAAAAATTACCAGTGCCTCAACCACGATGACATGGTTTACATCAAGAGGGGGAGGATGGTGAGTGCTCAAGAATGTTGATTTTATTAATCTTTTTATAAACTCAAAATACTTCATTATATTATTAATTAAATAATATGGTGGTATATTATACGTTTGATGTTCGCTTGTTTCATATTATACTTGACTAATTTAAGGATATATTAGATGTGGTATTTTTCATTAAATGTGTTTCTTTTGGTAATGTTAATAAGGAAATGACTGTGCAAATTGAAATATCTACTATCATGGTTGCAATATATTCTTGAGGATTTCATGCAAGTACTTAATTGCTCACTATTGAGATGGATCTGTTAAAATTTTTGTTTAATAGCTTGGCATCAATCATGCTCTTGAAAGCTCTTGACGGATCTTGATTTGCTATGATTTCAGATTGGCTCTCTTTGTTGATTTAGGAACTACTGCTCCGGCTGTGATTTGCGAGATTCTCTTGGATACTTCCAGTTAGACTTTCATTTAGTTTTGCATTCTATAATTTGGCAGCTAGCGCCATGCTTTTGAATTCAAAATAAGGGATATTCTTATAAATATCCATCCTTTGGTTTAATTTGAGTGTCAATATTTTTCTGAATATTGTAACTATTGGTACTCTATACTTTTGTTTTACTAGCCGAATTTGGCCAATTGGAATGAAAATAGACAGTTGATTTGAATCACTATGTTTGAGGTCCCACTAGAGGAAGAGTAGGGCCCACTCAACCGAAGGAGGTGACCCTGTTTCATTTTTATTTGATTCAGTTAATTCTTCTTTATGTGTTTTTATGCACTTCTTAACACAAGTAATGCATAGGTGCACCACCTCTCTTGAAAGACAATCTTCCACAATTAGATTGCAAAACACTATCTCAAGGTCTCTAATGTTAGGTCTTGACAGTGCTTGGAATATCTTAGCTGATTTATGTGATTTGTTGAAATCACAAGGCGGTCTTACAGATGAGTTACAAAGTGGGGAAGTTGGATATGCAAATGGAGTTCTTAAGATGGGAGAGTTGTTGTGCATTTGCTGTAGGTTCAAACAATGGTTTCGAACTCCATTTTATCATTGGATTTAGCTTTATAATGTGCAATGAACCTTGCCCGAGGTTACCTATTAAAAAAGGAAAAAGAGAAGGGAAGAGAGTAAGTTCCTACACCTGAAACTATGAATGGAAAGTGATCATGGAGGGTGCTACCATAGACAAACTCCCTAAACTAGGTTTTGCTTGGCCAAGAGGATCCTACAGTTACACAAAACCAGTGAAATCTTCTAAGGACTGTAGTTTTTCAGATTGCATACACACATCATGAACATGCAAGTGAACTAAGTTGCAAAAATAAAGTAAAGAAGCTCAGACTAGATCTACAAAGTGATTCATCATCAACAAACCAAAAAAGGCATGGGTTGGAAATTCATCAAATACTATAACAACAAACACCATCATCACTTCCCTTCAAGAAACTAATAAATAAACTAATAAGGGAAGTAGAACCATGCACACATAATGATAAAGCTCAAAAGGAAACACCCATGAATTATGCAATGTTGTTTTCTATTGCTACAAAATTCTTTTACACCAGCTCTCCAACCATTTACAAATGAGGGGGAGACCCCTATTTATAGTTTTCCAAAGCCCAAATGAATGACTAGGATTGAATTACATTGTGTGGAATAGATTTTATTGCACTAGGGCTTCACCTACCCCACAATATTCAGCAATTTAAAATACATCATTGTCTTTTCCCTATTTTGTCTTTTGATGCCTAGGTGTTGTAGCAGTTTTTTCTTCTGGCTGATTTCCCTTTTACTGTAGCTAAAACTACCTAAAAGTTGACCTTTGCTTGATGGAATTGCAACATTCTTCATTGGATCAAATGGGTTTGTCGACGACTGACATCAATGGATTGGTTGCCTCTAATTCGGGTGGACAAATCCTTAAAGATCATCATCATCTGGTGAAAAGTAGGACAACTCGCCTATGCTTTCTTCAAGGCCACCCCCTTGCATTTTGTCATTGACTTCCTTGGCACAAAAATTCTTCTAATGCCAACTCCATTGATGGGTTCTATGAAGAGAGGTGAGAATAAAATGAATGATGACAAGAGCTACGTGCTTTTCCTTGTTCAAATTTCTCAATGGGTCTCCCCGACGGACCCGTGGTAGGCTTCTTAATTCCTACATACATGAAGTGTTGTAAGTGATTTCATACACAAATCAAGGAAAATGTTAGTCAAATCTTGCAAAATCCTTGTTAGATTCACCCATGCATTATCAAAAGATCATAATATTTAGTGTAAATTTCCATTAGCAGTTTACTAGAGGGAGTTTGGTCGGTTCGGGCCCAAGAGGCTAGACTTCCGTAGCCAAAATGTTGTTTTAAAAGGGTGAACAAGGAAGGGTGACCCAAATGGTTTCTCCCAGTCTCAATTTCATGCAATTTGGAAATTTCATGTAGGAGAGGGTCCAATTTCAACATGTGGGTCAAAGTTCGTTTCCCAATTGGGAAGGCGTTTGGATCATCATTAAGGCACTTGGAGTTATAAGGAGGGAAAGCTGTCTGGTGTTTTCCGTTTGGAATGGCTTTGGAGAAACGAAATTTTGGGGCAGAGTTTCGGGGTCCGAAACTCGCGAGGATGAAGGAAGACTTGTAAATAACTTAATTGTTTGAGCACATTAGGTCAAGAAGGTTGGGAAGCCGTTGGACGACAATTGTGAGAAACAGTGAGACACGAACGAAAGTCCGGTGGGAGCAACCTGACAAACTAGACCCAGGTGTGAATTTCACCTTGTGTTTGCTTGTTGAATGCTTGGAGGTGATCACATTATTAGGGCACGAAGGATGGAAGGACGGTTTGAGTTTTCTATTTTGGATAGCTGAAATGGGACAGAGTCCTGACGGTGGAAGTCTAGTGGTTGGGGCCTGACGAAGGCAAGGACTTGGAGTTATCTAGTTTTAACCTGTGCAACACTAGGCAGTTTAGGGTCTGTGGGCTAGGAGGCAGTCCTCCCAAGGCCATTTGAAACAACAATGATGCAATGACAGTCTGCATAAAAAATTCCATGAACTAGGAGCCGATGGATGCTTGGATGTGTCAATTTTACTTAGTTGCTCCATGGCGAAGAGCAGGGTGGGCTTTGAGGCTCAGATAGATAGGGAAAAAATGTTGTTCGAAATGGTGAAAAGGGGACAACACTCTGGTGGCAGAGTTCTGAGGTTCGAAACCTGCGAGGCATCCCATCGCTTTGGAACTTGGAGTTAGTTTTAAAGGTTGAGGCGATGAGAAAGCTCGGGCTTGGAGGGCACTGTCGCTCTTTATGAAGAACATCATCAGGGCAAAGTGGTTCCTTGTTTAATTTCCAAGTGCTTGGAGGGATTTTTTAATCATTTCATTACATGGGTTTTGTAGTTCAATCTCTCTTCTATTAGATAAATGTAATATTACCCCTTTTCACCCATTATCTAAGCATGAAATCACTAAAAATGAAACAAGAGGTCGGATGACGAACTCACCTCGAAAACCTAAGGAATATAGCTAGTGAATCCGTGGAGAATGGTGATGGGAAGCATCGGGCACAAAGGCGACAAAGGCTAGGAGGTCTTTGCACTGCTTTGAACTTCCTGACATGTGAAAATGACATGTTGACATGATTATTTATACCCCTAAGCTCACTTAATGTAGGTATAGTAGACCAAAAGTTTGGTGGGTTTAAATTTCAGGACAGTGGTGGGATGTCTGAAACCTAGCGGCTGAAAAGACGTGAGCTCATGGCTGTCTGAAATACGCCAAGTGTAAAGCTAACAACGAAGAGGGTCCCAGGGTCTCAGGGGATGGGAGGCAGTCTTACCAAGGCCGTTTGAAATAGTGAACGCGTGAAGGAATCCCGAGTAGGAAAACCCGATGAATCGGGCCCGAATGTCCCATGACCACCTGTAAAATGCAAAGTGCCAAAGGAACTCCGGGAGGACTCAGGACTTAGCAAATTTTGAGGGGGTGAAACATGGTCAACCTAAGATGAGACTTCAGAGGCATGTTGACCATCTAGAACACCAAAATGGGAGCACACAAAATGAGGCAGTGACCAAAACAACCCAACAAGGCGAAAGAAAAGAGGGGGTCCTTTCCCACGGTGTGGCGTGTGTGCAAAACATGCACAAAAAATGGTGATTCGCTGGGGAAATGGTCTAGAGTATTTTGATGACTAACTGGAATCACCAACCCAGAATCTCTGGTTCTGATCTTCACGCTAGGGAAAACAAGCCAGACACTCAACCAAAGGATCAAAACCACTAGTTAATCCAACCTTCAGTATGCTGAAAATGCAAGTGTGTGTAGATGCGTCAATTCCCATCCTGCAGTTGCTACAGGAACCTAAGCTTTGTCAAGCTAAGCTATGTAGTTTATTCTAACTCTAAAAGAATTTGGGAAATTCCCTGGCTACTAGTTAGGCATCCATAGCCCTAACAAGGTTATCGTTGTGATTCTCCCAGACATTTCTCTACTACCAGTCGAGCATCCATAGCCCTAGTAGAGTTGCTCGGATGCCCTGAAAAGGCTGAATTTATTTTCTTTTGGTTTTTCAATGTTTTTCTTCTTTCTTTTGTTTCTTTTATTTTGATTTTCAATTTTCAATTCTTCTATTTCAACCCACAAGCATTGAAGCTCGCGCTTAGCACTGAGAATCACAGTGTCGCTGAAGTAGAATTTTATATTTTTCACTTAGCTAGACTTCAAAAAGGACCTACAACAACCTCTAGATTCTTAAAATATGTGAGAGATATAAGATTCCAGAATACATCAGAATCAAACCAACCAATGACTTATCCTCTTTGAATCAAACACCCAGATCACTTGATAGTAACATAAGATCCTCACCATCCACTCTAAAAAACTTGATTAGAGTTTGACGAAGAAATACATAGAGCAACCCAAAGAAGTAAAGATGGTTGTTGTGCACACAAATGTGCCTAACCAAAAGCGAAGGGACCCCGAGCAAAGCATCAACAAAGCAACAATAAAATGAAAGAAAAGCGAATGGAAAGTGAACATGAAAACTAACCAAAGCGGGACAATGAAAGAAAAAAATGAATAATTTACTCTAAAACAAGAAAACTACAACAAACCAACTAACCTAAGGAAAGTAGGAAAGTAGAGTATTTACAGGAAACTTACACTACCCAAAAACAAGCTATGTACAAAGAGATATTTACAAAGCCTATGCTTAGGCAAGGTGAACTGACGTCAACGCTCATTAGATTTTACAGTGCATGTACAAGCAAATGGGCAATTGTTATCATTCTTAACCATGAAAATTTATCTTTATATTTCGAAAAAATAAATTCAACATTGCAGCACTCAAGTTTAGTCACCCAATCAGGAATAATCAACAATTGAGGTAGCTCGCTAAACCCATGGTTAATCCATAAAAACATTTGTCTCCCCTCACTCCCATAATCAAAATGATAAATGTAGCTATGAAAATCAATAGAAGTAAGGAAGGATAGAACCTGGATGTCGTCACATGGAGGTGGAAACATTTGACAATTGAGAGTGAGCACTGCACCATCGATCATTGCATTGATAGTCTCAGAGGGAGGCACAGGATCGTGCAACATTTCAGGCATCAAGCCTACATAAGGTAGGAATAATGGGGAAAAAAAAACTTCTTCCCTATCTTGTGTGGGATCCACAACCTCCACTGGCTGTTCTTTGAGGAAGTACACCTCATCTCATTGATTTTTTGCAAACTTGGTGTCCACTTGATTGCTGTCCTCAAAAGATAGCACACTGCCCCACTTCCTTTTCCAAGTGTTGTACTTATTTATGTGGTATTCAATGTCATGGGAAAATGACATGTGTGAATATGTCCTATTCCAGCCATCTGAATGTGAAGGAGGATCAACAATGATCATGGAAGAAGGACTCTAAGTTGCATCTTGTAGTCGACTATCTCTATTGGTAGCTATCTCAGCACCCCCAACTTTGTCTTCTTCTATTTTCTATTCATGCATCTCATCATGACGTTCACTCATTTTCCATTGTTCACTATTGCTATAGACAGAGAAGGAACCCCTCTCCCAATCTGAAAACTCTAGTGCATCACCGTTCGGAGGCTCAAGGAGTATGTCTTCATCATTACCATCTTCTGGGATGTGCTCTTCCTCGAAATGAACATACCTCCACATTATAGATCCCAATGGAAAGAAGTCATCAATTGATGGCACTTCATCAAGGGGACCAAAATCCACTACACAATCTCCCTCGAAGGACTTGTCACAAAGCCTGTCATCCACGGTGTCAAATGCTCTTGAAGAGGGAGAAATTCTTGATGACTGGTGGGCAACCTTCTTTTTTGATCTAATTCATCGCTTAAAAGCTCGAGATTGCATTGTTGTCCTTCTTCTATTGTTGTCCCAACATCCTCTTGAGGAATACCTTCAGATAGGTTGTCACTTGGCTCCAACTCCTAATCTTCTACTTCGATCCTTGAAGCAACTGCAGGAAGTGGTGTGCTTGGTTTCCTTGCTTGTTCTTTGAGTTGCTTGATGGCTTCTTGGCACAGTCCACATGTGAACTCCAAGTGCAATGAATCATGAAGTCTGCACCAATTCGGTAGTAGTAGCACCTCAAAATCCACTTGGTATTTCAGCTCTGACCAATCCTTTGTTAATCTAGATTTGAGTTGGTCATATCTTACTGCTACTAGGTCCTCATCATCACTTGAAAAATAAGCTTGATGGTAGACAGCTGTGGCGAGTGGTTGTTCCCACTCCTCCAAAATTTCATTTTCAGATTCTCGATTGCTATCATTGATGAAGGAGAGGTCTTCTAATATGATTTCACTTATACTCTCTTCATCATTTTTTTTGTTCCAAAGCTGTCAACCTCTTCCTTTTTCTGATTTCCAACTTTAGTGTTTGTTGTCCCAACATCTATTTCTGTGAAGCTTCTTGGTTTGACTTGAAGGTGTTGTCCTCTAGATGCTGATAACTTTTCTACCTCATGGGATGACTTTGTCCTCCTTGATAGTTGGCGATACAAACTTTTTCAAACAACCCTTGACCTAGGTGATGATCTTTGCACATGATGAATAGGTAAATTCTGAATGTGGTGCATTATGAAATTTGCACCAACTTGACATTAGTACTTCCTCCAATATTGGTCTGTCTTTGCTGCCCAAAAATTCTTGGATCAGCTCTTTGAATGCCTTACCTGGCATGGTTGTCAACTCCTCCTCTGGGTCTGCAAGGGCTAAAGGTTGATAGATTTCACAAAAGGGAATTTCTCCCTGCAAGACTCTTTCAATTCTGCTCAAGAAGGTTAGACACTCCAATTCATTGTACCTGCAAGTGCATTGGATCCTACACTTATCTACCAATGCAAATTGCTGCAATGGTTTCTTCAATCTGTTGTTCAAATTTACATGTAGCTGAGTGATGTTGAATTGTAAATGCTGCTCCATCTCAGCTCAACTTTGTTCATCTTCAAATTTTTCTAATTTTAAGCTTCATCATTAAAAGAGATCTCCTTATCTCAGATTTCTTCTTTGAAAGTGTTTGTTTGATCAACTTCCAACTTTCAATTTTGTAGCCACAACATGTCATGCCTTCCTTCTAGTGCCAGTTTTGTTGATGTGTTTTTATGCACTTCTCAAAACATGTAATGCATAGGTGCACCACCTCTCTTGAAAGACAATCTTCCACAATCAGATTGCAAAACACTATCCCAAGGTCTTTAATGCCAAGTCTTGATAGTGCTTGGAATATCTTAGTTGATTTATGTGATTTGTTGGAATCACAAGGCAGTCTTATGGATGAGTTACAAAGTGGGGAAGTTGGATCTATAAATAGATTTCTAAAGATGG
Organism: Sequoiadendron giganteum; assembly: GCA_007115665.2. NCBI lineage: Eukaryota > Viridiplantae > Streptophyta > Pinopsida > Cupressales > Cupressaceae > Sequoiadendron > Sequoiadendron giganteum. The sequence goes on along the minus strand of CM021110.1, from coordinate 369,970,232 downwards.
GAGAGTTGTTGTGCATTTGCTACAAGTTCAAACAATAGTCTTGAACTCCATTTTATCATTGGCTTTAGCTCTATATTGTGCAATGAACCTTGCCTAAGGTTACCTATTAAAAAAATTAAAAAGAGAAAGGAAAAGAGTAAGTTCCTAGACCTGAAACTATGAATGAATAGTGATCATGGAGGCTACTACAGTAGACAAACTCCCTAAAATGGGTTTTGCTTGGCCAAGAGGATCCTACAGTTACACAAAACCAGTGCAATCTTCTAAGGACTGCAAATTTTTAGTTTGCATACACACATCATGAACATGAAAGTGAACTAAGTTGAAACAATAAAGTAAAGAAGCTCAGACTATCTTTACAAAGTGATTCATCATCAACAAACCATAAAAACCATGAGATAGAAATTCATCAAATACTGTAACAAAAAATATCATCATCACTTCCCTTCAAGAAACTAACAACTAAACTAATAAGGGAAGTAGAACCATTCACACATAATGAGAAAGCTCAAAAGGAAACACCCATAAATCATGCAATGTTAATTTCTATTGCTGCAGTATGCTTTTACACCAGCTCTCCAACCATTTACAAATGAGGGGGAGACCCCTATTTATAGTTTTCCAAAGCTCGAATGAATGGATAGGATTGAATTACATTGTGTGGCCTAAAATTGATTACACTAGGGCTTCACCTACCCCACAATATTCAACAATTTAAAATACATCTTTGTCTTTTCCCTATTTTGTCTTTTAATGCGTAGGTGTTGTAGTAGTTTTGTCTTCTAGCTGATTTACCTTTTACTGCAGCTGAAACTACATGAAAGTTGCCCTTTGCTTGATGGACTTGCAAAATTATTCATTAGATCAAATGGGTCTGTCGACAACTGGAATCAATGGATTGGTTGCCTCTGATTTAGGCAAACAACTCCTTAAAGATCATCATCATCTGGTGAAAAGTAGGGCAACTCCCCTATGCTTTCTTCAAGGCCACCCCCTTGCATTTTGTCATTGACTTCCTTGGAATAATCCTTCTTCTAATGCTAGCTCCATTGATGGGTGCTACGAAGAGAGGTGAGAATAAAATTAATGATGACAGGAGCTACGTGCTTTTCCTTGTTCAAGTTTCTCAATAGGTCTCCCTGACGAACCTATGGTAGGCTTCTTGAATCCTGCCTTCATGAAGTGTTGTAAGTGCTTTCATACACAAATCAAGGCAAACGTTAGTCAAATATTGAAAAATCCTTGTTAGATTCACCCATGGATCATAAAAATATCATAATATTCAATGTAAATTTCCATTAGCAGTTTACTGGAGGGAGTTTGGACGGTCCAGGCTCGAGAGGTTGGACTTCCCTAGCCAAAATGCTATTTTGAAAGGGTGAGCAGGGCAGGGCAACCCAGATGGTTTCTCTCGGCCTCAAATTCATGCAATTTGGAAAGTTCATGCAGGAGTAGGTCCAATTTCAACATGTGGGTCAAATTTCATTTCCAAATTGGGAGGGAATTTGGATCATCATTAGGGCACCCAGAGTTAGAAGGAGGGCAAGTTGTTTGGTGTTTACCATTTGGAATGACTTTGGAGAAACGACATTTCAGGGAAAAGTTTCGGGGTTCGAAACTTGCAAGGATGAAGGATGGCTGGTAAATAACTTAAGTGTTTGAGCACATCGGGTCAAGAAGGCCGAGAAGCCATTGGATGACGACTGTGAGAAATGACGAGCCACATATGGAAGTTCGATGGGATCAACCCGACGGACTGAACCCAAGAGTGAATTTTGCCTCGTGTTTTCTTGTTGAATGCTTGGTGGCGATTGGATCATCGGGGCCTAGAGGCCAAAAGGACAGTTTGAGTTTTCTATTTTGGACGGTTGAAACGGGACGGAGTCTCGATGGTGGAAGTTCGATGGTCGGGGTCTTACAAAGGCAAGGACTTGGAGTTTTCTGGTTTTAACTCGTGTGGTGCCAAGCAGTTCAAGGTTTGGGGGGCCGAGAGGCAGTCCTCCCAAGGCCGTTTGAAACAACAATGATGCAACTACGGTCCACGAACAAAAGTCCAAAAACCTGGACCTGATGGATGCTTGGATGTGTCAATTTTACTTAGCTGCTCGATGGTGAAGAGTAGGGTGGGCACCGAGGCTCAGATAGACGGGGTGGAAACAACATTCAAAATGATGAAAAGGGGACGAAAATCCGGTGGCAAAGTTCTGGGGTTAGAAACCCACGAGGCATCCTGCTACTTTGGAATTTGGAGTTTATTTTAAATTTTGAGGCAATGAGAAGGCTTGGGCCCAGAGGGTGTTGTCGCTCTTTACAAAGAACAACGTTGGGGTGAAGTGGTTCCGTGTTTAATTTCCAGGTGCTTGGAGGGATTTTTTAATCATTTCATTACATGGGTTTTGTAGTTTGATCCCTCTTCTATCAGATAAATTTAATTTTACCCCTTTTCAACCATTATCTAAGTGTGAAATCACTAAAAACATAACAGGAGGTTGAACGATGAACTCACCTCAAAAACCTGATGAATATAGCTGGTGAATCCACAAAGAATGATGAAGGGAAGTACCGGGCGCGAAGGTAGAGAAGGCTGGGAGGTCTCTTCATTGCTCTAAACTTACTGACATGTGAAAATGACATGTCGATGTGATTATTTATACCCCTAATTGCATTTAATGCACTTAATTAATGCATGTACAACAGATCAAAAGTTTGGTGGGTTTGAATTTTGGGATGACGACGGGATGTTCGTAACTTAGAGGCTGAAAAGACATGAGCTCATGGCCGTTCGAAATATGCCAAGTGTAAAGCTAACAACAAAGAGGGTTTTGGGGTTTAAGGGGCTGAGGGGTAGTCCTCCCAAGGCCATTTGAAATAGTGAACGTGTGAAGGAATCCCAATTAGGGAAACCCGGCGAGTTGGACTCGAAAGGTCCCATGATTGCCTACAAAAGGCAAAGTGCCAAAGGAACTCTGGGAGGACTCAGGACTTAGCAAATTTTGAGGGGATGAAACATGGTCAACCTAAGATGAGACTTTAGAGGCATGATAACCATCTAGGACACCAAAATAGGGACACACAAAATGAGGCAGCGACCAAAATGACTCGAGAAGGTGAAAGAAAAGAGGGGGTCCTTGCCCATGGTGGGGCATGTGTGAAAAAAATGCACAACAATTTTGTTTTGTTATAATTGGTTATATGTTAGAACTTTGATTCTTGTTGATTGATGTTCAATAATCATATTTACTTAGATTAAATTAGTGTCATTCAAATTAGTTAAGTCATTTTACTATAGATCAGTGTTAGATCAGAATTCGATTGTTTACTGTAGATTCCATTATATATCCATTTTCAGATGCAAATAGCTATAGTGGAATTGGTAATATTGATTGATGTAAGGATTGAACTAAAGCTGAACTAGAATATGTTCTTGGGAGTTAGTATTATTGCTTTCTAGATTTAAATGTTTAACTCTCTACAACATAAATAAATTCATTGTTTTCTAGATTATAGTTCATTACTTGCAAGAGTAATGAGATTTCTATTTAGCAAATTTAATTTATGCATTCTAGACTTAGAGTTAAATTGATGTATTTCATAGATCTCCCAATGAACCAATTGCAGTTAAGTAAGGTAATGTCTAAACTGAGTCATTAGGATTAGAGTAGGTTTAAATAAGCATTCGCTAACTAATAAGTTAGAATCATCCTTAGAAATTAGTTGCTATGTTTTGTTCCCGACGAGCTCCTGAAGGCTCCCGAAGGAGACTAATCAAAATTAAAGTCACTGTTTACAGTGCAAAACCCCTCAAGTTTTGGAGTCCTCCTTATCTTATATTGCTCTAAGACACACCCAATTCGATAAATGAAAAATTAAATGATGTGATTTGTGACATCAGTGACCTCGTCCATCAATAGATTTTTATTTTAAAATGGATATCCATTTCCTACGTTTTAAATTAAAAAAAATGCGAGAGCTCATATTATATAATAATATATTATTTTATAATAATATAATATAATATAATCATATAATATAATATAATCATATAATATTATATAATATTATAACATAATATAATATAATATATATATTATAAATAATATATATAATATTATATTATTTATAATATATATATTATATTATAATATATATATTATATTATAATATAATATATATTGTATTAATTAATATTATAGATTTTTATATCAAACATTTGATAAAAATCACCATTAGTTTAGATATGGTCGGGTCTCATATATTAAAAATACTTTAGAAAAGGAAATAGATATTCGTTTCATGTGTTATAAATTACAAAACAAAAAACCTGTGACCTCACAATTAGGTGACTATCTGCAACTTCCTCTCCTCTATAACTCAAGTAACCATTCCTAGGTGATTATTTTTCCTGAAATCAATCAGATTTCAAAGGTATGCTTGGATTTTTATGTTTTTATTCAATTTATATTCTTTTTGGATTGTTGTTTTTTAAATTTTAGTCAAAAATAGGGTAGATTTGAGGTTTTGTTATTGCATTAAAATCATTGATTTTTTTATTTTTTTATCAATTAACAAGTTTAAAATGGATCAGCATGAAAACCCTAACCCTGCACAAGATGAAAACCCTAACCTTGCACAAAATGAAAACCCCGATCCTGCACAAATTGAAAACCCTCCAAACCCTCCTTCACCACAACCGTTGTTCCCAAATCAAAATGTGCCAACAATACACAAGTCTATTCATAGAAATTTAGATTAGTTAAGAAATGTATGTCAAACCTATGAGACACTCAATGAGCTATCAGACATGAAATTTTTTTTGGAAACAATCATTTCAAATGTTGAAACTTTGGCAATGCAAAATAATAGATTTGCACAGTGGCAAGAGGAACAAAGACAATTTTTTGCCAATGGGTTATCATATGATAAGGTGAAGGAACTTGATATTGAGAAACTCCAATTAGCCTAGTTATTCATCGATCACAAAACAAGACAACCTATTAATGTGTGGAAACCAAAATTTTTAATTAAATGGTGCACCCATAGAGGCATATTAGATAATTTTTGGAGACGTTGGTGGATGCTTTTTGATAAACCACCCAACAACAATCTTGATGTCCCTCAGCATCTTCTCCAAAAATTATATGTTGAGTTTGTGCTAGGGAAACATGTCAATTACTTTGACATGCGAGAGTTTCAGGGTGTTGGTAGAGGGATACCACAGGATAGACCTAGAGCATGTCGAATCACCCCAGTTCATCATCCACTGCCTATTGCTACTCCAACTCCACTACCTTACCCTGATATTGTTGTAGATGTAGGGACTTTGAGCATTTATGTGCTACATTCATTGAATGATCATTTTGTAATGTAGAGCCATCAAGTTGTGCAACCATTTGATGGTGCATACCCTCATGATGGTGTTGCACCTGATATATCCTAGCATGATGGTGGTGCACCTATTGCATCAGCTCCCACTGGTACACCGCCCTCTTTGGGACATATTTGTGTGTCTCATTGTTGCATGACATGCAACAATTTATGTTTGGATCCTCTCTGATGGTCCACTAAGGCTTCCATAGACACATCCGGCTATGAAGTTCATGATATGTCAGATGTAGGAGTTGATAGAGCATGAAATGGATGATTTGTAGGAGAGACATCAACTGCCACTGATGATATCAGAGGACCGATAAGACTTAAAGTAATTTCATAGTGTGTTTAATGTAAATTCTTTCATATTTTATGAGAGATATTTATACTAATATGTGTTCATGTGTTGGAATCTTTAACAATTGTTGACAAAGAAGCAGATTTTGCAAGTGCAGGAGGCTACACATACTACCATTTCATTTTTCCTAGAGAATCAATATACAGTATTATTTAAATTGTTATTTTAGATGTTATTTTTTTAAATCTAATATGTTTAAATACATGTACTACATATATTGATAGTCTAATGTAATTTTGTCTTTTTATGCAGCAACTTGGTTCTTATACAACCTTGTTGACTGGGCCTGACCCATTGGATGAAGTTGCACAATAGGTATATATTTTTGTATTCTCGACATTATAATTATATGTGTATGTGCATTTACATTCTTGTCAATTTTTATATATGAAACCATCTTAGTTGATTCATCCACTATGAGCCCATCTAGTGTCATAGCATCACAATAGGTATGTTTTTATTTTATATTGTAGATATTTACGTTTAGATAGGAGTAGATATGTGTTTAGTAGATATGATTATTTGTCAACAAATATATGTTAATTTGTATCATTTTTATTTTATCTGCTATAGTGCTCTACTCGACTCAACACTATGACCAGTATGAGACCATTACTTTATAGGAGGACTCTGGATCATCCTAAGGGACAATCATATGTAGACCATCTTGTAGAAAAGAGAGCAAGACACGAGGTAAACAATAATTTCATTATTGATATAATATAGTACATGAATATTGATTTTGATGTTAAATTCATAATTTATAAATGATGGTATATAAGTTTCTATTTACTAGTCTATCTTGTCAACCATTCACATAATTAATCTAATTTATGGTTTGAAATTTTATTGTGCAAGAAACTTTAGAGAAACTAACTTCTTTGAGGAGGCTCGATTTTGATGGTCCATCACATGATTAGGATATGCTATAGATTGATATGTACTTAGGGTTTGATAGATCTTGAGATGGCATATATTCCACATTTTTTAAAACTTGTTCTGAGTAGGCATATGCCAAATTTGTATATGCACAAACACAATTATTCTATAGTTTGATATATAAGAAATTATATTCATTCTAATTTGTTCTTTATGTGCATGTCTTTCTACTTTGAATTTTCAAAATGGAATGTATAATTATCTTAGAATTGTTTAAAGTTATGATTGATAAAGTATATTATAGATTAACAAAATTGCATTTTAATAGAACTTATGATTTAAAATTGGTAATCCATCCATGTCAGAGTTCATTCATATTAAGCTTCACATACATTACATTCCATGACACCATATTTATTGGAGGAGTTTTTTCAAACAATTCATTGCAAGTATTCTATTGTACCACATTTTTCATACATGCCTACGAATAAATTTTTATCAAACACTCAATTTGAGAATACTGGATGATTTCAAGCTTTGTTGAATGAATTTACATTTGACATTATTTTGTTTTTCGAGCTCGTGTAATGAGGTGGGCAAATAATTTTTATTTCAAAATAAATTAAAATTAATGAAAAATGGATACAACTTAATGAAATGCATGTCATGTTACCATGTTCATTTGAAAGTAATATAATCATCTTGATAAAACTCAATTTATCTCAATGTTCATTCAAGATTAATAACATGTAAAAGGTTTAACATCATCTTGAGTAAGAATCAATATCTTTCAACCATACGGTTTTGATGCAACCTTCAAAAAAATTCCTTACAGTTGAACAAGATACATGCTCATTAGATTGTTCATATGCAATCTATACAATAATCATGATAAAAAATTAAGACATCACTCAACCATGATGCAACCATTAACATAACAAATGAATGTTATACTACCATTAAAAAAATCAAATACAACTCCATGACATGCAATTTGTATTATCGTAATGCACAACAATGAATGTTGCTAACCATAATGCATCAATAAGAAAAGTAGGCATACTATATGGGTATGTTTACATTAGAAATGGTCCTTTTTTGTACCCAAACACGTCAAATCACTCAGAGCTACATTAGACCATTGATTTCCCTTAAGAGTCGAAAGTGAAAAAAGACAACAATCTTTGACGGGCTATTACTCAAAAACTGTGACACTTATAGGCTCTCCATATGAGGCTACGTGATCATATTGGGACCTTATTTAATAAATTCTCTTGATTTTTTCTATCTCAGAGGTTTATTCCCATGGTGACGAGATTTCAGTTGAGGAAAAAGTTGTCAGATGCAAGTAGTATAAAGTTGTAAAGTGGAGAAAATTTTCTTCTGCAACTCGTATGACCAAATGGAATATTCCAAAATGTCTAGATGGGTACATAAATTCTAAGAATGGTCCTCTTTTTCACCCAAACATGCCAAATCACTCTGAGCTACATTGGACTGATGATTTCCCTTAAGAGTCTAAAGTGCTAAAAGGCAACAATCTTTGATGGGATATTACTCAAAAATCATGATGCTTACATACTCTCAATCAGAGGATATGGAATCATGTTGGGACCCTCTACAATAACCTCTCTTTATTTTTTCTATCTCGAAGGAATTTTCTCATGGTGACGAGTTTTCAGTTGAGGAAAAAGTTGTCAAATTCAAGCAGTGTAAAGTTGCAAAGTAGTGCAACTTTCGTTGTGCAACTTGTACAACTAAATAGAATGTTCCAACACATCTGGATGGGTACATTTATGCTAGGCATGGTCCTCTTTTGCACCCAAACACACTGAATCACTGTGAGCTACATTGGATCGATGATTTCCCTTAAGAGTCCAAAGTGCTTAAAGGTAGCAATCTTTGAAGGGAATTTTTTTGGAAACTGTGACACTTATGGACTCTCTGTTTGAGGCTATGGGATTGTGTTTAGACCATATACAATAACCTCTCTTGGTTTTTGCTATCTCAGAGGAATTTTCTCATGGTGACGAGTTTTCAATTGAGAAAAAAGTTGTCAAATGCAAGCAGTGTAAAGTTGCAAAGTGGTGTAACTTTCATTCTGCAACTTGTATGACCAAATGGACTATTCCAAAATGTTTGAATGGGTAAATTTATGCTATTAATGGTCCTCTTTTGTACCCAAACATGTCAAATCACTCCGAGCTACATTGGACGAATAGTTTCCCTTAAGTCCAAAGTGATAAAAGACAACAATCTTTGAAGGGCTATTTCTCAGAAACTGTAATGTTTATAGAATCTCCCTCTAAGGCTATGGGATCATGTTGGGACCATATACAATAACCTCTCTCAGTTTTTTCTATCTTAGAGGTGTTTTCTCATGGTGACAAGTTTTCAGTTGAGGAAAAAGTTGTCAAATGCAAGTAGTGTAAAGTTGCAAAGTGGTACAATTTTCATTTTGCAACTTGTATGACCAAGCAGATTGTTCCAAAAGATCTGGATGGGTAGATTTATGCTAAGAATAGTCCTATTTTTCACCCACACACTGAATCACTCCAAACTACATTGGAGTGATGATTTCCCTTAAGAGTCCAAAGTAATAAAAGACAACAATCTTTGAAGGGCTATTTCCCACAAACCATAATGCTTATAGACTCTTTGTTTGAGGCTATGGGATCATGTTGGGACCCTATACAATAACCTCTCTTGGATTTATCTATCTCAAAAATTTTTTCTCATGGTGACGGGTTTTCAGTTGAGGAAAAAGTTATCAAATGCGAGCAGTGTAAAGTTGCAAAGTGGTGCAACTTTCATTTGGCAATTCGTATGACCATTTGGACTATTCCAACACATCCAAATGGGTACATTTATGCTAGGCATGGTCCTCTTTTTCACCCAAATATGCCAAATCACTTCGAGCTACATTGGATCGACGATTTCCCTTAAGAGTCCAAATTGATAAAAGGAAATAATTTTTGAAGGGTTATTTCTCAGAAACTGTGATGCTTATAGAATCTATTTCTGAGGCTATGAGATCATGTTGGGACCCTCTACAATAACCTCTCTTAGTTTTCTCTATCTCAAAGGCATTTTCTCATGGTGATGAGTTTTTAGTTGAGGAAAAAGTTGTCAAATGCAAGTAGTGTAAAGTTGCAAAGTGGTGCAATATTTGTTCTCCAACTCATATGACCAAATGGACTGTTCCAACATGTATAGATGGATACATTTATGCTATTCATGGTCCTTTTTTGTATCCAAACATGCCAAATCACTCCAAGCTACATTGGACCGACGATTTCCCTTAAGAGTCTAAAATGATAAAAGGAAACAATCTTTGAAGGGCTATTTATCATAAAACATGATACTTATAGAGTCTCCATCTGAGGATATGAGATTGTTTTGGGACCCTCTATAATAACCACTCTCAGTTTTTTCTATCTCAAAGGCATTTTCTCGTGGTTACAAGTTTTCAGTTGAGGAAAAATTTGTCAAATGCAAGTAGTGTAAAGTTGCAAAGTGGTGTAAATTTCATTCTACAACTCATATTATGAAATGGACTATTCCAACACGTCTATATGGGTACATTTATGCTAGGCATGGTCCTCTTTTTTACCCAAACAGACCAAATCACTTCGAGCTACATTGGACCGACGATTTCCCTTAAGAGTCCTAAGTGATAAAAGACAACAATCTTTGAAGGGATATTTCTCAAAAACCATATCATCTAGAAAAAATCTTTTTGAGTGTATGAGAGTGTGTAGGGCCCCTCTACAATAACCTCTCTCATTTTTTGATATCTCTAAGGAGTTTTCTTGTGGTGTTGAGTTTTGAGTTGATGGAAAAAGGGTCAAATGGATGTGATGTAAAGGTGCACAGGGGTTTAGGGTTCATTTAGTCAAATACAATTAAGTCATAAACTATACAAATGAATACAATGTATACACATTAAAACATGTAGGTCATAAAGTATACATTGGAATACTCATAAGTGACAAAGTATACACGTAAGTTGTAAAGTGTACAATTGAATAAATGTAAAGTATACATAATACGCATGATATTATCATTCAATAATTGTTATAAAATATAGTTTAAAAAATTCCACATAGGCATCCAATAAACGACCTTAATACATAGTCATTTCCCACTAGGGAAAGGAAATAGATCACATGTTGCCTTCATGGTCGATATAGTCTTCCAGAACAATAGCATGTTGATGTTCTAGAGTGACAAGCACCTGTACAAACCATAAAGGTAGTAGTTAAACTAATTAGAATAGAAAATATGTTTAGAATAAGAAATCTATATTATTCTAAACAACCTAAGTGATGATGAAATGGTAATCCAAACTAGAAAAGATGCTTAGAATAAGAAATCTCTATTATTTTAATATGTTGCATACCTCTGCCAAAGGATCAGAGCTAGCTATTGTTGTAGAAGCTCCATGATCAATCGTGCCAAGAACATTGAAATATACTTCAAATGATAAATCTATATGGTCACAATAGAAAATATACTTAGATTAACAAATCTATATTATTCTAAACAACTTGAATGATGATGAATTGGTAAGGCAAACTAGAAAAAATGCTTACAATAGAAAATCTATATTATTATAAACAACCTAAATAATGAACCTTAGTAGATAAACAATATCAAAATATGATGAACAATATCATACCTGTCCCATACAACAAATTATCCACTACTCAAGTGTACCTGAAGGGTCATCTCTTACCTTTAGAGTTTCTAGTAATGCTTCATGATCAACACTACTAATTGTCCATAGTTTTTTTGTTTTTGGTCTAGCATGATGTCTCAATAACTTAACATTTGTTGCTATAAAAAGGTGTGAATACATGAGAATGGTTTTTTGTTTCTCATAGTCTTCAAATGAAGGCATGCCATTCTTTCTAATCATATATGTTCACAACCAAGTTTCAAAAAACAACAACTGTACCTGTGTGACCATAGGTTTTTTATCATCTAAATATACTTAGAATAAAAAATCTATATTTCGTCTAAACAACTTAAATGATGATGAAATGGTTATGCAAACTTTCATAGATGCTTAGAATAACAAATCTATATTATTGTAAACAACCTAAACAATGATGAAATGGTAATGCAATCAAGTTCGAGAAATAACAATTGAACCTGTAGGATAAATGAACCCATCATCATCTGTCATCACTTGTGTTAGCTTTTTCTTTCCTTATACACATCATTCCAACCAATAGTTTGATCCCTCTTCATTCCACTGCGTTGCTACAACTACATAGACATGTCCTGGTTGTATGAGATCTGAAAGATGATCGTAGTCAAGTGAACTTTCCATTACATCTTCTAATGAGGATTGTGCTATAGATAAGGGGGTTAGGTACTGCAAAATCCATGTATCTACCCACTCACTTGACTCACACTAATCCCAATCACACTGAATACCTTGTCTTCTTTTCCTATGACTTTCTCTATCTTTTTCTTTATATGCTTCAATTTAGCCCGCTGCAAGTTTCCTTTTACCTTTTCTCTTATGTCGTCTATTGCTCCTCATTCCACAAACAAAAACACACACACACAAATGATTGGAATTCTAAAAAAAGTGTTAGAGAATCTTTGAAAAGATTAATTTTTTCTCGTTTGATCTAGACATAAAGCATGAGAATTTTGTGATAGAAAGAATGTAGGGACCGTTGAAATACTCAAAATGATCCCTTTTTTATTTTTTATATAACTTACATATATCCGTTACCTACAGTCTTATAAATTATAATGTCACAATATATTAATATATAATATATCAATATATATTATATTTTAATATATAATATATATTATATTTTAATATATAATATATATTATATATTAATACTATACTAATATTAATATATAATATATATCAATATATATTGTTGTTTGTCCACCTATAAAAAATAATAACGGATATATGTTATGTTTTTCACTTAACACACCCCAAGT